>JAVGVS010000066.1:1222500-1442986 GCA_032718565.1 Distichodus sexfasciatus | reverse complement strand
CTCTCTCTCTCGCGCGCTCTCTCTCTCTGTCGCTCTCTCTCTCTCGCGCTCTCTCTCGCTCTCTCTCTCTCGCGCTCTCTCTCTCGCTCTTGCTCTCTCTCTCTCTTGCTCACGCTCTTTCTCTCATGCTCTCTCTCTCGCTCTCTCTCTCTCTCACTCTCTCTCTCGCGCTCTTTCTTGCTCTCTCTCTTGCTCTCTCTCTCGCTCTCTCTTGCTCTCTCTCTTGCTCTCTCTCTCGCTCTCTCTTGCTCTCTCTCGCTCTTGCACTCTCTGTCTCTCTCTCTCTCTCGCTTTTCTCCTTTCTTATATTTAGAAATACCCAATACTTCAGGCTGTAAACACCAGCTGGACCAATGAACACTCGCACCAGGGATTAGGACGTGTCTCGTTCAGTCGTGCGGTGTTGTGGAAGGATTTAAGACCATGTCATTCAATCAGTGGGCAGTCCGCAGTCAGCTCAGTTTTGCGCTTTTAGGACAAATAATCCAGCGGTGGCGACGATTTGATTTGAAGACCGAAATGCACGTCCGAAGAGACGTGAGGCACATGAGTTCCACCACAGCAGCCATTAAGCACAATTTAAGATCACAATGCAGGGTTGCCAACTCTCACGCAATGAGCGTGAGACACACGCATCTGCCTGTCTTCACACGCTCTCACGCCATACCTCCGCTGAAAATCTATTTTATCTATCTCAGCTAGGCTGCCCATTGCATCGGGCCAAACACCACTTGCGATCGATCAATTATGCCTTACGCACGGCTGAACAGGCAGAGAGGTGTTCCCTCCTGTGCACACTCCCCTATGGTAGGTGGCGCACCTAAAATTGGCAGCCCTGTAATGCAGAATTAATCAGGCTGGCATCTAATTACAGTTTTTCTCAGGCACGTTGACCATGCCATTAGTCCAAGTTGTCATTTTCAAATAAATATAAGCAAATCAGTAAACTTTTCTGCACAACAGAAACCGTTATAATTGCTTGCACATCACTTCTCATTGCTAAAGGATTTTTGCAAAACACTAGTCACAGTGATCATTTGCTAACACCAAAATCACATCAGAGTGTCTGATTAAGCAATGAACTTCAAAATAGCGGCAGCTGCTAAATTCCATCCCAAAACACTACTGAACTTGGGCCAAACTTGCAATTGGTTGCACTACTTGCTGCAAATTTAACTCTCAATCGCTCAAAAGTTGCTAATAGGGTATAAAAGTAGTAATAAAGTGGTGTAATTTTTAACACACAATGAAACAAGACTGGCGATGACGTGGACGTGGAAGAGGAAACAGTGGGCAAGGTCAAAGACAGAGCTCAGCCATAAAATTACAGCCACTGTCACTGACCATGTTCATCATCATGTGTTACATCAATTATTCAAACATTCAAGAAGGAAAATAGTCCTAACATTCACTTGCTATAATTCAAATATAGACCACAGTTCTTGCAGTTATCAGATCTATATTTGCTGCAGTATTCTACATTACATACAGTATGTCTTTATAGACTCGAAAGAATACCTGCAGTTAGCGTGAGTGGCGCCGCTGTTCACTGCTGACCATGAAGCGACGATTGTTCAGATGGTGCTCGGGAACAATACACTCCGTTTACAGGAAACACAGGCTGCTGTAATTGCAGACCACACAACATATCACAACATTCATTCAGTCACTTTATCAACTGAGATATCAATATGTACAGGTAAAAAGTCACTACATGAGTTGTCCACTATACGTTTACTGTAACTCTGTGCATCACTCGGTATATCAGAGACTAGTCCTGTTGTATACATACCAGTTGGGCCATATAAATCTGGAACGTTTATTTTATTCCTTGATGAGATTTACAGAGCACTTCTGGAGTCTGAAGGGAGAGAACATGCTATGGAAGAGACTAAATCAGAGTAAATCACATGCCTTTTTTATATCACATGACAAAATTTGTTTTCTTGACTTTTGTGTTTTCATACACACCCAATAAAACCACTTTCCTTCACAGAAGACGTGTTTTTGTTCTTTGTTGCTCCCTCTGTGTGTGTACTTATTTTACTGCAGTGAGTGAGTATTTTGTCTGAGAGTGTTCACTGATTGCTTGTATGTGTCTCCTGTTTGAGTGAATTATGCAATTTTGCAATAGCTATTTAGTGTTTTTCTATTCACATAGAGGGTTTTGTAGGGAAAATGGGAAGTTCTGCCAAATTTGCTAGTGTTCTGCAGGCTGCATCGACTGATTTGAGAACGTGGTTATTGTTTTGAAAAAAGTAGTTCAGTGGCTGAGAAAAACTGTAAACGCAGAGACTCTTGAGATTGCAGATTTAAAACGAAAAGAAATTGAACAAATGTGGTTATTAAGATCAAACCCTAAATATAGGAAATGCATCTTATAATAATAAAGATGAATTTTCATCTTTAGTGCTTTGAATTTGCAGTTTTCCATAGAACTTCTAAAGGCCAGTGACGTTTGCAATTGCGCTGTATGTTTCTTTATTTGTTTGGAGGGATCAAAACATGAATTTTATGTCCCGTCACTGTGCCTCAAGTTTGCGTGCTTCAGCATAGATTTGTAAAACCTAAGGTGGGATGAGTATTGATTTCGCACAGTCTTTCCCCCGAAGAGAATAGATGATAGTTGCTGCCATTTAAGCATTATTCCCCATGCCATTCAAGTCCACCGTAGTCTATAGAGCACAACACAACCTGTAGGACACTAAGAGAAGAAATCACTACATTCAATCAACACGATTCTTTGGAAGAATAGAAAAAGGTCTCCTTATATATACCACTCACAGAGAGCGCAGCACATTCCTGAAGATGCCATCAAAAAAATCCGGCGACAAAATCATGAGGTTCGGATTACATAAAGCAAATTCTAGGAACCCTTGCGGGACACAAGTCAGGGACGACAGGTCCTGATTGCGTCTTTTTTCCATCTCATCATCTGAATGGAAATCAGACATCGCAAATGCCCGCAGTCTTTGCGATTACTTCCCTCACCTAGGAATGTCCTAGTGTGGTTAGCTTTTATGGTAATGTCTTTTTTTGTAGCCACTTATGCTGCAGGGATGCTGTAAGAAATAAGACAGTATTGTGACATCCAACAAAATTGTCTTGGGACGTGTTCGTAATATCCTATCTATATGAAAATAAAAGGTAAGATAATGTTATTTTAAACTGTTCAGTGGGATGGGGTCAGGCCTTATCGCCCTCCACTGGAGTTGGCAAGTAGCTAACTAAAAATAGAAACACTACTAAATTAACTATATAAACTACAATGCATAGCTTATCAGTTGCAAAGCTTTTTAAATGCTGTAGCTTTTCCATATACTTTTCGTTTAAACAAACAGCAGTGTAGCATCACACAACAGTACATCATTACAAAAAAATATTAATTTTCCTACCCTACATAGATGGGTATATTTGGTCAGCCCTCCAGCTCTCTTCCCCAGATTCAAATCTGAACATCAGCTTAATATTTTTATTCACTTTTGCTCATTTCAACTGCTTTTCATTGACAAGAACTATGAATCATTGTAATGACCCAGAAATGACTAAATGTGTTTTTCTATTGCCTGTTTGGTTCAGTTTGGTGGGGTGTGGAACAGAATGAGTAAAAAGAAATTCCAATACTGTGATGTTTTCCATCTAAAAAGTGCCTGTGAAAGCAAGCCGGTTTGATGCAGCAGCAGTTGTGTTGTCTGCTGACATCATGATGCAAGTTGTAAAGTACAAAAGAGACTCAAACCATTCAAGAAAAGAGTGTAAGCACACTATCAAACAAACAAAGAAACTTTGCTACATACTCTATCGTAGAACAGATGATAACACCTACCAGAATGTTTTTGTTGCAAAGAAAGCAGTAAGCAATCCTGACTAGTTACATTGAACTATTTTTTTGAAAGCATGCCATTATAATGTCGTAAGCCAAGTCTACATTTACAGGGTCTCCTTGGTGCAAGTTCACATTTACAGCATTTACCAGACGCTCTTATCGAGAGCAACTTCCATTTCCTAATTTCAGGGAAAGAGCAAGGGCTTTAGGTTAAGGGTCTTGCTCAGGGACCCTGTGATGGTAGTGCTAGAGGTAGAATTCGAACTCATGACCTATTGGTCCAGAGGCAAGAATCCTAACCACTAGACCACTAGACCACCACCATCACCACCCAATTCAGGTAAAGGGTCTTGTTCAGGGGTTCCACGGTGTAATTGGGAGTCCTGGGGTTTGAATCCCGAAACATCAGGTTTTAGTCATTCACTCATCTTAAATGTTCACACCCATCAAAATATACAACGAAACCAAATGAGGAGGAGTGATACATTTCTGCTTCAACAGCTTGCAGGTATCTGGCTTCTCTAGTGGGTCAGAAGGGGCACCAAACACAGGGATTTATTTTTTGGTACAGTACGCTTTGCAGTGGAAAAAACCTCAAAAAAGGCATCATGATCCTGCTTTTGAGTGCAAACTATATCCCACCATGCTGAGTAGTGAAAATTTCTTTAAGTACTTAAATGAATCAATCAATGAAAGAAGAACTCACTTGAAACCTCTCAGCCACCCTCTACTGTTTCCCATTTTGGACCAAAAAACCCCAAATGACCTGGTGACATCATAGTGGTGTGAAAGTGTGCAATGTGCTGTGTTAGTTTGAGTACATAAGCACAGCAGCAGTTCTGAAACAGACAAAGAGTCCATCAGGCATCAGACGCAGCATGAAGGACAAAAATGGATGGCAAGCCGAGAGTCTGGATTTAAAGTCTTTAAAAAAAAGCCACCTGGCTATTACCAGAACAGAGAAACAAAGGTGTGCAAACATAAAGGACCACAGAAACAGACAGCAAGACCACATGAACACAAAAGACACAGATATAGGGGACAGGCAGCTTAAAAACACACAAGCACAGGTGTGGCACATTAGGGCAAACAAACCTAAAGGAGAACAGAAAACTTGAGACACAGTGACCTCTGGTGGCTGAATAGAGGATAGCAGGAGTGACTGACAGACTAAGAGAGCAAACAAGCTTTATGTTTATGAATTTATTTATCCAATAAACAATGCATAGTAGCACATTGATACTACATATCAATAATAACATTACCATATTACCCATAACATTTTATACATACACATGAGGTACTTTACACTTACTAACAGGTAACACAAACAGTGCACGGAAACAGTCTTTTAGGGGCAGTACTGTGCACCCAGATGAACTGTTTTGTAGAACAAGATGTAACTTTTACCAAAATTGTTTGAATTGGTGGACATGTTTTGCTAATTTTTGAAAATTTGTGCTCACTTCCAGTGAGGTTTCATTTAATAGCTAATGTTTAAATCATGGTATTTCAAAGCAAGTCTTAAGACACACAGGATTATCTACTGTGAAAAATGTAAGTTGATTTGTTATAATTGTTAAATGTTTACTGCTGGTTTGAAGCTGAAGGGCCAAAAATGGCTCTGTTGGTCAGATGGACTGGCTAAAACCTACTTGCTGGGCCATATTGATTTTTGGTCTCAAATTTAAGTCTCTTAGGTAAAGTTTCATTGAGACAGTTTTGGGTGGTTTTTTTACTTTATGAAGGTTAACGTGGCGAATTTATGAAGGTACATTCAGTGGACATCTAATTTTGTCCTGTGAATAAACTTAGAACAGTAGATGCCAAAATGAAGTTAATTAAATTTTCCCCCTTTCCCTTCAACCTTTTTTCTGGAAAAACAACACCTAGAGAATGAAAGACAGCAAATACACCGTAAAAAACCCCTCAATTTATGCTTTAAATGCAAAATTACAGAGGATCAAAAGATATTTGGAGAAAATAGCACTGAATTAAAACATGTAACTAAAAGGGCCTGCCGTAACCATGTCACACTTTTAACATATTTGTTTTTGGTCAGTTCATAGTCAGTAAATATTAACAATTCCTCAATTCACAATTGTTCGGATCTTGGAAGCAGTGTAACCTTCACATGTGCGTCATTGAAAGTGTTCATTATGTTTTTCTGAACAGAAAAAGCCTTGCATAGCCATGGAAGAACCATCTCAAGCCTTAGGCAATAAAAAGTGACTTCTTTCTATCCACTCTAATCTTGTCTACTCAGAAATTCTACTCAAGTAAAGTTGTTTAAAACTTGCATTCTGATGGATTCTTTAAGGTAAAAATTGTTTACCTATTATTTAATCTGATTAGGGCTGATTAAGACAATTTTTGATAGTCTTTTTTTACTTTAAATACTGAAACTCGTCTCAGCCTTAAAATTTCCATACCAGTCAGTGGGGAGGTTTCCTACATTTTCTTTTCCACATTTTTATTGTACTGTCTCACTAGAGGTAACATCACGGACCGACTGTGAGTTTATGCTTCTAGAACAGAACTGACCTCTATACGCGAGGCAACCACATGGAGATTTTTTCCTCAGTTCTTGGAATGCACATTCTTGCATTTTACACTCTGTACACACCGCACTTTACAGCTGATTATGTGTTGATGGTCAAGTCCTTTCCCTTCGTCTGTCAAACGCAAACATTACCACTGAACTCAAAACAAAAAAAAACTTGCACACTTTTTACATCACAATACGTTAATGAACTAACAAGATGACTTTCCCTCCCAATTTATACACTGCTTTTATTCTTAATGTGGGATTCGCCATGAAAATGACAAAAACAACAGATGCTATGGCAATTTGTTTGCACCTAGGTGCTAGTTGCATCTATTCCTAGGGAACCCAATGTCCTCTACGTGTGAAGGACGCAGTCGAGCCGTCGCTCTTACCTCCCAAACTGTCCCACGGACATCATTACCTGCCTGGCCCTTTCAATCTGGACATGCAAGCACCAAACAAATGCCATCTTCAGAGCTAGCTAGTAAGTTCTGCTGTCAGACATATCACCTCCGAGAGGTTTTCATACTTTTCTCCTTCACATAAAACTGCGAAGTTAAAAAATTCTAGTTTCTATATAACGCAGTTACAGTTTTTATTTTCTTTTAATATATACCTGTCATGTCTGAGTCTGTCCAGTTCACCGCAGGCCAGCAGCCGAAACGTTGCTTCATCTATGGAAAAAAAGTTTCTAGACAAACTCCAGCAACAGATGTTAGTCGGGCAATAAGGGGGTGTATAAGCTTGGAGGCTTTTCAAGTTCTGGTTTGGGGAAAGAAAATAGCAAAATCAACTTTTTATTGGCCATATACTTAGGAATTGTAGCTTCCCACAATATTGCTTCAAGTACCTGACATATCACTAATATTTTGAACACTTTTCAAAATCCGTTGGTTGTACTTGCATCCAATCGAACACCAAGTTATTTTGCACATCATAAAATATTGCTTTTAGTTTCTGAAGAGTTCCAATCAGCCATTATAATAAACACTTCAAATTCTAGATATTTTTCATCTATAGATTTGAACTTGTTACCTCGACAAGTATTGCCGCATTATTCATTTCTTGCACTTTATCAGATAAACCTTTGATCTGAATCAATCTTATCAGACAGACCTCTCACATAGACCCTCTTTTGTATCAAGCAGCAAATATAGTCATAGCATGGTGTATCTGATTTCATTTGTGACCCTCCACGGCAAAACCAGTTGCTTGTCGCAAATTTTCAAAATTGAGTTATGTTTTCATGAAAGGGCATAAATCAAGCTTCAAAACAATTAGCGTAGCGATTTAGCGTAAATATTGAAGTAGAGCGGTCAAAACAGAAACTTTTAACATTCTGCTGCAATTGAATTCCTCACCTCAAGAAAGTCACGTTTTTACGATGGAAAGGGTAAGTTTTTCAGCGACATTTATTCACAACAGTACAGTATAGACCTTCCACTGTTTTAAAACACTAAAAACAAAAAGTCAAAAATTGTACCCCACGCAACATAAACGGTTGTTTTTCTCGGAAACCTCCGTTGCAACAAGCGACTGGTTTTGCCGTGCAGAGTCACATTTGTATTGCTTGACACTGCACATGCTGCAATGTGACTTGTGCATGACCTGTCCGAAACAATGTATTTGGAAATTTGCATATTATTTCACATATACTTACCATTATATATACTGTACATTGTACTGTACTGTCTACACTTTGGATTATACTGCTACATGCCATCCAGATTTTATTTCCAGTCTTATTTAGCATGATCAACTATTAGAAATCCTCAAAATCCATATCTGCAAGATTTTGACTTGTGTCTCTGTGTTTTCTTATCCGGGTTGGGTCTCCGTTATGTGCGAGCTCTGTTTAGTTGACTCTCTCTATTCACAAAAACTGTGCAAAAACTTGAGTGTAGCTTGGAAGCATTTAAAGTAGAAGCTTCAAGGATTATGGGGTCTTCAAATGCATCCATACGTCTCTAAATATGGTACATCTGTAAGTCCAGTGCCACTACACATACTGTACATTTACAGCATCTACCTGAATCTTAAGGTCACATCTCAGGAAATCCACCGCTAATTTGAGGTTCCTGTAATCCTGTTAATCTGAGATGGCAGATCGAGACCTCAGATGGTTGTACTGATAAAAACATGAGGCTAGTTTGGAAGCCTTTAAAACTGTACTGCCACAGATCTCCGAACTCATCCCATATGTCCCTATTAATCTATATACAGCACATATGCAAGTTCAGTGCCGGTATATCCACATTTACAGCATTTACCGAAAGCTCTTCTCTAGAATGACTTCCATTTCCTAATTAGAGGGACAGTCTTCCTGGAGCAACTTGGGGTTAAGGGTCTTGCTCAGGAACCCAACAGTGGTCTGAGGTTCTTTGAGGGTTTGAAACTTCAAACTCGGACCTCTGCCCCACCATCTTTACTAATACTAATTTACTAATTTAATAGTGTTCATACTGCCCCTTAGCAGACAGGGACCTCAGAAGACTGTGCTCTGTTTCCTTATCTCAGTTACTTCTCCATCACTTGTCGAAAACATGACAGTAGTTCGGAAGCGGCTGAAACCGAAGCGTCAAGCATCACCAGAGCACCTATCACATCCCATATATCCATATTTGTCTATATACAGTACATCTGTTCAGTGTTCAGTGCCACTACATTTGAATTTACAACAGCTCTATTCATTTTATAATTCCAGAGACAGTCTTACTGGAGCTGCTACTTGCAGTTAAGGGTGTAGCTCAGGAACGCAACACTGGTTATAAGTTCTTCAAGAGTTCTTCAAGAATGTCCAAGCTTATGTTCACTCATTCACCTTCACTAGTAGTGTTCATACTGCCCCATGGCAGAAAAAGACCTCAAAGGGCTGTGCTGGGTGTCGCGCGAACGCCGTGTCCGCAGTGACTGTCCTCCACCGAGTCTGCCAATCTCTTTCCGGCTACCAAAGGGGTGCGAGTCCTCCCAGACCCGCGGTCTCTCCTCCCATGCCAGCAGGGGAGGGCTGCACGGAGGCCGACCGCGGCTGGAGTGGTAGCAGGACGGGCTGGACCGGCCCTGCTCACTGCTCCCACTCCTGTAGGGGGGGCGGGCGGTGGGCAGGCTGTCATAGTGCTCATTTTCGTCTCGGTACTCTTCGTACACGGGGGAGGAACACTCGTCCCGAGACAGGGACGAGCAGAAGTCTCTGGGTCCGTCGTAGCGCCGTAGCGGGTAGCCAGTCTGCAGGGAGCGCAAGTTGCTGCCTCCAAGCCGGAAGCTGCCGCCCAGCCGGGTGGGGGTGAGAGTGAGGGGGGGAGGAGGAGAAGGAACCGGAGGAGGAAAAGGAGGAGGGGCTGGATGAGGGGGAGGTGGAGGTGTGGAACAGAGGTCTCGGTCCTGGAAGGCGGACGACGATTCCAGGCCGGGGAGACGGGTGTCTGGGACCCATTCGGTGGTCTGCCAGTGGTACGCTGTGGGGAAATGGAGACCAATAAATCAGAATCAGAACTTGGTTTTATCTGTCGTGAGTCTCTCCACGTCTAACCCTCAAGATCAAATTGATCTTTGATCATTCAAATGTGAATTTGTGTGGCGTAATCGGTATTTCTGCTATTCACAGATAAACATTCTGTACATTAGAGCAGACTGATACATTTACGTCACACTAGCATTAAAAATTCTATGTTTATGGGTAACATCAAGAGACAATAATTGTACTTGGAAAAATGAGGCATCTGACTGTTCCTCTGGAATCAATGAAAATGTATCATAAATGTGTTGCTCAAGCTGACTGTAACTTTACATTGATTAATACACAGCAGACTGAGGCTTTGCATGATTCTGTTTTTTCAAACGTCAAGCGTCAGCGTGCATGAACAACTTTGCAGTACAACAAAATAAAAGGAAACTGCAATCAATGTGAGTCCTTACAATTGACAAAATATTCTTTGACGTATTCGACGCATATCTGATCCCCGCAACGAAGATGTGGATTGGCTGCAAACACAAAAAAGATGGAATGGCGAGATGGAATGACATGAAATGAGAGCAAAAGAAAAGAGAAAAGAAACAATGCACATACTATTACGCTTGAAAAAGGACCGAGTGAGAAATCGACATGCTTTAGAAGTAAGAGAATGCATGAGAAAGCATGAGTAAGAGAATATGAAGCAGGGGATGGACTAGATCAGGGTTTTTCAACCGGTGGTCCGCGGCCCCCTGGTGGTCCATGGCGGCAATGCAGGTGGTCCGGTGGAATCCAGTTTCACTTCATCAGTAATACCCCTCGCCACATACACATACACATGGACACACAGTGGGCTGCAGACCACTGCTTAGTCTGAATGGTGATACCTGGAGCAGGACCAGTTGAAAACCGCTGGACTAGATGACAACTAATAAAAAACGAATTAGACTCACAAGTGCTACTGTATGTTGGTCCATCATCCAGAACCGCAACTGAAAAAGAGAAGCATTTCATAAAGTGAAATAATGCTGTCATTTATTATCTTGAGTGTATTTAAGCCTCTTCCTGGTCTTTGCCTCGCATCTGTTTGTGTTTGGTTTGGTTTAACTTAGATCTCGTTTCTATTTGTTTGTTGTTTTATTTAAATGTAACCCTCACATCTGCATACATTATTAGGTTCCTGTCAAAGAAGAAAACCCAGACCAAAGACACACAATAAATACCTCCACATAGGACAACACACGGAAGACAGCACAGCGGAGAGGCTTAAATACACACACAAACACAAATGTAACACATCAGGAGAGATGAATCCAAACAAGGACAGGAATCAGAAGACATGGCGCCCTCAAGTAGCCAATTCGGGGACTGCGGAGGTGATCGTGACTGAATCAGACTCTACAGACTGTAAATATATATACATAAGCTATGACTCTTTTTTATCTGATGTCTTCCTTTAGCTACGACAATGTGTAAGGACAATTGTAGAACCAAAAACTGGAGCTGAGGAAGGTTGTAAAATTCATTCATTCATTATCTGAACAAAATTTCAAGAAAAAATGTCAGAAAGTCCGAGATTAAACTGCCAAATTTACGGGGAAAAAAGTCTGACATTGTGAAGTCATAAATCTGTGAAAAACAGTTTTGAGAGATATAAGTTGGAAATTCACAAGAAGAAAACAATTAATATTCTTTGATATTAATGTGGCAAATACACAAGAAAAAATAAGTTTATAAGAAAAAAGTCCGATATTCTCCAAGTGTTTTGTAAAAATTCTCAAAGATTTGCTTTTATTTCTCACAGATTTAGGTCAATACGGTTTCAGAATTGATTTTGTCATAATTTTATAACTAGGAATTTCTCACTTTTTCTCAGAATTTTACTTCCTCAGCTCCTATTTTTTAAATTCTAAAGAATTTTTTATACACCATCGTATTGACTCTCACCCATTTTAAAACAAGAGTTCTCAAGAGTGCTGCTGTCATATTACCACATCAATAGAACGGCCACAACTCTCTAACAGCCTTGAGGGGGTACAGTTATTGTCAAGAGCTTTAAAAACACTTCAGTGTCGCATTGGCAGGTGCTTCTCTCTTTTTGGAAATAAGCATTGAGCGACTTTAACATCATACCTTCATTCTCAATGCTGTCCACCGCGTCGTTGACCAAGCGTATGACCGTCACGATGGAGGCTAATTCGAGGGCGATGTCAAAAATTAAAAAAGGTAAAAGAGAGAGACATAGAGTCAGTTCACACTCGAACGTATTTGTCAAAGTCAGAGTTAAACTTTGCATTATGATTCACAGGAAAGCCTCGGTCTCCGTGTGGCGCGCTAATGTTACAAGAGCCATTTGGACAAAAACAAGTGGATAATTACACTGCGTTTTAAACCTGCCGGGTTGTGCGGGCGCCGTTTATGCGCTGAGTCATGATGCCAATTGCATTTCGAGAGGGTAACGCCACGCGACATGGACAAAGACCCGCCGTAATTATGGTCTGAACCGGTCGTATCCTTCCTCATCCTCTTCTTCATCTGATGCCGGTGTTACAGCTAAAATCCCATTTTTTTTACTGAGAACAATCGTGCACTCCAGTCTGCCTAATTAGACGACCGGTTTAATTAGCTGACTAAGAAGCTAATTGCATTACCCAGGCATCCGCGGGTGGGCGTTCTTGTGTTTGAGGCTGTAGGCTGGTGCTGCTTTTTTTTTGGCTAAAGCGCTAATGAGCGTAACTTTTGAGCAGCGTAGTGAAGACATTCCCTAGGACAGATTGGAGCCTTAAATTGCCTCCTTTCCTTGACTGAACCGGAGCTGTTAGTGGATAGAGATTAGCTATAATAGTGTGAGATGAGACTTATTTTTGTGAGGACTTTTGTTGGTTGGATGTTTTATTCCACTTCATTTGCGCGTTATAATTTCAGAGGGCGGCACTGTCGCCTTCAGCAAGAAGGTCCTGGGTTTGATCCCTGGGTCGGCCATGGGCTCTCCACGCTTGCATGGTTTCCTCTCACAGTCCAATAGCACGCAGGTTAAGTTGATTGGTGACTCTAAATTGTCCCCTTAGGTGTGAAAGAGTGTGTGTCCTGCGGTGTGTTGGCACCCGTCCAGGGTTGGTCCCCATCTCGTGCCCTGGTTCTGGTTCTGGTTCTGGAAATGGCTGTATATGATCTATATCGCTCCTATGGCACTAGTTACTGCATTTACAGTTCATGCCATTTAGCAGGCACTCTTATCCAGAGCACCTTCCGTCTCCTAATTACAGGGACAGTCTCCCTGGAGCAACTTATGGTTAAGGGTCTTGCTTAGTGGCCAGTGGTGGTAGTGCTTGAGGTAGGAGTCGAACGTACAAGAGGAGACGAGTCTCCTAACCACTAGACCATCACAGTATATGACTATATGACTTGAGACTAGGGATGGGAATCGAAAACTGGTTCAGATTCAGAACCAGTTCCAATTGATCAGTTCCATTGGAATTGTACACCTCCAACGTTATCAATTCTTCTTAACAATTCTCTCATTTCTCAGCACAACTTTTTCCGGTTTTCCCTAAGTTTTGCGTCACGGTACATTACGTCACACTCTCTATGACGTGACCTTCAATAATGAAGAATGATGATGCATAAATGTGACCCTCCACGGCAAAACCAGTTCTTGTCGCAACGGAGGTTTCCGAGAAAAACGAGCGTTTATGTTGCGTGGGGTAAAATTTTGGATTTTTTGTTTTTAGTGTTTTGAAACAGTGGAAGGTCTATACTGTACTGTTGTGAATAAATTTCATTGAAAAACTTACCCTTTCCATCCTAAAAACGTGACTTTCTTGAGGTAAGGAATTCAATTCCAGCAGAATGTTAAAAGTTTCTGTTTTGACCGCTCTACTTCACTATTTACGGTAAATCCACTGGTTGACTAGCGTGAAGATATTTCTCCGGAATCCATCTTCGTCTCCCGAGTTCAGTTAACCTAACACAGGTAGGCTATCCGTGTGGCTGTGAAGGCAGCGTAGGCTACCGTAAATACAAACGTAGCCGCGACCGCACCAAGCGTCTGTGAGTGCTACGGCGATAGTCAACTTCAAAGGCAGATTTCTCCGTTTCTCACTTGGCGTGACAGGAGAAACCCGACTCCTTTGAATGTTGATATTTCAGTCATATGTCGTCCGATTCATTCGATATAGGTATCGTTTTGAAGCTTGATTTGTGATTTGTTCGAGGGTACGATTTAATGTTGACAACGTTGTGCTACATTCGCGCGTTGTAGTGGTCTATTGGAGGGAATTGTAAATTTGGTCAGAGAATGTTCAGGTTTGACTCAGTTAACACCACGCGATGTGGTGTTGAATTTTCAAATGAGAAATGCATTTGTGAATGGTGTTACGTTTATTTGTAAGTCATAAATTATCTTTGTGAATCTTGTTACATTTGTTGCTAAATCAAGAAATATATTTGTGAATGGTGTGATATTTATTTGATAATACTGACACTAAATTCTCTCCATAGTGCTAAGGGACGGTACCGTGCTCTGCAACATGTAACGTCGGTACATATATTCTGTTACTCCCCAACACTGCACGTAGGTAATAATTTGTTAGATACACTACGATAGAGGTGGACACCACCCTTGTAAGTTTTGGTATTGCAGTTAGAGCAGAGTAGTTAGTTAGGATTTTTTGTTTTGAAACTGGTTTTACCAGTCTGGGACTTGAACTTTTGATCACAGGGCCAACTCCTTAACCGTTACACAACCAACTGCCCCAAACCAAGTTCTGTAGGTAGCTACAGAGGTACAACATCCAAACTATTTCATCCAGCAATACTTAATGTTTGTGCTGCAAGATATTCTTGAACCAATTTTAAAAATGTGAAACATGATGTTAAAAGTAAAATGAAAATCTTTATTTTTTAATAATCTAATGATGAATCACAATTAGGTTTTGGAGGCAGAAAGTGAAACATTTTTATAAATATTCCACAGGTTCTTGCTTCCATCTTTGCCAAGGTGGACCCAATTCTCCAACTCAAATTGGCAGCTGCTACAAGCATGCTGTGATGCAATGATTGTGCAACAAGTGTGCACAGTAGCCTATCAGATGCAACTTCTGCCAATTCAACACCAAACACCTGGTAGGTGATATACACTCGCTACTGAAATGAGTTGCTAATTTTAGCTCTACTTGTATAACTGTGTATGTGACAAATACAGAATCTTGACTCTTAACCCACAAACAACTCAGCATTAACGTCATATGTACACACCTGAGTGACACAAATCTCTTCAAATTCGCACAAACCTGTCAACAAGCTTGTATCCAAATGGCATTAATGAGAACAGCTGTACAATTTTTGGCAAATATGATTCACAGTTATCGTCAAGAACATTACAAACGACTGATGAAGAGATAAAAAAACATCATTCATATGAAGATGAAAAACAGACCACGCTGCTGTGAACTAGAAGAAGAGAAATGGCTGGGTGCCAAACACTAATTGGATGTTAATATAACAGCGCTGTTGGTTTTGGTTTAAAAACTGAACTTGGTTGTACTTTTGTACTTTTTGTACACCCATCTAAAATGCAGGGAGTATGCACAGAATTACTGACGGACTGTGTGTTGGAGACGGAAGAGCAATAAAAAATAAACATAAACTCCAGAACCAGTGTTGGTAATATTTGCAACATGTTTATTAAGGAAACTTTAAGGCCCAGTTCCCCAATTATGATTAAATCTTTGCCTAGACTAGATAAGAATTTCAGCGACCCTCATTTGATACTGCAATTTAGTCCAAGACTCAGTCTAACACTTTTTCGAGAAACCAGTCCTAAGTGTGCTGCTATGTGATGTTTAAAATAAAACAATCAGAGATTTGTTTGTGAGGGGGAATCAGTGCTCACCGTTATCGTCGCAGGAATCTGATCTGACAGACTGAGCCTCGCTGGTGCTGCTGTCTGAAAAACAGGTGGCCTCCTCCGCAGCACTTCTGGCTTCTACAGAGGAGAGGGTCACAGGGTTTATACACACACACACATATAATGAGTAAAAGGAATCGAGAGTCACTGAACTGCATCAAATGAAATGGAATAAATTAATAAAAATAAAAATAAATATTTAATCCCCACTGTGACAGCTCTCACTAATTTTGAGGGTATGTTTTCGCCCTAATTTTGAGGGTGTGTTTTATATATTATTTACACACACAACACACAGATAGAGGCTCACACACATACATCCCATATAGTAAGTCTGTGTTGCACAGTGTATATTGTTTTATTCCTACTACTACTATTACTATCACACTAAATGACAGTACTAGTACATTGAGGAGGCCTTGGCTATCATGTTTTTTGTTCGTTGTCCAACTTAAGCCCTTTTCCCCCCTTTTTTTTCAGCTCAGGAAATTGTTGTTCCTTATCTTGACCATAAGTGGGCACCACCATGAAGGTTGTCATTCCCTATTTTGGCCACAAGAGGCATCTTCATTAAAGTTGTCATTCCCTGTTTTGGCCAGAAGGGGATATGTTAATTAAGGTTGTCACTATATTGGCCATCTTCTTCTTCTTCCTCTTTCGGCTTTTCCCTTCAGGGGTCGCCACAGCGAATCATCTGTCTCCATCTAGTCGTATCTTCTGCATCATCACAAACAGGGATGTCACTATATTGGCCATAAGTGAGTGTAACCATTAAGGTTGTCGTTCCCTGTTTTGTCCAAAAGGCGACATCCACACTAAGGTTGTTAATCCCTAATTTGGCCACAAGCGGGTGTAACCATTAAGGTTGTCATTCCCTATTTTGGCCACAAGGGGACAGCTACACTACGGCTGTTAATCCCTAATTTGGCCACAAGGGGGTGTAACCATTAAGGTTGTCGTTCCCTACTTTGGCCGCAAAGGGACAGCTATACTAAGGTTGTTAATCCCTACTTTGGCCATAAGTGGGAGCCCACCATTAAGGGTGTCATTCCCTATTTTGACCACAAGGGGGTGTAACCATTATGGATGTTATTCCCCATTTTGGCAACAAGGGGACATCTTCAGTAAGGAGAACTGTGCTATAACTTTACTTGTGGACTGCCTGTTCCTTATGTGAGTGTCCCCTAGTTTTAAGGAGTGTGAAGGAATCTCAGCGTTGTTACACTTTTATTTGTACACTTTTATCTGTACTCATTCTTCTTTTTTTGCTCCTTCTTCCTCTATTCCTTTTCGTTGTTTTTTATCCATCTGTCAACTACTGTGTAATCTGTAGAACTGGTTATAAAAATGGTCACTTCCCATTTTCAAAACTTTATCCCTTTCTCATTTTTTGGGCACACAGCAATCACATAATTGCTGCAAGAATGGTCTGTCTAGTTATTACTATTATTATTATTATTAGCATGTATTTGGCCAATCTATCATTGCTAGTCACTTCTTAGGTTTCTTAGACTGTAGGAGTCTAGCTCTGCATCAGTAATCACGCCCCTGAGCCACATGGCTCCAAACACACTTTCTGCCTTTAATGAGTCGGCATCTCCGTCCTGGTTTTATAACTCGAATTTCTGGTTTTAAAGCTTGAATAAACCTCATGCTGCCACACTGATCTACCTGGGCGTGACGTGTCAATAAATCATCCACACACAAAGGGGCCCCTTTACACCTATTTCCTGCGCTGTGACGACGCGGGGTGGCAGATGGCTCTGATCACTGTAATCTGCTTTGTTGTGGAACAATTTACAAGCCCGGGGGTCAGCTCTGAAGAGGAAAGCAAAACAAAGCCAGTACAAAACAAAAACGCTGGAATATGACATCACAAAACGGAACCAAACCAGCAGGCAGGGATGTTCCAAAGCGCAGAAGCTAATGCGACTCATTTTGGTCCAAAGCGTAAGGCTCTTTAACGTGCTTCCATTGCAATTCAGAGCAAAATTGCAGCCTCTCCTTGATTCATTAGCATCTGCTCCCATCTTGCAGGCAGGTGCGGGGTTAAGCCACTAAAAGCAAACAGCTCACTTTCCCCTCATTTACCCGTTCCTGGAAGAAAAGCTTTTCGGCCACCTTTTGCAGCCGCCACCGCCCCCGCCACCGCCACCGATGTCATTCCGGCCTATTTGTGTTAGCATGGAAACGGGAAACAGCGTGCATAATTTCCTCCCCACATGCAAATGGCGGCTAAATTGGCCGTGGGGAATTATCGAGGCCCGGTGCGACTCATTCCGAAATGAAGCACGCAGTGTTTTAGTGCAGCATCTGCTTTAGCTGAGATTAGTGGGACGGGTGAGTGTTTTGTGTGTGTATGTACGTGGGAGAGAAAGAGAGAGAGATAATCTGATACCCCGTGCTCTGTCCATTTCCTCTCTATCTGCGTGATAGCCCCTTTCTTCCCAGGCTAAAGCTCGGGCTTGGCGAGCACTTTCGTTTGTCTCCTCCTCTTCGTCTTCATCGTCATCCTCCTCTTCCTCCTCCCAAGGGGGTTTACGGACAGGGCTGCGGACGGGGCTGTGTTCGACCGATCGCACCGGCAGCAAGGAGGGAAGGTTCGGCGCCACACTGCACACAGCCACCCCGCGTCTGGGCACTCCAAGAATGTGGGGCGCGTCCGCCTGGAATGTGCTCATCTGGGGTGGGCATGACAGAGTAGCCAGCCCCGTGCCTGCCTCTGGCTTTTCCCGCCATCCTCCTCCTCGAAAGCTTCCCTGGCACCGAGGGAGCGTGTAGGCCGTGGGCCGTACCATGACCTGCGGAGGTCCGGCGGTGCCCTCATTGCCATACAGGCTGCCGCGGTGCACCGCCTTGAACTCGATACCGTCCAGCCCGGTGCCCGTCTTGTGGAGCACGTAGCCCGTCTCCGTGGAGATGCCCACCGCCTCGGCCCGGGCCCAGTCCTTGCGCAGGACCTTTTTGCGGAAGGCGGCCAACAAGGTGAGCAGCACCAGCACCACAAACAGCAGCACGCCGATGCCGATGATCTCGCCCGGTCCGACGTACGACAGCGCCTCCGCCTGGGTGTCTGGCCCGTCCAACGAGGACTGGCCGCAGAACTGACCCTCGAAGCCGGCGGTGCAGTTGCAGTAGAAGGCGCCGATGGTGTTGACGCAGGCTCCGCCGTTCTCGCACTCCTCCCGCTCGCACTCGTTAACGTCCTCGTCGCATCTGAAAAAAACAGATTGAGAGAGCTTGTGTTGTTTTTAATGATGCCGGCTCGCAGTCTGTAATTTGCCATACGATAATTCCCAACTGTGCCCGAGACGGAAAATAAAATGACGTTCCCTCTTAATTATCTGCAGCAAAGAGAATTTCTACACGCCACATTAGTGAATTGATAAGAGGGCTTTCAAGAGCTTTCGAGAAGTTGATGAACAATATCAAACTTTTTTATGAAGCCTCTCATTATATGGCTGAATGTTATATTGCATAACTAAACAACCAAGAGTTATGTAAGGAAAAAGGCCTTTTGTAAACTCAATTTCAATGCTTTAAAAAGGTTCATCACTAATTCACATCTCAAATATTCCTGAAAAAACAGTGGATTTGCATCGTGTTACCTGTACTGCATCCAACATACATTTGCTTGCTTTGAAAATGTTCAAAAGACGAGCCTGAGGAATTCGCATCCTTTAAAATATAAAGATTAATGTTCAGAAATAAGTGCAAAGTGCCCATTTGTCTGACTGCTACCAGTTCTGAATGACGAAATGCAAAAATATTCATACCTGTGTACGATTAAAGTTCTCATCAAAAGCAATACCTTTAAGTGTCTCTGCACTTCATGCCCTGTTCTTTGATCATTTTAATAGACTTTAGTTACTTTTTTTAAAATATATAAACGAATCACGATCCCCGAAGGACTTTTTTTGTTAAATATGTGACAGGAAAACTGAAAAATATAACAGTAAATGAAATGAATTTTCATGCTATACATGAATCTCCAGCACAAATATGCACACACATTAATAAACACACAGAAAAACTGCTGAAGGTTCTGTTTTGGAAAATTTTGTTTGCTGTACAAATAACATGCCTGGGAGCTTTTATAGGTAAATAGTTCCAGTGGAACAAATCGTTAACTAAAATGGAAATATTTGGTTTGGAGTGAAATTATTTAATAATTACTCAAATATTAAGCATTTTCCCCCTTCTTTTATTCCATATTTGATTACTCACTGATTTTACATAACAATATTGTTACATTTGGGCATTCAAAATGAAGGTCTTACATAACGGTCTTATAGTAAATCTAATTAATCAGTGTTTTCTTGCCACTTGTAATGAAAATCGATGCTGGAGGTCAACAAAGGTCATCCAGTCAGATAGGAAGCGGCACATCAATGATCACTACGATGCTGGTGATGGTTATCATGTAAGCTCTCAGCAGCCACATTTAGAACAGGGTTCGATACATTGTGGGCTGAAAATTAGCCTAAGAATGGGATTTGCCTAAAATCACATTTGTGCTCCATAATGTTTCCTTCTCGGCACATCTCTGAGCACGGATGTCCTGGCTCCCAAATTTCTAAAACCTAAAGCCAATCCAGTATCTGTGGCACGTGTTGGAACAACACACAACGTCTCAATTTCACAACAACATTAGGCAAGGGTTCTTATAGTAGTTTACTCATCTACAACCCAAAAGTTCAACTAAGGCTCTATCTGATGTCCAGCATTACCACCATTGAGCCTCTGAGCAACACCTTTAGGCGCCATCGACATGGGTGTTCGAATCTTGGATGAATGAACGCGCTCTGAACGTCCTACGCATTTTTGTTGTGTTTTGATTAACTTTCAGTGAGGCATTCAGTCCTCCAGAACGTCAACCAAACGCCATGGAAACGCAATGGTGCTGTTTTCTTTGCGTTTGACGGGATTTTGGCAAAACAAATCTACACCAAGAAAACACTGCATGTTTCTTTGACGCCATCCGAACACACATCCGACTGAACCCAGGTCGTGAACAGCCAAGTGAACCCTGTGATTCGCTCCGATAAGCAAAAATACAGTCGGCGTTCAGTCCGTCACCAACGCCAGAAAAATGCCTGACTTAGACACCTGTGTAGATGGGGTCTTAAATTGTTCCACTGAATCTGCACAAAAAATACAAATATTAATCTATCTTGAAAATGAATCCGACGATTTTTTGGAGTGTTATCCATCCCTCTGGTTTTATACTTTCGCTTACGGCATTTAGCAGATGTCCTTATCCAGAGTGACTTGTATTTCCTAATTACAGGGAATAGACAGTGTCCCCGCAGCAGCTTGGGGTTAGGGGTGTTGGCTGGCATGTCCAATAAATCAATAATCAAGAAGTTGCTGGTTCAAGTCTGGCTCGATTTAACCACTGAGCCTCTGAGCAAGACTCTTCAGCTCTCTTAAGTTGCTCCAGGGACAATGTTGCCATAAATAGGATAAAATCAGTCATTATGAGCAGATAAAGGCATCTGATGAATGTCATAAATGTGATTACAATCTGTGTATGCGGCATGATGACTTAGCATTAATATATTTACATTTACAATATTTATCAGACGATATTATTCAGAGCAACTTGGGGTTAAGGATCTTTCTCAGGGGCCCAATGGTCCAATGACCTCTTGGTCTATAGGTCATTCTCCTAACACTAGGCATCCCCACTGTCTAGAAATGTTCGGCAATGTTTAGTTGTTTATTATTTATCATTAAGTAGAATATCATATACAGTGTAAGAGTTGATTCCTACTCTGTATTGGACAAATCAGCATCATTTGATATTTATTAAATATTATGCCAAAATTGGGGCGGCACGGTGGCGAGAAGAGCCTGGGTTCGATCCCCGGGTCTGCCGTATGGCCTTTCTGTGTGGAGTTTGCATGCTCTCGCCGTGTTCGTGTGGGTTTCCGGTTTCCTCCCACAGTCCAAAAGATTGATTAGTTACTCTAAATTGGCCCCGTAAGGTGTGAATGAGAGTGTGGTTGAGTGCATGCGTGTGGGTGCCCTGCGGTGTGTTGACGCCTGCCCAGGGTTGGTCCCCACTTTGCGTCCGTGGGTCCCAGGATAGGCTCCGGTCAATTCTTGAACGCCCCAATCCCCCAACCCCACCATGACCGCCGGTTGGGATAATGGATGAATAAATGAATACACCATAATTGCTGCAACTCTTATTGCTATTATTATGCCATCTAGGGATTAAGCGGTGCGGATAAGGAATGAAAGAATGAATCATTGTGTGACAACATGCTGGTTTTTAAGCTTGTGTGTATCTGTTAACACAGCATTTTGATTCATTTAACTATAGGAACCAGGAGCAATGACAATTTGTTTTTATGTGGTGTGTATTTGACAAAATAAAGTCTATCTCATCTATCTCAAAATCTCTGAAATGCCTTGCGTCTGGAGGTCAATTTTGCAACTCCTGGACCTGCACCTTTTAGTGGGTGATGGTGGTCTAGTGGTTAGGACACTCGTCTCTGGACTAGAGATGGGCCGATACCACTTTTTTATGTTCGATACCGATACCGATATTGTAAATTTGGATATCTGCCGATACCGATACAAACCCGATACGGTCAGTCTTTTTTTAAACATAAAATAATGCTTTAAAATGTCTGAATACATGACTGAGATTATTCTTATGCTTAAGGAAATGCTTGATTTAAATACTGTTTTCCTAACTAAAACAATGTAATAATTACACATGTATATGCTAAATTATTTAATTATTTAGTTAAATTATTTGTTCTCAAAAATTGTTCGTTTAGATATGTAAATATTTCTTCTTTCTTATTGATTACACTATAACATTATAAAATTGAAAAAAAAATATGATTAATTGAAAATGAAATACTGAAGTTTGTCATTTTGGACCAATTTGGCTTATAAAATGAGCTGCTTTTGCAGAGAACTACATTTCCAACGGTCCTCTGAGCGCGCCCGGGAGCCGCGTCACAATGATGCGTTGGGTGTGCGTTCCAGAATAAACGATGGAAAATCTATGGGAAAATCTAAATAAATGGCAGAATTGTGAGTAGAACGCTTTTTATTGTGGTTATTTATCAGCTAAAATATGGTTTGTGTCTGTAATAAAGGCGACATTGACCGAACTGGAGCGTTTTGCAAGTAACGGCGCTCATGCGCACGGTCATTAACAGAGCACGTGTGTTCACATCGCGAAAAATGTCGAAAAATGTTTTTATGCATTTACTTCTGTTTTAGTGCACGGAACATCTCACGAATGCTTTCACATACAGAGGGATCAGGTCTTGTCTTGATCGCGCCTCTGAAAACGTTGTGTGTCACTATTAAGCCTGCATGTGAAATACAAGGGGCGCATGAATAAAGTAATGAATTAAGTAATGAAGTAAAATGAATTAAACCAAGCTTTGATTCTAGAATAATTGCCTCGACCATTTTTTGTAATAGAATTATTCGAGTTATTGGAACAATCGTTTGGGCTCTACTTTACCGCAGTGCCACTTCCCATGCATAACGAATTGAGTGTACAGGCAATCACAGATCGGCTCCATAGAACGGCCCAGTGCCACCGATATCCGATCCAGCTGTTTGAGCGGGTTATCGGACCGATACCGCTCCACATATCGGATCGGCTACATCTCTACTCTGGACCAAGAGGTTGTGGGTTCGAGTCCTATCTCTGGCACTACCATCATTGGGTTCTTGAGCAAGACGCTTAACCCCGAGCTGGTCCAGGGAATTAGGAAAAGGGACGTCGCTTTGGTCTGCTAAACGCTGTAAATGTAGTATAGTTAGGGCTGGGTATCGTTGCTAATTTCCTGAATCGATTCGATTCCGATTCACAAGGTCATGATCCGATTCAATTCGATGTTGATTTATTTAGAGATTTCTTTGCGTCAATACTAGTTTTGCTTGGTTATAAAAGAACTTGTTTTAAAACCAAAGTGTTGCCAAACATCGGCCTTTAGGCCAGACGGTGATTTGAGCGGAGCAGCTTCAGCCATGGCTCTACTTGGTTTCGGTTTCGCTGGTCTCACGTTTTTATAGCTCTCCTTGCGCGGTCGCGAGAAGTAGTGCATAGCCGCAGGAAAAGATCGATCCGCGAATATTTGAATCAAAATCGTATTTTTCGAACGAGAATCGATATTGATCGGTGAAGAGTTTATGTTTGATGCGTGAGTGATTATCTGTCATTTAGCCCATCTGTGAAGGAGCAGTGGGCAGTAAATAAGCGCCCAGAGAGCAGTGCTTGGAGACTGTATCTTGCTCATGAGTACCTCAGTAGTAACTTTACCGGCCCTGGATTCGAACCTGCAAACCTTCTGATCACGGGGCGAACACCCTATCGTTACGCTACCGGCTGCCCCTATGTTTATAGTTTGTTTATAAATGTGTATTGCATTTTTTTTATGCTGTAAAACTTTAGTTGTCTCCTCTCACTGTAGAGACTGAACAGTTCTACAGTTACACTCTTAAGAATCTCTGAACTCGCTATACACACAGACCTGACTTCAATTCTCCACCAACCAACGTGGTCCGACGTGAAAGCCCTCTGTAATGCTGCCCTCTATAGGACAAAGCTCTCCCCTGGTCGCCCCACATTTTTATGATTCATTATTATGGAAGCAATTGCACAGGCCTAATTACTGCACTTTCCATCAATAATTACATCCGGCCATAAAGACGTTACGAGGAACGTAATTAAGAATAAACGCTACATGTGCAAGGCGCAAATTAAAATCAAATTAAGGATTAGCCGAAGCGTGTGGGTGAGCGAGTGCGTGAGCGTGTGCATAAATGTGTGTGTGTGTGTGTCTGCAAGTACGGGAGTGAGAGGGCCACGGTCGTTGTTTAAAAACAGACAGCGCTGGCGTGCAATTAAGGGAGTCGTGGCTCACATGAGTCCGGTGAAGCCTCGCGGGCAGCCGCAGAGGAAGGTGTTCCCCACGGCCTTGCAGTCTCCCCCGTTTTGGCAGGGCGTGGGCACACAGGACGTAACTTCCGTCTCGCAGCGGACACCGGTGTACTGCGGCGGGCAGCGGCAGAAAAACGCTGAGGGTACAAAGATGGCAACAAAAACCTTTTTTTCAGTACTGTTTTTAGTGGGTTTCCAGTAGCTCGTCTAACAGCTAATATTTTGAAGGATATGTTAAATACGGCAGAAGCAGAAGAACTCTTTTTGTCAAGTATTAAAAAGTAAACGTCAAAACACATATCAACTGCCAGGAAGATTGGAAGACAGAAGTTAACATAAGGGAATGTGGATGTTTACGTGAGTGAATGATTATTTGTCGTTGTGAACACACCACAGCACAGTACACAATGCACCACAACGAAATGTGACCTCTGCATTTAACCCATCCATGAAGAAGGTGTGAGCAGCATTTTGGCAGCGCCCAGAGAACAGTGTCTGGAGACGGTACCTTGCTCATGAGTACCTCTGTGGTACCTTTACCGGTCCAGGACCTTCCGATCATGACACCGACTCCCTAACTGTGACACTACCAATGTACCCAATGTCAGAATCCTGCCTCCAACACTAATCATCACTGGGTGCATAAGCAAGACCCTTAACCCCAAGTTGCTCCAGGGAGACTGTCCCTGAAATTACAATATGAAAGTTACTCTGGATTAGAGCGTCTGCTAAATGTCGTCAATGTAAATGCATGATCTTGATTAAATGAGTTCTGAAAACACTACCGTTCTCTGCTGCTTTGAACAAGTTTTTCATGTTGGTGAACTTTATTTTAGTACTATCTAATTTTACTACAACTATTTTATTTTTTGCACTTCTTTAAAGTACACTATAAAGTACAAACGACCTGTATGATTAATCTCTTAAGCCCTGAGACTGTTTTACAGATTTCTGCTCTAAAAAAGATCCCCAAAATGAAATATGTATATCTCAGCAACCACAGCAATGTTTTTATGCTTTTGGTTTCATTATAAAGGTAACACTCGTGAGATTACTGTGGAATCAGCGTACATGTTACTGGGTCAGAATAAAGGAAGATGCAACACAGCAGAACATGAAAAAAAAATATCATGTTTGCCAAAAAAAACATATTATCTGCGTAATCTGCGGAGTCTGGGCTTTCATATGATATACGGTATGCATGGTTAGCCACAGTAGTATAGATTCTATAGCCGTATTTCTTCCACGTAGACCTACGCAGTGTTTATGTGTATGGTGTTGGAATTGTGTTATGTTTATGTGGAATCTGTTGTTTAAGATTTTTAGATGAGATTCTATCGGTGATGTGCCGCATGCATATGTTTGTTCACGTTTACCGTCTATTTAAAGCCTTCCTGTTCTGTCCCGGTACCGGGGGCGATCGGTCTCAAGCCATTAGGGTAGGATAATGTGCTATATTAATGAACTTGCCTTGCATTACATCAAACAGACTCCTCTTGTAGATTTGCCATGAAATATGAGTTGCAGTATTGCGTGGGTGCTTTAATTTGTCTTACGTGAACTTGCACCTTGTGCAGCAAAGCAACAAAAATTAGATTTTGATATAAGGTCTGATATACTGTGCAGGCCTAATGGCAAAATTAATATTTGTGCTACATTTTTATTGTTCTAAAAATGAAAACAAATAAATGTGCATGTTCACAATCAATCCCCTCACACACACAAACAACCTCAGCTGCCGTCCCACTTCTCACCACCGGAGGTCAGGCTGGTGCAGGCGGCTCCGTTCTGGCACGGCGCTCCCAGGCAGGGGTCGGGGTAGAGCAGGCAGCCCAGCTTGACCTCGCTGAGGGCGGCCACCTCGGCGTAGCGGCTCCTCTTGTTCTGCAGGGGCAGCTCGTTTCCGTTCAGCACCACGGCGCCCAGGCAGCCTTGGAAACCGTGGCGGGGGCGCGGTGGCCCTCGCCCGCCTCCGTCCGCCGGCCCCCGGACCACCTGGGCCCCGAAGAACAGCGAGCCGTCGGCCGCCAGGGGCCAGAGGTGGACGGGGGCCCGCGCCGCACGCCGCCGCTCCACGTAGCTGTCGTCCAGCGAGAGCAGGGTGTAGTTGCGCGTCAGCTCCAGCGTCACCGCGTGCCACGAGCCGTCGTTGATGGGACGGCCGGAGATGCCCAGGATGTCCAGGCTGTTGTCGCAGTCCAGCTGAAACCACAGGCGGCCCTCCGCTATCTGAAGAGAGGCAAAACAAACATATAAAAAATTAGGGGGGGTCAAAATAATGCCTTAATTTTGATCAATTAATCACAGAAAAAATAACGTTAAAAAAACGGATTAATCGCATAATCTGGTCGCGTTGCTGCTTGGCCCAGTGAATGGAAAGCATGTTTAAAAAATGGACAGATTGACAGGAGTAATTTTTATAGCACAGGAGAGATGCTCATCATATTAGGTCATATTTTTGATTGTTATGACCATTATTGCAAAAAAAGTTATTAAATAAAAGAGGCATTGCAAGTCAAGCTGATATTGATTATTCATTCAAAATTCATTTCAATTTTTAAATATTATTACAGCAAGATGATGTGTGCAATTAATCAGAGATTGTAATTAATTAGAAAATAATAAACATATATAGGAAATATATTTTTATAAAATATACAACAACATATTGACGTTCAGTCCAAGGTTTCAATAATATTTATTGCTTAATATGAATATAATGAGCGCTGCACAGTATTGAAAAAAAGATATATTTGTGATATACAGCATACTGACATATAAAAAATAAAAAGCTTAAACAGCAGTTTGGAAAAGAATTGTTAGTACAGAATGATTGTGCTGATTTTGTAGGTAAGTGTACCTGTGTAGAAAATAAAAATAATAATGAAAAAGCTGAAAAATATCTTTTTTAAGACTTTTATTACTTTGTGTACCCTGCTCTGTTAAACTTTGCGAATGCTAATAATGTTAAAATAACTGATAATAATAAACCGAACTAAAAATAAACAGAATATTAATCTTAACAAATCCAAGCTTCATTCTGTCTTCATCAAAATCATGTTAAAGTTTCTTGCGTTGCAGTGTAGAAGAGAGAAACATGAGATCTGTTGAGAATTCTTGTGTACTTGTGAGCAAGAACACACAGAAGAAAGTGGCAGCGTGAGTCTTCACGACATTACATTTATCTTTGTACAGAAATCATCGGTGCCATGTATTAGAGAATGTGGGGATGTGTGTCTTGTGTGTCAACAGGTTTTTGCTCCTATTTTAAGTTTTGAAACAATCCTCCCGTCTAATGAATAAATGAATTAATAAAATCTGATTCTTCTATCGTGGCCCAGATCCCGTTCTACAGGATTGTTCTCACTTTTTTTTCCAGCACTTTTTTTCTTGACATGCAAGAGAATTTGCAAACCGCATGCTGACCCACAAATCAACAAAGACACAAATCAGAGCGTGAAATACTGTGGCATGTGTGTGCGTGTATGAGTGCGTATTCACCTTTAGCATGGTACAGGGGTCGGCGCGGGTGTACATAATGACTCCGCCGCTCTGTAAGGTTCTGATCTTCAGGGCCAGCTTCATGTCCTGAGTCCTGCTGTTGTCAGTCACCCTGTACTTAATGTAGCTGTTCCCTGCGAAGCTTAGAGACGTCTGGCCTAGCAGAACGCAACAGAAAATACACATACACACATCCGGCAAAAACATACACAAAATAACATATTTATAATTGATCATATGCTCTTAATATTCCTGTAGGTAATTTCCTAATTATAGGGACAGTCTCGCTGGAGCAAGTTGGAGCGTTGGTGATGCAGAGGTCTAAGTAACTGAAACCCTGTTTTGGAGATCCTAAGATTGAATCCAAGATTGATCCTTGAATTCCAGGTTGGGCCTTTAACTCCAAGTGACATCAGGTAGACCGTCCCTATAATTAGGAAATGAAAGTTGCTCTGGATATGAACATCTGCTAAATGCCATGTAAATGTACTTGCTGGAACCGCCGGGGGTAGGACAGAGCAAGAATTTACCTCACAATCTCTTGGTTAGTATTATATGAGTATTAGAATCTGAATCAGAATGAAACGTATGAACAAGCATGTTGTCACATACAAGGAATTTGTTTTGGTGGACGGTGCTAAGACATGAAATCAATTTTATTTGTATACACTGCAAAAAATGAAATCTTAACAAGCCAGAAAATCTTAAAAAGAAAAAAATTGATCTTGTTTTTTTAATTTCAAGAATAACTGACTTGATTAGACTTGTATGTGTAAGATAAATAATCCAATTTTAAGAAACGTTGGCTACAATTATCTTATTAAGAAAAATGTACTGATTATAAGAACTTCTTGAAATGAAATAAGAAATTTAATTAAGAAAACGGAAAGGTTCTCACGCTCTCCACTACGAGTTAACAAATTCATGACAACTTTGCTTATTTTAAGAATATTTAAGCTAAAAACATGGAAAAATTGAAAGTTTTTTTTCTTGTTTACAAGATAAATTTTCTCAGTATATTGGCAGATAATTTTGCTTGATTCTGGCACCTTTTTTCTTATTATCCTTTTTTTTTTCTTATTTTCTGAGACTGATTTTTTGCAGTGTAGCGCTCTTTATAACAGACACTGTCACAAAGCGCTTTACATATAACTGACCCAAGTCCCCAACGAGCAAGCCTGAGGCGACAGTGGCAAGGAAGAAACCTTGAGAGAAACCAAGACTCGTAAGGGGATCCCATCCTGGTCTGGAATATGGAGTATGCTTACAGCAGTATTGAAAAAAATCGACAAATTTGACAGAATGTAAGGATACTGGGGCAGTTGATAGCGTAACGACTGGGCATTCACCCCATGATCAGAAGGTCGCTGGTTCGAATCCCAGGACCGGTAAAGATATCATTGAGGGACTCATGAACAAGGTACCGTCATCAAGCACTGCCCCCCCGGGCGCAGAGCTTGTTAGCTGCCCACTGCTCTTTCAAGAGTGGGTCAAACGCAGAGGTAACATTTCGTTGTGGTGCACTGTGTGTTGTGCTGTTGTGTGTTCACAATGACAAATCACTCACTTTCACATTACTGTAGGAAAAAAATAGACAAATTTAAGAAAGTGTAGAGATATAGTAAGTTACAAGTTATTTACATAGTTTACCTTTATAGTATACAGAACGAGTGGTTTACCTACAGTATACAGAACCCAAAAAGGGTCATAACATGAATGTCTTTATACCTCTAGGTGTATCCACTCATATGTGACTCTGCACGGCAAAACCAGTCGCTTGTCGCAAATTTTCAAAATTGAGTTTTTCACGATTTTGTGATCCCGTCAAATCCTGGGAAATCAGCAATTTAACGCATATTTTCGCGATGCCACATATTTTCTATCCTGTCGCATAATTTGCGCAAAAAATCACCCAAAATCCTTTGTGTAAAATCACAACTGTTCTACAATTCCTGCTGGTGGCAGTATTTCCCATGCACGCTCACTACTCTGCTGATGCGCACCATTTTAATTAATGATGGCCAGCAAAAAGGGGAGAGACAAGTCCCATTTACCATCTTTTAGCACTGCAAAGGACCGAGCAAAACAATGTCCCTCAGTTCTTCACGAGAGTGGGGGCAAATTGTTTTGCACTCCCTGCAATAAAGTTCTTGACCATCGAAGGAAATCCACAGTAAATTACCATCTACAAGGACACAAACATCAGAAGGCAGCTGAAAATTTGAATAGGAGAAGGCAGATAACGATGACTGAAGTTGAAACGAGCTCATATGCAATATGAAACTGTCATATTAGTGAACGCAGGCTATTTTCTAAGATAGCAAGTTTGTTCAGGTTGCAGAGCTAACTAACGCTAGCTCACCAAATAGAATGAGATAACGTTTGCATTTGGCATGCTAATGTAAACATTTGTAATATCAATTAATTTCAATGTAATATTGAATATTTTATTGATTTTATTAGTAAAGTCATAAAGAAGTGATTAGACACACTGCAGAACGACTAAATGGGGTAAATTGTTTTGTTTCCACTATGATTTACTTTAAATTAAACAGTAAATGTATGTGTAATTGATGTAAATTAGCAAGTTATTTTCAGGTTGATATGTAATTACATCAAGACCAAAGAGCAGAAATTAATAAAAGAAAATGTTCATGCATTTAATCTGTCTGCCTGTCAATTTTGTTCATCTCTCACCCATTTTCTATCTTACTAGGCCCATATAGATCATGGATGGGGTTTACCATGGGGAAAAAATTGCAAAATTTCTCGCAAATTTTGAGAAAACACCACCACAAAATCAGTCATTTTGCAAAAAAAATCATGAAATCCTGGACTGGGGGACTGGAAAGGGCACAAATCAACCTTCAAAACGATACCTATATCGAATGAATCGGACGACATATGACTGAGATATCAACATTTAAAGGAGTCGGGTTTCTCCTGTCACACCAAGTGAGAAACGGAGAAATCTGCCTTTGAAGTTGACTATCGACGTAGCACTCACAGACACTTGGTGCGGTCGCGGCTACGTTTGTATTTACGGTAGCCTACGCTGCATTCACAGCCACACGGATAGCCTACCTGCGTTAGGTTAACTGAACTCGGGAGACGAAGATGGATTCCGGAGAAATATCTTCACGCTAGTCAACCAGTGGATTTAGCGTAAATATTGAAGTAGAGCGGTCAAAACAGAAGCTTTTAACATTCTGCTGGAATTGAATTCCTCACCTCAAGAAAGTCACGTTTTTAGGATGGAAAGGGTAAGTTTTTCAGTGAAATTTATTCACAACAGTACAGTATAGACTTCCACTGTTTCAAAACACTAAAAACAAAAAATCCCAAATTTTACCCCACGCAACATAAACGCTCGTTTTTCTCGGAAACCTCCGTTGCGGCAAGCGACTGGTTTTGCCGTGCAGAGTCACATTTGATACCACTAGGGCCCCACCTACCCATGTGAGGTTTTAGAAGGTAGTGGTCCAGTCACAAGAGTCCTTATTTTTAACGGTGGTCTAGTGCAGCGTTTTCCAATCCCGGTCCTCGCAGAACACCACTCTGTGCAGATTCGGTATTTCCTGCACCGCCACACGCCAATCCTATGTTGCTAATTAGCTAATCAGTAGCATCAGCGGTACTGTGGGTCGGGAAACTCGAATCTGTGCAGAGCTGTGTTCCTGGGATTGGGAAACGCTGGTCTAGTGGTAGGAAAATACTCATCTATAAACCAAGAGGTTGTAGGTTCAAATGCAGCTTTGTCCCACCTCCAGCACTACCACCATTGAGCCCCTGAGCTAGACCCCTGACCCCAAATTGGAAGTCTCTTGGTGGTCTAAGTGACTGTAACCCTGCGATCATAAGCTTGGGGGATCGAATCCCAGGGAGTATCAATGGGCCCATGAGCGAGACTGTTAACTCCAAGTTGCTCCAGGGAGACAATCTATGTAATGGAAGTTATCGTGAATAAACGTCTGCTTAATACCGTAACTGTACACATGTAAACATACGAGAATCAGTAGATAACCCGCTCTACTGTAAACTTCACACCACAATTGAATAAGCCTTTGTAAACACAACAACAACAACATCAGTTCAGATGAAGTTTCTGTGTGTACCTACATATTATCGTCTAGTTTACAAGCACTGAGGAAAAGTTTACCACGTAAACACTGAGGTCCCATACACACGTAGCCGGGTATTTATTTTTCTCCTCCGTTTTCGAAAAAAACTTTGTACACATGAGCCCGTTTTTTTTAAAAAATTCTCTGTACATACAAATCCGGATAAATACGCCGTCAACGGCTGCGTAGAACAGCCAATCAGAATCCTGGATAAAAAGAACGTTACACTGCTGCACTAACGGTATCTACTTCTAGTCTTCAATGTAAACAAACGTCGCACACCTGACGTCAACGCATTTCCTGTCGCACACTTATTACACTGTTAACCTGAAGCTCCGTTTTTCCCATCCACACGTAGTCACTGAAGCCAGTATTTTCAGAAATCTCCACTTCGGCCGCAACAGCATAAAAAACATAAGTTTTTATAAATACCCAGCTTCGTGTGTACGGGGCCTGAGAAACACTCTAACCTGCACACTGGTCAAGCGTGCCAGGCAGGCACTGGCAGACAGAGGGCGCCGTTGGTCCGCTGCGTACACACTGCATGTCGGGAGGGCAGGCCTGACCTTCACACAGCTCTAACGATGACGGACATATTCCACCTGTAAAACAGATTACAACTCCCCAAGTCACAAATCAAGAAGGTGTAGATCTTTCTCCTACTTTTTGGTTAAAGCAAAAGCCCAGTCTCAATTCCCCGCTTAGCCCTGCCATTAGATTAAGAGTGCCCTTTGCTTCAGAAGATGACCTTAAGTGTAAGAAGTGAGGGTAAATCTGCTACCTGGACAGGTGCAGCTCTCCGTCCGACTGAAGCGCGGCGAGACGAAGCTCACCCTGGACGTGCTGTAAGTGACAAGTCCACTGGATTCCAGACTCAGGCTGAGCTCACACACCCTCTCCCCACAATCCAGCTCTCCGGAGCAGCTCTGGTCCACCACGTCCACCATCTGCACGGGCTTCCCCAGTCGTTCCCGAACCTCCCCGAGCCTCAGCGCCAGCTCCCCGGGGCCCATGTATCCACCGTCGGGGGCCTCCACTGCCAGAAGCACTTCCAGCTGGGGAGAACCACCCACTGGCTGCACCCCTAAAATGTGGAGAGGGTCCGGGCTTGGTGTCACTCCAGCTCCGGCTCCGGACATGCCTTTGTCTAGTGCGGCTCTGAGAGCTCTTTTCACGTCTTGGAGATAGAGTCCGACGAAGTCCTCAGGGGAGAGGTTTTGGAAGCGCAAGGTGACGGCGTTCTGCACCATCTCTTCGTTCACCTGCTCAACCTGCACCGTTACACCCACTGTCACCGAGAAGCGGCCGTCGCTGACCGTTGCGTTCATGTAGTACCTGTCGGAATTGTGGCGCAGCATTTAATAACGCATAAGCACTGACGAGATATTTTGGTGGAACATCACAGTAAAAAAAATCACAGATGTTAAATTTGAAGCCATCTTTATGACTCTATGGTTTAACTGAACGTCAGAGTTATGTATCTATGTATCTGTGTAAATTTATCTATATACAGAAAACATCCTACAGCATTATATTATACATGAACCACAAATGAAAATGAAAATGAAATTGAGTGGAGTAAATGATGTGTAAAAAGCCTGAGGTCTGGAGCCAGACCTGACGTCTGCAGATATGTGCTCCCGAATCTGTACATCTCCACCTTATTGACTAAAAATCACACCTCATTAAAATTAATAAGTTCAAACTCTCCTCTCACTGTGTTGGCCCAAAACCAGCAGAGTGTAGGCCATTATAAGATCTAGTTTTATAGATCTTTTCAATAATGCAATACACAAACAAACCGACAAACACCAAAGATGTGAAAAGTTGGCCAACGTCTTTCAGCGTTGGGAAAATAAGTCATTATCCAGTGAGGATTTCATTGTCGTTCTTCAATTACAAAGGAAAACAAGTTATTGGTGTTAGTCTAAACTGGATTTTAAACGGTGTTAACAGGACTTTGAGAAACTACATGTCACACTCTTCTTTTAAACTCAAAAGTAAAAACTGTTTAGTTCAAAGTTTCATTTCAGTAGTGGAACTAACTTTCTCTAGCAAGCTTCAGAAAAAAGCCGAGGGGTGACATCAAGGATCATCAAGTCAAACTCCGGACCAGAGACTTTTTCCACTACCAATAACTGCTTCACACTGTCGTTTGAACATTTAGAACAAAACCTGTTACTTCCGCCATCTCAAATAGACACAACATAAACCAGAACCAGCTGGCTACCTGCCCGGCTCCAGGCCGCTGAGAGCCACAATCTTGCCGTCCTGCCGGTTGATCTTGAAGAGGCTCTTGGGTTGCGGCCGCTGCGTGAAGGACAGCACGTCGTTCTCGTCTCGGTCGGAGGCATAGATCCTACCAATGACACCGCCGGGAAAGACGTCGGCCGCCATCACCACGCTGATCTCCAGGGGGAAGGCCACGGGCTTGAAGAGGCTGTCTCCAATCACACGCACGAACACGAAGGTGGAGGACGACAACTGAGGTTTCCCAGAGTCCCGGGCCTTGCTCGATAAAGGATGAGGACAGAAACAAAAACGTAAATATCTCAGGAAAAACGGCATTCACACCTTTATTAGTTAATAAATTATCGGTCAATAATATCTCTCTAATGATGGGACTAATTAATTAAACAGGCAATAAAAAAATTGGCCAGTTGGGGAATATGTGGAACTGTCTTAATTAGGATACAAAAAAGGAAACTGTAGAGTGTTATAGTTACAGAAAAAATGTAAACAAATTACTAATACATTTATTAAAAATGGGGACACAATAGTTGAAAGAATGTTTTCATTGGTTAGGGATACTGACATTTTTGTTTGCAAAAGCAGATTTTATTTTTGCTTTTTAAACTGTGCGTTATGTGTTGTACACATTTTGGCCTATACATTACTGCCCAAATCTGCTTAATGAAGCAAGTTTTTCTAAAAATGCACCTTTCAGAGGACACTAAAATCTTTCATTTTAATTTTCAATGTTGCTGTATTATTTTGTCTTACATAATATATTTGTGACCCTCCACGGCAAAACATTTTAACATTCTGCTGGAATTGAATTCCTCACCTCAAGAAAGTCATGTTTTTAGGATGGAAAGGGTAAAGAGGGTCAATGGCCTCTAAATATATTTCTCAGTCTAAGGCCTCGTCCACGCGGACGTTCGAAATAAACGCCCTCTGAACGGCATACGCGTTTTGCTGCGTTTTGTAGCTGCGTTCGATTGGCGTTGCACTGGAGTTGCACTGGCGTTCGCAATAGCGCCGTTTTCCTCGCGTTCGTTGGGATTTTGACGCCAAGAAAATGTTGCATGCTGTGTTTATTTGACGCCACCCGAACGCGCAGCCGGCCGAACGCCGGTGCTGAACGGCCAATTTGATTTGCCCCAATAAGCAGAAAAACGGTCGCCGTTCAGTCGCCGCTCACCTGGCGCCACGAACGCCAGAAAAACAGTTCAGACGTCCGTGTGAACTAGGCCTAAAAGAGAGATTATTTCATTTTCTTAGTTTTCTCACTAAATCAATCAGTAAAAAATCATATTTCTTCCTCACGTGTCCAACTGCACAGGCTTGAAATTGTAACGTTATAAGATTGTGTCATTGAGCGTAAACATCTTTTATCGACAGTGTGCAGAATTGTGGCGTCTGAGATGGCAGGCAACCTCCCAAAGTTGTAACAACTTGTTAGTGAACGCTCACCCTTTAATTCTTTGACTCTATGATTTAATTGAACGCCAGTGATTACTGTCCAAAAATTACAGTTGGAACAAAACAGAGTGAACGCACATCCTAACGTATCTTTTATGACATGAGATGAAATTAGTAGTCTACTAAAAGAACAGCGATTTCCTCAGTAAGAACCCCTTTTAATAAATAACACACCTGTATCTCGAGTGTGTACTCCCTCGTGGCGTCCGGCCCAAACACTTTGTTGGAACGCAACTCTCCGGCCTGGTCAAGGATAAAGGCGTTGTCCTCATTGCCAGACACGATACGGAACTCGAAAGGGCCGCCGTTTCGCAGGGAGTCGTTGTCAGAAACGGAGAGGGTGAGAATGGTGGTTCCTGCTGGTCTGTTCAGCTAAAATAAAGCAATAAAAGTTAACTTGGAAACCTGAAATTTGTACATTTGGAGTGAGTGAATTCCTCTTCATAACATTTCTAGACCTAATTTTAGCTTGGGGCAGCACGGTGGCGCAGTGGTTAGCGCCGCCGTCTCACAGCGAGAAGGTCCAGGGTTGGATCCCCGGGTCGGCCGTATGGCCTTTCCGTATGGAGTTTGTGTGGTCTCCCCGTGTTCACATGGGGTTTCTCTTTCCTCCCACAGTCCAAAGGCATGCGATATAGGTTAATTGGCGACTCTAAATTGGCCCCATAAGATGTGACTGTGAGTATGATTGTGTGTGTGTGTGTGCGCACTGCTGTGTGTTGGCGCCCGCGCATAGTTGTTCCCTGCCTCACGCCCGTAGACCCGAGAAAGGCCCCGGGTCCTGCGACCCCGATAGGGATTAAGCGGTTCCGAGAATGAATGAATGAATTTTAGCTTATACGAGACTTTATAGTTTTATATTTTGCTGGTTAAAAACATTTGAATGTGAGTGGTCATACAAAATTGTCATGCTACTCCTACATCTCACACCTGAATGACTGCCGAAGCGTTGGCCGGGGAGAACACCGGCGCGTTGTCATTCACGTCTGCAATCTCGATGTTTACCGTTACTGTAGTGGACATCGCAGGAGAGCCGCTGTCAAATGCCTGCACTGACAACATGTAGCTGGAGACCTGAGAAGAGTGGAAAAAAAGAGGCAATTGTAGTGTCTACAAAAGAACAAAGACTCATTACCAAAGAGACCGAATTGTGTGTGGATAGTTTTTCAACCAGCTCCTTAGGCAACCTCGGGGGTCCAACATATCAATTCTAGCCCCCTCTAACAAAATCACCGATCCGTTACTTGGAGGCTTTAGGCTTGGTTTGCAAATAATTGAGTAAATAAACGGATCGTCTCGGTGCGGGAGGACACATTTAAGACCCTAGTCACCAAGGCCAAAGTAATTTAGCGTCAAGTGCGGTTAGTGGGAGTTGTGTGGCTCGTTGAAAGGCCTAACCGTCTCTCGGTCGAGTGCCTTGTTGACTTTCAGGAGTCCGGTGACAGGGTCGATCCAGAACTGATTCGCCCGGTCCCCTCTCAGGATGGAATAAGTGATGCGCCCGTTCACTTGGCTGTCCAGGTCTTCCGCTAAGAGCTTCACATCACGAACACACATTAGCCATCTCAACAATGTGTTGGCTTCACAATGACATAGACAAACTATCCTCTAATGTATTCAATTTCATTTAAGTGATCCTCGCGATTGGAAATAATTTTAAGGCATTGGCAGGCATTTGTGCTCATTTCAAGCAAAAAGAAAATTGGATTTACTTCATTGAAATGAAAACGTTTGATCTAAAAAGAGGTTAAACCTAAAAAGGGTTTATATTTTTACATCTAACTCTTAAAAAATATGAGAAATTCCTTGAATTTAATTCTATTGTGCTCATTTTTGCAACATAATAATTTGGAACTTTATATTTATGAGGTGCTCTTATCCAGAGAAACACAAATTCCTAATTACTGGGCCAGTCTCCTTCTAGCAATTTGGGGTTAACAATAGAATTCCCATCATTGCAACATTTTTCGTAACGTTTGAACACCCCCGGCACTCCTAAGCTCCCGAAAAAAATTGCTAATTATTCGCAGACAGCCGCACCACACACACCAGCGCTGAGCCATACCATCCCGGCGATCATTTTAACTTTCAGCTCAACCGTGAAGTTGTCTGTGTAAATGTAGGAGGCCATACAAAATGTTCAAATTACAAAATGTCTTCTAGCTACCGCACGCTCGCTTCTTTTAGTGAACCGAGTGCCGAGATTTGTCTCCAAATCTGCAGCGATCCAAAACTTTATTCCAATACAGCTTTATTCCAATGTACAATACACAATGTATAATGAAACAAGTGTGCTTTAATTCAAGAATAAATCCGAATAAAATTGTGACATGTTGCTTTTGCCTTTTGTGAAAGTGTTTATTTCGTATTGCAGACACACATCTTCCATCTCATATTTGTACCGCTGTTCATCGTTTTTAGCGATGTACACAATGGAATGGAATAAAATAAAGATATATTCTCCTCTGTTCAATTCATTTTCAAATAACACGCCCATTTCATATGTCCTCCTACATTTAAAGTGGGCATCAGGGTGCGGTGATGGCGGATGTATGAGTTTTCTCGCAGGGTTGGTAATAGTTGGGCTGTAAATTTTTCCTAGGAATTCTAGTGTTAAAGGTCTTGCTTAAAGGCCCAACAGAGCAAAAGTTTAAAGTAAAACCCCATGGTCTATAAATGAGTATCCAACCACTAAGCTATCACCATCCAGACCACTGAATATTGTTAAGTCTTGGCTGTTAAAAATGATTAGCTGTAAAACTGAAATAAAAGAACACTACCCTGGTGACTGTCTCTCCAATGGCAGCATCCTCGCTGATCAGGATGTTGTAAATGTCCTCGCTGAAGGATGGTGCGTTATCGTTGACGTCCATCACTTCTATGGTTATGATGGTGGATGTCTTCAGAGGAAAGGTCCCTCCATCAACAGCCTCGACTTTCAGGAAAAAGTCTTTGCACACCTCATAGTCTAAATCGTCAGACACTGTGATGGTGCCTGGGCATATGAGACAGAGAGAGAGAAAAATAGCATTAATGAGAACAGACTAAGCTAGTGACTGAATTAGGGCAAATGCTCATACTTGGTTTGATGCATAAAACACATTGCTAAAAAAGTGATCAAGCGATCTTTTCGTAAACATTTTTTGACTCTCAGCATCTCTAATCCGATGTGTAACACGGCTTAAATCTTATGAACCATGCATAAGTTAATTCTTTTATCCCCCGGACTCAAATATTCTGACCTTTCCAAAACTGTAATCCTAAAATTATGATCCGATCTTAACATTCCTCTGTTGCTTTTTTCCTTTTATTCTTGCAATAAGAGGATCACTGACATTGGCAAAGATGTCTTTTGTAGTTAAAGTGACGCGAAAGTCCTGAGAAAGAGTGCTGTGCTGGAAACGTCTGTGTACTGACTGGCTAAAGCGTTTTTTGGAAATATCATTAATAAGACCATCACTTTTATTACCTGTGGCTTCATCGATGGTAAACTTGCCCATCTCATTGCCTGTGCTGAGGCTGTAGTAGATTTCAGCGTTGACCCCAGTGTCTTCATCTATAGCAAAGACCCTCAGCACTTCCGTTCCCACTGCAACATCCTCTGGCAGTGTAACGGCGTAGTCCTGCTTCTGGAAGACTGGACGGTTGTCGTTCACGTCCAGAACCATGATGGTAAGGTCCACCAGGGTGGTGAGTGAACCGACTGCCCCAGCCTGGTCCATAGCCTGGACCCTGACCCTGTACGAGTCCTGGAGTTCTCGATCCAGAGGTTTCTCCAAAATCACCACTCCAGACAAGGGGTCGATAGAGAAGACGCCGTCAGCTGAGTCCACCAAAGAGTACATGATTTTTCTATTCAAGCCTGGGGCAAGCACAGCAGGGAGGTTGGGGAACAAAGACAACAAACCGCTTTGAATAATCTCAGATTTTTCAAAGAATTTTCAGAATGTTCATTCCATTTCATTGATTCAAAATCATTTAATCACAGTGTGCACATCAGCGATAGTTAAATGGTAGCAAGTAAAAAAGTCATTCTATGACTTATTTGCTGCTTATTTTGATTATTCTGATTATTTAACCTACAATAGAAGACTGTCTGATTTTTATCTCTAATTTAATGATTTTTGTAGTTCTAGAAATGAAAGAAAATTGAATAAATGTTTATTTCAATTATTTTTTTTATTTTGCAGATAAACCTACGAAATCACCCATCATTCTAGAATGACTCAATGTTTCTCAATTTGAACAACTGAAGTAATTTGATAAAATATTAATTAATTAATTAATCAATAAAAAATATATACACTTATATATATATATATATATATATATATATATATATATATATATATATATATATATATATATATATATTCATATATGTGCAAAAACATACTGCAACATATATCTATGGACTATAATTTTTTGCTGCCCTACTGGCTATATAAACAATTTAGTTTATGATTTGTTTCTTTCATTTTAATTTTATCTCAGTACTATAACATTATATACAATGTAGTTTTGGATGGTATGCAGCAATCACAGTCATAAGTATTATATCATGCAGTGTGTAATCATTCACCCTCATCAGGATCGCTGGCCTGCAGGCGTGTTAACTGGGTTTTGGCAGCAGCGCTCTCAAACACGCTGGCCAGGAACTCGGTAAAAAAGAATGACGGTGCATTATCATTCACATCCAGAACCGTGAGGAAGATCTCAGAGCGACAGAACAGACCGCCTCCGTCTGTGGCCTGGGCTATTAGTTTATAGCCTGAAGTCCTCTCTCGGTCCATCACAGAGGCCGTCTTTAACTCGCCTGAAAACCAAAAGAAAAATAGAAAGCTAAACTCTTACTCTCATGATCGCCTAGACTTCTTGTTAATGCCTCACCCTACACAGAAGTGACCATATCATTATCCGTGGATAATATCTTAGTTATCAGTATCTTTTTAATAATAGAATTTAGAATTTAACCAAATTGCTACAATGGTATACCAGTATTTGCATCCATGTAGAAGTCTTCAACTCCAATGCCAAAAAGGGAATACTGAATTTCTGCATTGGAGCCTATATCAAGGTCTGTGGCCCCAACAGTCAGAATGTTATTATTGATAGGGATATCCTCTGGAAATGATGCTTCATACAGGCCCTGAATTAAGACAAAAGGTAATATTTAGCAGCAATAATTACATTCATGACAGGATAACAACAATATTATTATTAATATGACAAGGTAAAAAAAAAGCAAATTAATATGATAGGCCATTTTTAACTAATCCATAAGTAAACATTCACAGCAAAGCCACCTAAAATGTAGTCTAGAGACTTGTGTACCTGGTCACGCAACACCAGAGACCAACACTATAAATGTTGTGCCTGCAGATAATATACTGGAAGCAAACCTGGTTGCATACAGGACTGTTGTCATTGGCATCCATGACAGTGACCTCGACGATCACCCGGGTGACGAACAGTCCATCACTGGCAGTGATATTGAGTAGGTATCGATCCTGTTCTTCCCTGTCTAGTGGCTGCTTCACAAACACCTTCCATTCTCCCTGCACTGGAGCCAGCGCAAACACACCCTTTGGGTTGCCCCCTGGGCCAAGCAGAACACAACAAAACAACAAAATACCAAGATCACTGAATGATAGCATGAAACAGGGAACCTTTCATGGCATTATAAAGTATTGTAAAAGTATTATAAAAGATTCCATGTAGCAACTGTAGTTTTTCTGGATTCTCCCAGGATTTGAACCCCCAGTCAACACACCTTCAGGCACTCATATCTGGGGATTTTTTTTCCCACCAAAATTACATCTTGTCTCAAATGAGGTATGGCAACCTTTAGTCAATTTGCCTTATAATTTTAAATTTCACTAACAGCGCATTTCAATATCCGCCCTGTGAACAACAACTAGCAATCACAATGTGTGACATTTTGAACACTGAGCTATTAGAAACTTTAGCAATACACTAAAGTCAGTTCTGACAATCTGCACGCTCTCACATAAGCTTTATATAAAGAATATGACATAAAAATAGATGGCTTTTACACTTGCGTTGATTTTGCTCCCTCGGTTGATTAAATCCTTTCAAAGTGATTATCATTTCCTGAGAGCCTCCAGCAGACATAAATCATGCTACACCCACCCAGATTATTACACACCTGTAATATGGAAGCTGACAAGTCTGTTCTGATCCGAGGTGTCCCAGTCTCGAGTGCTGAGTACGGACACTACCTCCCCCACTGGATCACTCTCCCGCACAGCACCTCTGTAGTAACTCCTCTCGAAGGATGGAGGGTTGTCATTGACGTCAGCAATTGCAACAGTTACAACAGCAGTTGAAGAGAGAGATGCCAACTCACCCAGATCTGATGCGACCACACTGAAGGTGTAGGATGGGCACATTTCATGATCTAAGTCTCCAAGTGTGGTGATCCATCCAGTTTTGCTATCAATCGCAAACATTGCACTAGTGGTAGAAGGTCTGCCAGATGTTTGCTCCTTCTCCTGGTTTAATGTTGGTCCAAGAGTGTAAATGACCTGTCCATTAGAACCCCAGTCAGGGTCCAGAGCACGTACTTGGATTACCCTCGTTCCTACAGGCATGCCCTCCATAACCATAGCAACATAGGAGCTAGTCTCAAAGGATGGTTTGTTGTCATTTACATCCAGCACCTTCACCTCCACATCAACTGTATACATGGATTCCACCAGAGCTTGTCTCATTGTAGCAGTCACCTTAAAGCGATAGATGTTCACAAGTTCATAGTCAAGTGAATTGACAAGCCTGAGATGTCCATTCTCTCTGTCCACTAGGAAAGTTCCACCCTGGTTGCTCTCCATCGTTTCACCATTTATCACAGCAAAGGTTGCTGTCTGACCTGGACCCAAGTACACTGAACCCAAAACTGTCCCAACAGGCATGTCTTCTGGCACAGTGAAAGAGTACTGAGGTTGAGTAAATGTTGGAACGCTGGCATCAGGAGGAAGAACATGGATGAATGCGGATACAAGAGAGTGCTTAGCAGGGACTCCTCCATCTGTGGCTTTAACGAAGAAGGAGAGAACAGTTCCTCTTAAATGTGCCATGCTTCCTTTTGTTACCATCCATCCACTGTCAGGCTCGATCTCTAGCACATCCACTAGAGGGAGACGTGCCTCACTATACAGGGAATAGCTTACCCTGCCATTATCACCAGCATCTGGGTCCTGAGCCTGGATCTGAGTAACCAATGAGCCCATAGCTATGTTAGCCTTTATACTAACCCTATACTCTACAGCCCTGAAGCGTGGTGCGTTATCATTTTCATCTGTTAGCATTACTCTAACAGTACAGAAGGACGCTCTTCCTCCTCCATCAAGAGCCATTACCGTCAGCACAATGTCCCTGTTCACTGGATTTTCTCTGTCCAGTTTTTGAGCAGTGATGATAACTCCATCAGCGCCTATGCTAAACTGGGTTTTCCCAAGATCATTAATGAATGAATACATGATCTGGCCAAAAAGCCCAGAGTCCTCATCTGTAGCCCGCACCTGAATCACCTTGGTACCCGCAGGAGCATTCTCTCGAACTTCAGCCAGATAAAACCTCTGGCTAAAAACAGGGCTGTACAAATTAGCTCCAAGTACCCTTATGTTCACCTGGGCTGTACTAGTGAATACCCCGTCTGATACAGATACATTGAGAAAATATGCCGGCCGTATGCCCTGCCGTCGCTGGTTGGACAAGTAAACGATTCCAGTCTGGGAGTCCATAATGAAGCTCATCCTCTCATCTCCAGAGAGTATGCTGTATTTTAGTCTGTCAGCATCAGAGCTGTCTGCATCAGAAGCCTGGACACAGGTGACAAAGTGTCCCCTGGGTGCAAGTTGACTGATAAAAGCCTCATAAAGTGGCTGGCTGAAGGACGGAGGGTTGTCATTTGTGTCATTCAAGAAGACTATGACCATTACCTCACTGCTCTGGGGTGGAGAACCACTGTCTGTTGCCCGAACCATAAAGCTGTAGCGCTGGGTGAGTTCAAAGTCCATAAGACGGGCTGTCAGAATGAGACCACTGGTACTGTCAATGTGAAAGTAGTCTGTGCTGTTGAAAGCATCTGAGAGAATCTGATAGCGAATGGCAGCATTTTTTTCAGAGTCCTTGTCTGTCGCCAAGAGCTGAACTACCGATGTCCCAATCATTGAGTTCTCGGACAAAGTGGCGGAATATGAGGCTTTCTCAAACATAGGGGCATTATCATTCACATCCACTACAATAATGTCTACATCTACTTCTGATCGGGCACCAGTAAGTGTGTCTGTTGACCTTACTGTCAGCCTATAGTAGGGAAGAGTCTCATAGTCTAAAGGGTAAATTACACTGATTACGCCACTGTCAAAACCAATGTCAAAGTGAAGAGATGGATCACCATCCATAATAGTGTAAATGATGTTCTGTCCTTCAGGACTGGTGGCATTAATGCTTAAAATAGGTGTGGACACAGCTATGTCCTCTCTAACAGAAATGCCATAAAAGGGCTTGTCGAAAACAGGCATGGCTTTGTTAACTACTGTGACTGGCAGCTTCACTGCAGTGAAAAGAGAAGGATATCCGGCGTCTCGAGCAAGAATGACCACAGTGTATTCAACATTGGACAAGTCTGCTACAAAAGCTTTTTTGAGGGTGAGTTCACCAGTGACTCTATTTATCTCAAAATGCCTGTGTTCTTCTTTGAGCTCATAGGAAACTTTCCCATTCACACCTTTGTCCCGGTCTGTGGCTGATACTTGGAATATTGATGATCCAGGTAGGGCATCAACTTGCACTGCAGCATAGTAAGGAAGTCCAACAAACTCAGGAGCATTATCATTGACATCCTCCACTTGTACTCGTACAGTCACTCTTGCCACCCTTAGGCGATCATACTCCCGGCTCACCTCCACCACTAGCTCATAGACTTCTTGCTCCTCACGATCGAAGGGCACACCAGTGGTTTGTATGACCCCTGAAGTGGGGCGGACAGTAAAGCGGGTTCCTGCATTTAGCAGCACATACTTAAGTGGCTCGTTGAGACGGTTCCCTATAGCATTAACCACCATCACTGTAGATATGTTTGAGGTGTTCTCCAGCACTGAGGAAGAATAAGAGGGCTGGCTGAAGAGGAGTCCGCTGTCCATAGCCTCACGGACCAGCACTGTCACAACTGATGTGGAGGAATGGCGACTGTCTGATACCTTTATGGTGAAGCGGTAACGGTCTTGGGACAATTTGCTGTTTTGAACTGTGATGACACCTGTTCTGGGCTCAATGGCAAAGAGTTCCAAGTTGTTATCAGTCAAGGAATAGATCAGGTCAGTATTTAAGTCAGGGTCAGATGCTTCTACTCTCAAAACTTCTACGCTGAGGTAGGTAGGAAGAAGTAAGACTGCATCATAGGCATCCTGAGAGAACTTGGGAGGGGAGTCATTAATGTTCACCACCTTTATTAAAACTTCAGCAGGACTCTCTGCAGTCAACTGGGGATTCCCACTGTCCCTTACATTGACATGGAAGCAAAACTCATTAAAAGTTTCATAATCCAGGTTGGCAATGGTTCGCACAGATCCAGTTCCAGAGTCCACAGTGAAGAACAACTTGGCCATGTCTTCCACAATCTGAAAGACCAATAAAGAATTCTGATTTCTATCAGCATCTGCTGCTTGGATCACCAAGGGACTTCCATCCTCATGTAATACCACACTGTTGACAGGAGCTGCTTCACTAATGCTTCCTGAGTAGAACAGCTGTTTAAATTCTGGTAGATTATCATTTTCATCCACCACTTGAATATTAACGGTAGCACTAGATACAACACCTGCCATACTGACTGCCTGGATCACCAGCACGTAGGATGAAACAGCCTCAAAGTCTAAAGGTTTCTGAGTTGTGATTACACCTGTATACTGGTTAATTCCAAATCTCTTTTGACTGTTCCCTTGTGTGATCTTATAAATAAGTGCTGAGCGGCTCACGGCACTGACATTGGTGACAAAGGTTCCAACAGGCACATTTTCAGTGATCTCAGCCTGGTACTCCAACTGGGTGAATGTGGGGTTGGAGAAGTCCGAAAGAGAGATACCAATCCTGGCACTGGCTGTGGCACTTAGCGCTGGAGTGCCACCATCTGTCGCACGTACGGTGAGGATGTAATGACCAACAGATGTGAGGTCCAGCTCTCTGGCTACGGAAATGGTCCCAGAAAGAGAATCAATTCCAAATGCCGCTCCAGTGTTGCCTGAGGGATGCAAGAGAAAGGGTGTTTACTACAAATATTTCACATTGTCCTATTGATTTTACAGGGTTATACTAAAAATTCTACAAAATCACCTGCTTCAATTGAGTATATCAGTTCCCCATTCCTCCCCGTGTCTCTGTCCAAGGCTGTGACCTGTAAGACTGGTGTCCCGGGGAAAGCTGACTCAGTCACCACCCCATCATATGTTGTACGGGTGAAAAAGGGACTTTGGTCATTGGAATCCTCTACATTCACTATGATTCGAGCAAGGTCTCTGTAATACGGGAACTCTTGATCCTTCACCTAAAATAAATTAGAAAAGGGTACAGACATAGAAAAGACCTGAAATTGAGATTTGAAAGTGTGAAAAATGTGGTCACAGAGAAAGAAAGTGCCAAAAGCCAGGAAAGAGATGAAAAAATCAGTAATGGGGGGGAAGAAAGAGAGAATAGAGGTGGGTAAAATGTCTCAAATGACTGCTCACATCCTTGTCAATATTTTTGTCTGACATTTAGCATGAGATCAATCTAGTAACAATTAGTTACATAACAAATTCATTACTTTACTTAGTGTAATTCGATAAGTAGTGCGTAAGTTCTCCCACTGGAATAATATGATAGATGTATTTCAGAACACAGAGTAACATTAATATTTGATCGTTCTCACCATAATTGCGAGGATATGCTGAGACCGTGCCTCATAGTCTAGACGATCAGCCATGTACATCACACCAGTGCCCGGATTTATACGGAACATCCGCAGGCTGGCTGGATCAACGCTGCTATGAATGGAGTAGCTCAGCTTGGCACGTTCGTCTCTGTCTGTGGCTTTAACACGCAGAACTTCGGTGTCTGCTGGTGTGTCTTCTGAAACTGAAACCTCGTACGTAGGCTGGGAGAACGTAGGAGCGTTGTCGTTGCTGTCCAAAACTCTTATATAAACCTGGAGATACACGTTGGAATTCCTGCATTACTGCACAAAAAACTAAAGAGAATCCCCAGATAAACAACTCCTAAAACTATCTAGGGCAACCAAAGTACTGATTAGGCATAAGTGAGAAAGAAAGTTGTACACTGCAATCTAAAAACAAACAAGGGTACTGCACTTTCAAAGCAAAGCAAATCAAGGTACTACTAAGTAAATAAAGTAGGGTTGTGCATTCACCAGGGCAAAAAGCAGTGGTGCGTGCAGTACTGAAAATCTAAAGTACAATTACTTCTTTCAAAAATGACGAGTGAAAAAGTACTTTGTTATTAAATGACTCAAATTACAAAATTTCATTTAGGTATATTTCAAGAACACACATCAGCGATAAATAACAAAAACAACATTTTACCCATTTTTCATCAAGTAAATCAGTTGCCTTTCAAGTTTTCATTCTGTTCTTGTCGGCCATACATTTGGAATATGTTAACAGTTCAAATACATTTAACAATTAGTTGTTTTATTTTCTCATTCTGCATATAGCTTATCAGAAGACAAGACATAAGAACATGAAGTGTGTGAGAAAGAATCTATGTGAATGTGAGTGGGTGTAAGTGAGTGAATAAATGAGAGAGTGAAGCAGTGAGTGATGAAAGTGAGTGATTATTTGTCATTGTGAACACACCACAGCTCAGCACACAGTGCACCACAACGAAATGCGACCTCTGCATTTGACCCATCCGTGAAGGAGCAGTGGGCAGCTAACAAGCGCACAGGGAGCAGTGCTTGGGGACGGTACCTTGCTCATGAGTACCTCAGTGGTAACTTTACCGGTGAATGGCGTCTGGCTTATTCTACAGCCTATGATTCTACTCTGTGTGCACCTAGAGACAGAGACATGTTCTAAACAGAGTATATTTCTCCTGATATGGACTTTCGCACCAGAGAACAGATTTATTGTAACAAAGGCATTACGAAAAATGTAACCGAGTAAAAAGTAGATTACTTACTCAAATATTAACTTAAGAGTAAAATTACAGCTTAGAAACAAAGGAATACGGAGAGTATGCATACCTCGAAAAAAATACGTTATTAATCATTTGCGTTACGTTACTACCCACCCCTGGCAAAAGCTACATGATTTTTTTAGTAGTTTCATCTTAACTGACAAACTTGTCTAGATTGTCACTAATGCTATTGTCAACTAACTCACTCTATTGTGCACTAGCTACTTTTAATTTAAATTACATTTAATTAGATTACATTTTACATGGCTGCTTGATACTAATATACTCTGTTTCAAATGACAGTAGAAGTTTGTTATTTTTTATTACAAAGTTCTCATTTTAATTGTGTCTATCATGGTAGAACATTACATGATTGTTTTACTCAACACCCATCTAAAAACAAGCCACCATCGCTAGGTTGCTAACTGATGCACATTTCTGCTAACCCTTAATTCTTCTACCTACTACTAATATTTGCTGGCTAATGCTAATTTGGACTTGTTACTAACATGTTACTTAGAAGAAATGACAACTGTCTAATACAGATGAGCATTAGTTAAATAGTTAATTTACATTATTCAACCAGTATATTTTAGTCAGCAATCCTGCCCAAGAAGTTGGTTGAAATTTGGTATTCTATGCCCTATGCTAATTTACGCTTCCCCTAACCCTTATTTTCTGTCCCTACATACAAATTCTACTAGTTACTAATTTAGACTGTTGCTTGTTGCCAACATAACCATGTGATTACAATTATTTTTTGGGAATAAAAATTTTTATTAACCAAGTGACCAAGCACAAGAGCTTTGTCTTTGTCCTAATTTAGTCTTCTAAAAAACAATCAAGTGAAGATCTACTGCTGCACGCAGTCCGCTAGACTGCGCAAGCCTAAAATAAAATGTCAGGATTTAAACTGACAGACCTCTAGGCTTCGTGAAAATAGACGGAAAGGGCAGGCAAACCATGAAAGATGTTTTCTTTTCTTCACAGGAATAATGAATTTGCAGCAGTGGAGTTATCGAGCGCGAGTACTGGTGGTGCCGTTTCAGCGATAAAGGGCTTCCTCGGTGAAAAGGTAAATGGCTACCTGTACGCTTGCTGTATTGGTCCCATCCGTCACCTGGACAGTCATGTTGTACAGTGACTGAGTCTCTGCATCCAGAGGCCTTGCCAGCACTATAGTCCCCATCTTTCTCTGGATATCAAATGGGCCATCGTAGCTGTCTATTGTGGAAAAAAAAAGTAAATACATAAAGGATAACTTCTCTTTTTTCCTCTTGATATTCTGAGATATTTATGTCGACGTTTTGATGTCAAGGTTTAGCCGGAGCGAATCAACGTTATCGTCCTATCGATGGCATGTTTTGGTATTTATTTTCCCCATCCCTCGATGGGAAAAAAAAACCGATTACCCTGTTACTCTGTGTGTCATCAAAGTTTTATGGATTTCATAAAATTAAAGAGAGCTTTACGCCTGCATCTTTTTCATCAGCTTGGGGTCTCTTATCTCTATCTGCCACATACAGCGGGTTCAGGCTCCTCGGCTCTCGGCTCCTCAAATCATTAATTCCGGTCCACTCTGAAGGATGAGGGCAAACTCTCCGGGCATTTTTAGTATTCATTGCGTGTATCTTATCCAATTCCACTCAATTTCCAGTGCACTTAACTGAGATCAGAGGACCCCGAGTCTGGCAGGTGTCTTGAGTATGCACTGTTTACTGTAACAAGAGTTGTGCTTTCGCCCCCGAGCCAGCCGAGCCCAGCCGAGTTTTTTAAAGGAAGCATCCGTAAGGGAGATAAGCTGACCCCTAATGCGTAGTGCCACATGCAAGCGGAATATGGAGGTTATTTTCCCCGTTACCTGTGTCGGCCGTGCAATTTCCAGCACAGGAACTCTGTGGAATGTAGAATGTTTCTCGGGATGTCCTTCCACCTTTTTCAATGTCAACGGGATAGAAAAAGAGAGAGCGAGAGAAAATATGATGTAAATTGCACTTTTATGATAATTTAAGGCATTTTGGATTATGACAACACTTTAAGATGAGGCTGCAGAACAAGACTGCCCAAAGAGGGGGATTTGATTGTAATAGCACAACAAAGGAACACTTGATAATGCCCTGAAAACTACGCTACTGAACATTGAGGCAGAAGCAAAGCAAAATGTAAACGCTGGCCACAGGTCACAGATAAGAGACAAAATGGCCAATAAATGGAAACTGGAACAGGTGTACAACATAAGGATAATGAGGTAATCAGGAAGAGGAAAAGATTGGGCAGAATTCCTGGAAACAAGATCGGTGTATGGCTGGAGTTGGCAAGGACATGACAATCACACATATCACTTCAGACCAAATTAAGTATATAAAAAAAAGAATAAACTTTATTTGACATTATTCAACAAAACTAAAAATGAACTTTAAAAAAGGAAAAAATCATGTCTGTTCATGCAGAAGTCCTCAGTAAAAATGAATGAACTGACAGTAAATAAACACATTTTTATGAATTTTATTATGATTTAAAAAACTTCTTCATTTAATTGAATTTCTATTAAATCTTTGACTATTTCATCAGTCAATTAATTGACTAATTTCTTATGAGAAAATATTAATATTCACTATGTTCTTTTACATTTAACACCTTTAATTATAATGATATTCCATTCAAATGTTATATATTTTATTTCCATAATTTCGCTGCATAAAGAGCAAACACTGGCACCGCCAATCCATGTAGAATAAGTCTATATTCCAGTTGAAATATTTTCTCACACTCTTATTTAAGGTAGCAGGTAAATGACTTGTGTTTTAAAGTGTATATTTTATTACGGTGTATATTTTATATTCTATTTATATATTATTTATTCTATGTGCCTTATTTGTTGTGTTATTTGTTCTTTCCTTCTTGTTCTTTGCAGTTAAAGCTGGAGTCACGTCGTCTCATCTTTCTGTATACTTGTACAGTATATAGCAGAGATGACAAAGTTTACTTTGACTTTGACTTTGCATTTTAGAATTTAATAAACAAACTTGGTTAAAAACAGTTGCAGGGTCCTTCATCCAGAGTAGTTTGTTTTCCCTTCCAGAGCTTGTTTATTGCACTACTGAGGATGTGACCTTGTTGTTTTTTGATTATTTTACGTGCTCCAATAGTTTCGAAGCCTTGGGTCTTTTGAAAGTTTCACTACTTTTTACCAACCAAGTCAGACTACTGCAACTAACATGACTTTTAAAGTATTTTCAAAATCTTTTTGTTTTACTCCACAGTACTTGTTTTTATTGTATATTGGTAATTCATGTACTGGTGCATATGTTTTATTAGACAGGATGGAGGTATGGATCAACCAATTGAAGTGCTGTAATTCCGAACAACTCAGCAGACATGTCAGCAGGGTAAAATCTGTTATTAACCTGTTTTTTAAATTAATTATACTTCATAATTAATCAAAAGTATATTTAAAAAAAACAAATGAAAACAGCTAATATTAGAAAAAAATATTAATAAATTGTTTAAAACTCACAGGGTTTTAAACACCACAAAGAATCTTGAAGGTGTTCCGTTAGCACCTTTTGACATTCTCCTCTAGTACCTCATTTACTCTCAGGCCTGACTGATCTCAAATTCATTAATAATGGAGTATTTTTGTAGTCTAAAGAAGCACAGTGCAAACATTATCATCATTGTTTTCTAAATCAGTGTCATTGAAGAATGTCAGCTAGTCATGTTAGCTCTAGTCATTTCCAGCATGAATGATAACCCAAACTATGACGATAATGAACGATAATCCATCTATCTTTGTGGCTCACCAATAATGTCAAACCACAGCGGTGTTTCCGTCTGCAGCACCGACACGGCCCCCACCGTCTCGGACACCCTGGCACTCTCAGACACTGTGAAGCTATAACTCGGCGCAGTGAATCGCAGGACCTGTAACGTGGGTAAAGGTTTCCGAATCCATTCTATGTGCAGCCGTGCAGTCGACCACTTCTGAGGGTCACCGTTGTCCGTGGCTTTTATCTGCAGCATACAGAGAATGCATCAGAGAATGATAGATATATAGATTTGGATTTATAGTAAACTTTTTATTTGACCAATGGCTGGAAATGATATACGCATTTACATTTACAGCATTCAGCAGACGCTCTTATCCAGAGTGATGTACAACAGTGCTTTGTAGTCCGTGACTGTTCTTCATTCTGTAAAGCTAGACTTAAATCAACAGTTCTCATTAAAACTAGGTTACTGTCAGCTAAGTTACACACTTTAACAAACAGAAAAATGGGAGTATGCACTCGCCTCTGGACCAAGAGGTCGTGGGTTCGAGTCCTATCTCTGGCGTTACCTTTATTGGGTCCCTGAGACCCTTAACCCCAAGTTGCTCTTAGGGAGAGTGTGCCTGAGACTAAATGAAATTCGCTCTGGATAAGAGTGTCTGCTAAATGCCGTAAATGTAAATGTAGTAAGCAAGAATTATATTTTATTTTTCTTTGCATTGCAGATTATAGTGTACTATAGTATAGTGTAAAGTGAGGGTATTTTTATTTTTAAATGACCAAGTGGATTTATTACTACGTTGAGCTGCTCACCGCAAAAATGGTGTGAGTTGGGGTGTGGCAAGAGGGATGTTCTTTTAGGGGTGAGGTGAATTCTGAATCGCTGGTGTGCTTCTGCACTGAAAGGCTTTAAGAAGGCAGCTACACTGTGTCTTGGTCGCTAGTGAGGGATCATTTATTTATTTGTGAACACACCACAGCACAGCACACAATGTGACCTCTGCGTCTGACCTATCCTTGACGGAGCAGATGGTAGCTGACATGAGCAGTGCACGAGGAGCAGTGCTTGGGGACGGTACCTTGCTCATGAGTACCTCAGTAGTACTTTTACCATTCCTGGGATTCGAACCGGTGACTATCCGATCAAGGGGCGAACGCCCTAAACATTACATTATCAACTACCACTACAATTTGATAAGTGAAATAAGTTGCACTGTTATTTTAAGTTGCCTCAAAATTTTACAGTATAACTATTTAGTTAAGTTACTTTAACAATACATCTTTATGCTTAAATTCTTTCCTCAAACAGTTAAAAAAAAAGCTGACCCTCATACCGTGAGGATGTCAAAGCCTCCTGCCGTAACCATCTTCCTGGATGAAACCATGGCCGTTTTGGGGTCAATGAAGAACTTGCCGTCCTCGTTCCCTTCCACGATGCTGTATGTCAGCTCTGCGTTGGGCCCCTCGTCCCGGTCGTAAGCGAACACACGGTAGACGGGGTCGCCACGCTTGTTTCTGTCCCGCTCTGGGAGGCTGATGCGGTAAACGGGCTCAGGGAACTCAGGCTGGTTGTCGTTCTCATCTTCAACGTGCACAATCACCCAGACAGTCGACTGCCTTAAGACGCTGCTGCCGTCCGTGACCGTTACCTGAAAACAAAATGGAGCATCTTTCTCAAAATGTTCTAAAGAAGACATTCACAATGTTTTCTTATTTGAGATTTGCTCCTGGGTAAGAACAAAATCTGACGATGTTATGCAAATTTTATTGCATGCCTATTTGTGCCAAACATTAGGGTAAAGGTATTTCTTCAATTCAACAGCTTATAATATTTTAAATGTTTAAAATAAAAATTAAGAAATTTAAGAAAAAAATATTGGTGAGTAAAAAGGTTTGGAAAGATGTTTAGATATTATTTCTTTATGGATATCTTTATTATCTCATTAAGAACATCATGATGGAAAAAAACTGGGACTATAGGCGGCAAGAAACCTTGGTGTCATTCTGGATGACGAACTGTAAATCTCCTCACACAACCTCAGCTGTTTCAGAATGCAGCTGCGAGACTTATCTTCAGTGTTTCTAAATTCTCGCACTCCACACCTCTGCTGCAGAACCTACACTGGCTCCCTGGAGCTGCTCGCATCAGGTTCAAATCCTTAACACTTGCCTTTAAGGCCAAGACTGGAACCTCCTTACTTATCAGCACTGATTGAACAGCGTGTCACTTCTCGCCCTCTCAGAGCATCAACCGCTGCTCGTCTGGAACCACTTCTAAAGAAGAACATGCATCGAGACTCTTTGCAGTGCTGGCTCCTCAGTGATGGAACCAGCTTCCTCTTGCCATAAGAACTGCTGAGTCCCTTGCTGTCTTCAAACGTCGTCTGAAGACACACCTCTTCAAAGAGTATCTAGGGGATTAATTTACCCCTTACTACAAAAAAAAGCAAAAAGAAAAAAACACTAACATGTCTATCTGTCTCTGAACTTTCGTTTTCTCTAACCCATTTTTCGTTAAAGTACAAAACTTGGTCGGCAGTAATTTGGTTTAACCACAGTTGTTGATTTTAAACGTAGCTTAAAGATCAAAGAACAGTCGTGGACTACAAAGCACTGTCGTAAGTCGCTCTGGATAAGAGCGTCTGCTAAATACTGTAAATGTAAATGTATAGCATTCATGGTAGAGTGACGTCCAGGGGCGCCGCCAGCAGATTTTATCGGGGCTTTAGCCCAGGGTATTTTGAGTCGATCCTGGGTAGCCAAAATAATTATACAGTTGTTTAGCTTAGTTATTTCATTAACATGCATGCATTTGATATTTCAACGCCGATTTAAGCAGTCTACTACAGTCTGTAGTCTACTATAACACCTTTTATATACTGTATACAAATTGAAAAAAAATCCTCGGCTCCTCTTTGAATTTACATCCGGTCCGGGATAAGCCCAGGGTGTTCTTAATGGCTGGAAACACCCCTGGTGACGTCTCCACGTTAGCACATTCAGTTCATGTGAATGACTCAATAATGAGGTTATATGTGAAATCAAACATGTAAAACTCTGGCCATCCAGACGTTTAGTTTGACACGTGTTCCAGAGTTCTTATGCACACACATGAACAATAATCTGCACACAAATCAGATTTTACATTGGAGATGGACAATTTCATCATACAGAATTAAATAAGGCTAAACTGTCTTTAACAAAGAGTTTAGTAACCTCTAACAAAGGCAAGAAGAGCCCAAAGGGATGAACATTCAGCTGTATATCAAATACACTATCAAGATCAGCCTTCTGGGAGATGCTGCAATGCCATAAAAACCCACATCTCCAAACTCTCTAAATATTTTTATCCTGCAGCATATGTTAAAAATGAACTCTTACACGGGCTCATTTCCCTTCCTCAGTTTATGAGATTGTTGTGTTACTGGATGGACTGAATGGCAAAAAGGTATGGTATACTCATGGAAAACACTAAACTTTGAACAAAGTAAGAGACCTTCAACCAAGATTCTTCCTTTAACGCACAAAGCATGAAAATAAGACGTTTAGCAGGGAAAATAATTGGAAAAAATATCACACAATATTTATGTGAACACTGTTATGGATAATGTAGGTCTATGTTATGACCTCTGTGTCTTGTTAATATTGTTGCATTATGTTAGTGTCTGTTAAACCAGCCAGTGTGTCTGTTTTTTTTTATTTTTTACGTTAATTGTTGTAATATCTAAATTAAATGTAAGAAAAGAGTCTTAAATTGTTATCAGTTCTTACTGTGTGTTTATATATTTTTTGAGAGAATTTTAGTTGCATATCTGAATTCCATGACTTTATGAAGACAAGCATGGGTAGTGAGAATTATGTGCTAAACTAATATGTATGAAGAATATCAGTGCATAATTTATGAGGTAAAAGCAACAAACAACATAAGCATCCACAATAAAACAGCATAAAATAAATGAAAACTTTTCGATTTTGACATGCTCCCTTTTTTTAGGCTTTTATGATGAAACTATTTCATGAATAAATATATAAACCTCTACATTAATCAAGCTGAATCTTGAAGTACATATGACCACATCTTAACCATCCAAAACTAAGGTGTATCCATGGCGAAACACTCAATGTGTTGGTCTACGTGCCAAAAGTTGCATGACTTTACTTGTACAAAATTGATAAACCACAAATAGACATGAACCAGAAATTCAGAAATTCAGCTGTAAGACTTCGTTCTACAGCAATGATGTAAATCTTGAGACATTCCAACAGAATAAAGTGCAATTTTTAAGGAAAACACCTCCATAACGACGCCCGTCTAAACATTGCCTATGAGCTCAGAGCTCTTGCTTCAGCCTCCTCCAAAGATCCATTAGATAACAGCGAGCGCACAGCCCCAAGGCCACAACCATCACCACGCTGGCACACTGAAGCCATTGCTTTATTTTCGCCCCACAAAAAAAGGCGAGCAAACCAGGTCGGGCTTCATCGTTCAGAGCGACACGCCGGCACGTGACTCGCGATAAAAAAGAAAAAAGAATCGACGACTCTCTTTGTAGCTGGAACACGTGGGCCAGGAATCACAGGGAATCACGGCTTCGCCATCGATCCGCAGCCCTGGCCCGCTGATCAATGAGCTTCACTGGCCAGTCCTTATTGAAATCTGAACAAGCGTTTACACGTGCATTCCATGATGGAAGAAGAGCCAGCGTTCCCCACCCTCGACCCCCACCTCGAACCGGCGCGGCTTTCTCATCCAGAACCTCATTAGAAAGTCATTAAAGGGCCCGTGTTAATGGCCATTATTTCTGCACTGTATGCAATCTATCCTGCTTTAAATAATCGACGCTCTCTAAGGTCCTCTTCTTGCATGTGTTCCTAGTAGCGCACTTTTTTTTCCGGCTGACAGATGTGCTCATCAAATCAATCAATAAACGGATCGTATAAACGTTGTATATTGGTTTGCAAAACCAGTCTATACTAGAGGATGATATAGAGCATTGGATTTATGTTTAACGAGTGATTCTCATAAGAATACCCTTTAAATAACTATTTCTGTGGGGGTACCTGTAACATATTGCACAAAATTACAATGTAAAGTATCTCTTTTTTTTTTAACATACTTTTAAGTTACTGCAGATAATTGAAATTTGCATTATATTTCTGTTTTATCTATCTGTAACATACTTCATAGAGTTATAAGCCTATATGCATTATAAAATCGCTATTTCAACTTTGTCTACCTGAAATAACACTGCACAGAATTGCAAAATATTAAATTCTAAAATAAATATTGTTGTGTATCCGTAATACACTGAACAGAACTGCAAAATGTTACATAATAAATAATACTATTTTTGTGTAGCTACAATACAATGCATAGAACTGACAAAAGTTAAATCACATAAAAACTATTTTGTGTACCTGTTATTGCACAGAATTGTAGCATTTAACATTATACAATAACCTTTAGTGCGCCGGTAATACATTACTAAGAATTGCAAAATATTGCATTATAAAAGAACTATATCTCCTGGCGTACCTGTATATACTTCACGGAATTGCAATATGAAATATAGTTGGTTAAACGCTGAACAGAATTGTAATATAATACAATATAAATTACTTCTGTTGGTGCACCTTTAATATACTTGCACAAAAATTTGTATTACTAATTACTAATACTAAAAAAAGTATTTATTTTCTGTGCCTGTAAATCACTTGCAAAAAAAGAATTGCAATGTGCATTCTATCAAAATATCTACATTTCTGAGTACATGTAACACACTTCACAGAATGGCTAAATATTATATATTAGAAAGTATGTATTTTGGTGCACCTTAAATGCACTGAATAGTATTGCAAAATATCAAATACAAAATAATTATTTAATGTACTGGACAGATTTGCCTGTTTGGTGTCGTAGAAACTTCTGCAGTTTATAAAGACTTTATGAAAATTACTAAGTGACATACACAAATCAGTTAGGGTCAGAAATCTGAGTCTTTAAAATGATTAAATGCAGCAATACTCACCAGCCACTTTATTACTAACACCCACCTTGTTAGCCTACAGACCACAGCCCATCTGTTGGCGTGCACAGATTGCATTAGTCTAGCCCTCCATCAGCGCTTCATTAACGGTCAGCTTTTCACCACATTTTTGGCTGGATTTATGGTCTGACCGGTGAAATATAGGATAGAAGGTGACCGAGTGCACAGCAGCAGATGGGTTACAGTTTGTGACTGTCCATCTAAAAAGTGCAACTAAAAAGCTTCTTTGTGGCATGTAAGTACAAGTTAAGTAAAAAATGTTGCTTCAGACTAATGCTTTGTCAGTTTTTACTTGGGTCTAAAGGATCTCTTTCTTAAGTGCGCAAGATAGTATTTTCTAACAAAGCAACAAAGAGGTGGATCCATGTAATTTCATCATTAGTGTTAAGAAAAATTCAGGATTAAACATTTCTCAGCGTATGTCATATTGTACCTCCAAAAAGTGCTCAGCTTGCTGTTCCCTGTCCAGCTTCCTCGATGTAGTAGTGATTAGACCTAAAAGAAAAAATTTAACAATTTCATCATACAGAATTAAATAAGGCTAAACTGTCTTTAACAAAGAGTTTAGTAACCTCTAACAAAGGCAAGAAGAGCCCAAAGGGACGAACATTCAGCTGTATATCAAATACACTATCAAGATCAGCCTTCTGGGAGATGCTGCAGTGCCATAAAAACCCACATCTCCAAACTCTCTAAATACTTTTATCCTGCAGCATATGTTAAAAATGAACTCTTACACGGGCTCATTTCCCTTCCTCAGTTAATGACTTTTTCAGATTGCTTCTGATTCTGTATTACTCCCTATGTCGTGCAAAACTGTTGTCTCAAGAGTATTTCCAAGTTTTATGACTATTAACTGTTTTCAGAAATGCATAGCAAATGGACTGGATTGGACCAGACTGGAGCATTGACAATGAAGACAGCATTCCTACATCAGGCCCTTAGGCAAGAAAATTCAGCAAAAACTTGCAAACGTTTAAAACCACGACATGAGATTTAAGATTTACCATGGTTGAGGAGCGTGTGTGTGAGTGAGTGGGGTTTGGTGGGGGTGGGGGGGTTTGTGGGGGACGGCATGGTGCTCGTAGCATTGAGAGCTTAGGAGGCTTCTGACATAACCCCATTTCACAGATGGCATGAAGTGGACTCTGAGAGCTGGTTCTTCCAAGCCCCCGGTGGCCCACAGAAAGCCTTAAAACCACCTCTATAGCCAGAGAGGTTAAAACCGGTGAGGCGTCGTGGAATTAGTTTTTCCCTAAGGCCGAGGACATTGAGTTGGTGAGTGTGCATAAGTGAAAACGGTCCAAAGAGTTTGACCGAAAGGATGTGGACACATTAATATTCTTTATGAAGATTGTGTGTGTGCATGTGTATGTACGTACATGAAAGGAGAAAACTCAAGTTAGAGCTTTAATCAATTAAAAGACAAGACCTCCGCCCGCTTACAGATTGGGAAGTCTAGAGCGTTTAACTTTACAAGGAACGGGTTATAGCTCTACACCACCATCCTTTCCTGTGCTTCAATGGGCACCAAACCCCACATTCGGAGTAAAGTTCAGCGCTCACCCACCGTTACATTTACAGCAGACACTCTTCCCTGGAGCAACTTCCAGTTCCTAGTTACAGGGACAGTCTCTCTGGAGCAACTTGGGGTTAAGGGTCTTGGTCAGGGCACCAATGGTATTAGTTGGATTTGGTAGAGCTGGATTTGAACCTAAATGCTCTTGGTTCGTAAACAGGAATTCTATCACTAGGCCACAACCACTCACAACTTTGAAAGAAGCTTTGAACTGGGTCTGGTACGGTGGCCTTAAAGGTCAAAACACAACCACATTTAAGAAAACACAATGACATTACAAAAAACACTAACATTTCAGGAAACACAACAACATTTCAGAAGACACAACGTTTCAGGAAGCACGTCATTTCAAAAAACACAACGACATTTCACTAAACAGAAAACGTAGGACAACACCTCTTGTATTTGATTCGACAGCATAGAATGCCATTGTGCTTTCTGAAATGTTGTCATGTTTTTTGAAATGTTGTGCTTTCTGAAATGTCATTGTGTTTTTTAAAATGTTGTTGTGTTTTGACCTTTAGAGCCACCCTAGTGTGGAGTTCAGGAGGAATGAGGAACAACAGAGACTTAAATAGAATTGACAAAGAGTAGCAAATGAACACATCTGGATAAAATTGTGTGATGTTTGCTAGAGGTTTGTTTTAACAGACAGAAGGGCAAAAAGAACCTCAATCATTCAACAGCAGTTCAAATGTTTAGAGAAGTGGAAAAATGATTTTTTGCATTAATTTGTGAATCAAAAGTTGGTTTTTTTTCTTTAATCAATTTTAAAGAAGTTTAGAATTAGGGGACATTTCATTTTGTACACAAAAGTGTATAAAATCACCATTTTGCCATGGACACATAAGTCAATGACAGCTTTCTGTCAAAGTACTATGACGGCTTTCAATCACAGCCACGACATTGTGTTACTTGGCCCAGGGGGATTCAGGTCCCTTTGAACGGCTCAGCACCTTTTCAGACGTGTGACTGGATTTCATGTGCCTCTGTCACTCATGATGGCAGCCCGGCAGTGGGATTACGGAGGACTCCCCACCGTTAAAGGGCCACTATGTTAAAGTGTGTGTGTATGTGCGTCATTACTGACGAGGAATGGGAGAGCGCAGCTGGATTGGCCGCTGTCCCCCATATGTGTAACACCCTGATCTGGAGAGACTCAATTAAATAAATTAGAACAGCTGCAGAACTCGAGGCACGACACTCGCACACATAGAGCGAGAGAAAGAGGGGGAGAGAGAGAGAGAGAGAGAAGGGTAGATTACGATTAAAGCACTGCAACGGTGACGCTAAAGCACGAAGCCATAATTCGCAAAGCATTACTGAAAATAAAATGATTACTATGTCGAAAGCTAGCAATCAAAAGCATGCGCCATGTAATCCAAATTTATGGGTGGATTAAATTATCTAGGGACTTCATCAATTAAATGTCCAGGATTCACACTAAATGCACTGTTGAAAGCCACACAGGGCACTACAACGCAAACGCAACCCCTGCATTTCACAAATCTGTGTGATCATGATACTGACTCCCTAACCGTTAAAGTACCACTGCCTTACAGATGCTTCCCTTGTAGGTTTCTGCTCAGGATCAAAAATCAAAAATCATCTGGATAATACATTTTGAGCTTTTTAGGTGGGCTATATCAAAGGAATTGATCAAAGCTAGGACTAAGTTTTCGGACTATGAATATTTCAAAGGGTTTTTCTGAGTAAACAACAAAAGCACAAGTGTGTGCATCCAGTGCTTGTTTTTTCCCTTATTAGCTATTTATTGATGTATTTCTTTATTTATTCATGTTTCATCTCACTCTGAGCTGCATGAAACTTGAGATGTTCTCTTCCTCATTGATTTTGTTTTAGAGCTGAGTAATCTCTTGATTATAGAGGAATGATGCACAGCTGGAGACAAACAAATATCTCATTTCAGTTAAATGAACGTGATATTTGCTTTAATTCGTGATTTGCCCTGGTGTTAAAGAGAACATGAAACCAAATCTAAGACCCACAAAGTGTTAGGCTTTACACACACCCCAACACACCATCATACATGCACATAATACTATATGTTGTCATTTTTACACTAATATTACATGAGACTTCACTGAAAATTAATAAGAGTAAGATACAGTGACACACACACTGAACACACTTTTAGGCCAATGCCCACAACACAAGTGCACTGTTCATGCAAGATGAACAAAAATGCATTAGGCTTATACAGAAAACTATAAAGATATAGTGGATCGTAATTCATTGCCGTTTAACCGTGTGCAATTTGTTCCAGATCCTGGACTCTACCCAACTGGAAGGCACCCCTGCACTGTATTGTGTCTGTCTTGTGTGGTATGTCAAATCTTCTGCCCTCATGTGTCCTGATTGGTTAGTTTAGCCTAATTATCTGTTACATCTATTGGTTTATCAGTTAGTATCTTGTTCGTTTTAATCAGTTAGCTTAATGTGTACATCTGTTTCAGCTTAATTAGTACCCACTTTGGGCATGTCTCTCCCTTATGTATGTCAGTCCACCTTTACACATTGATTGGTGTGTTTTGTTTTGCATATTTTTGAAAGAACAGAAGTTTCAGTTTATTGTTTTGGGGCCATCAAGTCTATTTATTTTTCTGAATAAAGAATGCTTTGTACTAGCACTGCTGGTGTGTGTTTGCTCCCAGCTTCCAACGTAACTCAACTGCACAACTTATGCAACTACTAATAATTTTAATATTTTACATATTTTGTACTTATTTTTATAATACTTTATTATAGCAATTTCTACATTTTCTTTAATTTCCTCTCTGAATGTGACAAATGAAGAATCTGGATCTTAGATACATTAATACATACCTAAAGCTGTATCTTTGGCAACACACACATAAAAACAGTTTTAACAGAATGTTCAATCCACAAGGAACCTGACAGATGTACAAGCAGTTTTGTCAATTACTAATATGAATACTAATTTGTAAACCACTACTACTTGAGTACTAATTAGTACTGCTTGTTTCTCCTTGTTATTATTGCAAATGATTGAATTTGATTGTTTCAGTGTTCATCACTCGTACTGTTGTATCACACACAGGGCATTGTTTCCAACAGATTTATTGACTTTTCATACCCCCACAGCGTCTTAAATGTTTAAAGTGAACATTTTCAGGTTAAGTTGAATTTTTAAACTCAAAGTTAAAAGAGCGTAGAGACAAATCGAGCAACTTTTTATGTGATCACTGGTGACTACATTTCTGTTGCCACAAACATGAAAAGAATTAGTTTGTAATTACTACAAAAATGCTTGACTCTTTCATTTTATTCAGAGCATGTTTTCAGCTCACTTTAAGCTTATGTTGACATCCTACTATTTAATGAGTGGTGGTGCTCTAGTTGTGTTATGGTCTAGTGCTCAGACATTCACCTACAATTCATTAAGAGGCTCAAATCCAACTCTATCTTACCACTGGACCCCTGAGCAAAGCCCCGAACCCCAAGTTGTACCAGGTAGTCTGTCCCCATATCTAAGGCAATGTTGTTCTGAATAAGAATATGCAACAATGTTAAAGAATATATGCGAATGGCGCACAGATGTCAAAAAACAAGTAACGACTTTTCTGACCGACTTTCCATCAAGACGTTCAGACACTCTTTTTACCCCAGCGTCTTCTCTATTAAGTTTCCCCAGCACATCCAAGCAGTATTTAATTATGTCGTCAAACTGCAGCCGCTGATCACCTGTGACTGGTGACACATGCAGTCAAGAGCAAAGGCAGACTCCGGGCCGGAGAGTGAGTTTAACAGCAGAGAGAAGCTCCACATATTGGATTCCATGCATGCGTGGGTGAGTGTATGTATAAGAGAGAGGGGCCGTAAGGAGTTGGTCAGACACTGCGCTGACACACATGGCGATTACCAGTCAGCAAGCGAAGGAGCAGCCAACGTACGGATCAATAGCCGTTACCACCTATCTCCGGTGGCTGTGCCAGGGGCGTCATTCGACAACCTGACAAAGTGACAGACTCCTGGAACGCTGCAAAGCCGGTTTACGTGACCAAAGGCGGAGGTTTTTAAATGTCAGTTAATGCGATATTTCTGCTTTACTGGGCTGTGGAATAGATCTGCCATCATTGACTATTATTCTATTGACTACTTTACAGATTAATCAAAATGAGATCTTAAAATTTACTCATTTAAGTGCTTTTGATTTACACCCTTATAGTGATCATTACTATCGAATCAAACGTTATTTATTACATTTACGACATTTACTGCACAACAAATTGAATTTTAAATAATTGGAGATATGAATTAATTACACAGGCGTATTTATTAGCTACAAGAACAAATTATCTTTACAAATCTCTCCTACTAATGGGAATTTACAGTAGTTTTGCCTTGTGTTGGTTCACAGTGTGTTTTATCTTCAGGTGCTCTTGTGTAGCTTTGTATTTGTTGATTACAGTTAATCATTTAGATTAGTTGACAAAACAATATAAATAGTCAACAGATCAGATTGATAGAAAAATAGTCATCAGAGGCAGCCATAGAAGTATTACAAAGATTGTGAGGACAGAAATTCCAAAGGTTGGGGTTAAGAAACTGATCAGACTCCTACTGTAGATGCTCTAAATTTAGAAACTTTGAACAGGTCAGTGCCAAGGGAACACGGTGAGCAGACAGGACTGTAAGAATGAAGTAATTCAGCAAGACAGGAAGGACAAGAACCATGCCTGTCCTTAAAAGTCACGAGAAGCAGCCTGGAATGACTACAATAATAAATGGGTAACAGGTGAAGCTTTTGGAGAATGGGGGAGATGTGTTTTGAACTTTTGATAGGAGGGGGAACACTAGTTTTTAGTATGCTGATGTCTAACAAAAGTGTGAATGAATACTGGTGAAATTGGGGGGTGGTGGCTTATTAATTCATTCATTATCCGAACCGCTTTATCCCAACTAGGGTTGCGGGAGGGACCGGAGCCTATCTTGGATACTACAGGCACAAGGGGGAGACCAACACTGGGCAGGCGCCAACACACCGTAGGGCACACACACTCACACTCTCACTCATACCTTACGGAGTCGCCAAGTAACCTATATTGCATGGTCTAGACTGTGGGAAAAACCGGAGCACCCGGAGGAAACCCACGTGAAGATGGGAAGAGCATGCAAACTCCACATAGAAAGGCCCAACGCCCGACCCAGTGATCGAACCCAGGACCTTCTCGCTGTGAGGCGGCAGCGCTAACCACTACGCCATTGTGCCGCCCGTGTAAGAGTCCAGCCCAGATCAAGGGAGGAGTCCGCCTCATCAAACTCCAGTTCCAGATCTTCACACCAACGCCAGTTTACCAGATCTACGTCACCAGAGTTTTAACCTATCATAGCCCAGTTTCCAGTATTTAAAGACCTTCATGTACAACTGTTCTCTGCGAAGTATTGTTATGCCTTGTGCTACGTACCGAGCGTTTCTTGTGTTTGCCTGTCTCCGTTTTGACCCATGCTTTCTGTTTTTGGATTACCCCTCTGCTTCTGGTGATTTGGATTTGTTTACCTCGTGGACTGTGTATTTTGATTCCGACCTCTGCCTGAATAAACTTTTGGTTTTTCGACAATTTACCCCTGTGCCTGCGAACTGGTTCTGTCAACTCTGCGTTTGGGTTCACCTGCCTGCTGTTACAGCCCGGTGGTGGCTTAATGGTAACTTTATGCCTTAAAAGCAAGAGGTTGTATATTCAAATCTAAATTTATCCTACCTCCATTACCACCACCCCCTTTAGGCCACTGAGCAAGACCCTTAACCCCAAGTTACTGTAAGGAGACTGTCCCTGTAATAAGGAAAGTCGCTGAAGACAAGAGAACATGATAAATGTTATAAATATAAATCCATTTATGCTTTCCACTCGTCCGCTCATGTGTGGAGGCGTGAAATATTACAGAGGCTAGCTCAATAATGTGTGAATCAAAGGTGTGGGAAGGGACACGTTTTCGAATGAAATTATTGCTTTGTCACTGACTGATTATCCAAAATGATCCGTGAGCAATAAAAAGAAGAATGAGTAAACAAACAAGCGGTCAGTTATAAGCATTTGCCCTTCTTTCTAAAAGCTTCACCAGGAGCATGCTCACAATACAAACGAGTGGCTACGGGGGTGTTAACCTTTCCAGACATTTGGAAATATCACAGAGACATCTGATGAATCAGCACAGCAAAAAGGCAACAGCATAAACTCTGCGAACGCAGGTCGGCGTGTCCGCACCGCTGAGCATTCACATTTTGCAGAACGGTTTTTAGAGGTAAGGAAAGAGAGAGAGAGGAGAAATTAATGAGGTGGGTTTCGGTCCATGGACGCTGTGACTCAATCCCAGAGTTTTTTTTATTTTTTTTTTCTATTTTTTTAAAATATAAAATAGAATTTAGAGCCATGACCGGGACTGGTTATATTTTAAAAGATCATTTCAAGACTATTAACCAGTGTGATTAATTTGTGTGCGTAGACTTTCTTTCTACAAAACACTGATGAGGGATTAAGACCCTAAATTGCTACTAAATCTAGGCCTAATACCAAATAAAAGCAAAGACTTTTAGTTGAGGATGCTGACGGTGCAAGTTAGTCTAAGATGTAATTGGAGGCTGGAAAAGTGGCCCATTACTTTAAATGGAACCGTGGTGCAGAGGTTGCAAATTAATCACAGATCTATAAGCAAGAAAGCTTGACTGCATTGAAATACCTTCAGAACTACAACCTGACATTAGATATCATACAGGATTCTTAGGGCCACTCACAAGAAGTGAGTGATTATTTGTCATTGTGAACACACCACAGCACAGCACACAGCGCACCACCACGACAATACCTTGCTCAGGAGTGCCTTCGTGGTACCTTTACCGGGATTTTAACTGGCGACCCTCTGATCAAGGGGCCAACTCCCTTACATTATGTTACGTTACGCTACCACAATCCCAGAGTTTCAGCTGTAAACTGACCAAATCCAGAGACAGTCACTGATTCACGCTGTACAGTGTTTTTTGCACATCTCTATAGTAATGTTATGTTTCTCATGCTGTGAATTTTGCACAGCCTGTACAGGTGGTTATTTATTTCAATCCATTGCAAGAATCCTCTACTTCTGGCATGTTCATGACTTTTTCTGTAGCATTTTCAGGTAAATGCTATGACTTACTGTATGGCATCTTTTCATGTTTCTTTTTCATCTTCTACATTATTTTTAGATCCATATTTTCAATTAGTAATATTTAATTAATTAATCCTGCACTGTCTGATCCATACTTCTCTAGCTAGTTCTTTCTTTGGAAAGTATTGTTATGTCTCTGACTGCACACTGAGCGTTCTCCTGTTCCATGCTTCTGTTTTTTTCTGTTTCTTGCAACCCGATTTGAAAGTGAGTGATTATTTGTCATTGTGAACACACCACAGCACACCACACCGAAAAGTGACCTCTGCATTTGGTACCTTGCTCATGAGTACCGCAGTGGTTACTTTACCGGTCTTGGATTCGAACCTGCGACCTGCTGAACACCACACTGTTATGCCACCAACTGTGACTTCTGCATTTGACCCATTCATGAAAAAGTGGCGGCAACTTTGTTTTTGGTAGCGCCCGTGAGCAGTGCTTGGGGACAATACCTTGCTCGTTGTTAGAGCCATTTTGTGTGTATGAATGTGTGAATATTTAGATTTAATGTTTTATAACTGTTTGCAGTAGAAAGTAGAGAAATGTTTCTGGAATGTTGCCTTGATTCTGTGGTTGTAATATATTTATATATTTCAAATTTCCACCACAGCAACAACGTCTTTGGCAATAAGCTTCATTTTGATTCTATTCTGGAGAAATACATAAATTCCTGCTTCAACTGCCAGGCCGACAGATGCGAAAGCACAAACATTTACCTTCTGCCATGGGAATATTTATTGCTTTTTGCTTCATACGAGCAAGGAACCAGTCTTCCATCTTACCTGTTTTGGAGTTGATGGTGAAAAAGTTCTGTGGGTTTCCCGCCGTGATACGGTACGTGAGGCTGTACAGAGGGGACGTGATGTCAGGGTCCCGGGCCTGGACACAGACCACGGAAACGTCTTTGGGGGAGTTCTCCATGACGTAGGGGTGGTAGATGGCCTCAGAGGTCAAGGGGGCGTTGTCATTCATGTCCTCCACCTGGACAAAGACTTCAACAGAGGCTGAGAGTGGTACCGCCCCTCGGTCTGTGGCATAGACGGTGAGCCAATAGGAGTCTTGTGTCTCGGAGTCCAGAGCGCTGGCGGTGTAGATCACTCCTAGTAGGGAAGAGTGAGCAACAAATCATCAAAGTACAGTTTAATACTGGAAAAGTTCAGTAAAAGGTGGTGGCAGGCTAGTGGTAGGACTCTTGTGTATGGATATGATGTAAAGTTTCCTCATGACATTTCAATTCAATTCAATGGACAATGATTCAGTGTCTGTCATTATCACAAAGTCCACACAGAAATGCCCCACAGCTGACCCAGAGCTCGAACCCAGGACTTTTGCTTTGAACCACGGCGTCATTGTGCCGCCCCCTCAAACAAACATTTAATTGAAATGAACGTGTAGTATTGAAGTGAAAATAAATCTCTTTTTCAATATTTGTGAGATTGATGTTTTCATTTTGGATCAGTGCTCTGGGTTCATTGATCACTGAATCAACATATCAATGTAGACTGATGTATCATTACACCCCTAGTCTACACGTCTTGAGGTGATAGGTTCAAATCCAACTCTGTTCTAGCTCTGGCACTACTACCATTGGGCACCTGAGCAAGACACTCAATCCCAAGGTGCTCCAGGGAGACTGTCCCTGTATTAAACTGCCAACACAAATTTATTTAGCTCATTCAAATATATTTAACTCAAATTCATTTGCTCATAGTTTTCTCTCCATATTGGTTCATGTTTGTTACTACATTCCAGAAAGTCTCCAAAATGTTAGTTAAAAAAGTCAAAAGACAAGCTCCAATGCAATCTTTATTTCCTTAAAGTTAAGAGCAGAACTAACCTCCATCAAAAGATGCTGATTAATTATTTAGATTAGTTGGATGAGTTTATTTTTAAGAAATAAAAGCTTGCCTTAAAGACAAGTTGGTTTTTAAAAAGTCTAAAAAGAATACACTTCTACTGCAAGCTTTACTTGCTCACATTTAAGACCAGAACTGCTCTCCATCAAAAGATATCAGAATACATCCTTCGTGAAAATGATATCAACATGAAAAACACTTGATAGTGTGCGTTCAAATGGGCACAAAACGATTTTGTATCTTTGCTGAGAGCGTACATTGAAGTTTTCGCTTGACTGAGAGAGTCATATTCAAGTCTTCACTCTGCTTCAAGTCTGCCACTGGTTGCGCTGTTGATGTGTTGGACTGACGAAAGCATGAAGACGCACAATAAATCATGTTTTGAGACAACACTAATACAGCCCGGAGTTTTGAACACTCTGGGCAAGCGAAGCCGCTAGTTTCATTATCACCACTGCGCTTGCCTGTCTGAAAAGTGAAATCTCTCAAAGAACCTTCTCTGGGGAAATTTCGCCCCGGCTACCAAAAAAACAACCTCCAGCGACGATGGAGAAAAACTGCTCACTTTGCAGCTCTTAACATTAACAGCGCTCGCATGCCGTCACACATTTCCGGCAAATGTATAAAAAAATTCCAGAAAAGATGTACGATAAATTATTGAATTTAGGATAATGGGCCGCACAGAAACGTGTAGCCTACATAATAAATGAATATGGCCGCCTTCGTTCTTGCCGCAAAGGGGTTGGTATGGGGGTTGGGGAGGTGACGATACCGTGCCGTGGACATAACTGCTGAATGGGCATTTTTTCTTTTAAACGGCTGGTGTCAAATCCAAACTGACATGTTGGACGCGGCGCAGCCTGTTATGCCGTTAAGTGTGGACCGGACCCCGGCTGGAAACCGGAAAGGATCTCACCGCGGGGCACGGGAGCTGCCACGGTGCCACTCAGGGGCCGGATGACCTTCAGGTCTTCAGCATAGAGTACCTAATCGCTCCTGACCGAAGTGCTGCCTCGGCCGTTCCTGCGATTAGGAGCCCCCGGGGCGTTGCGACACCACCGCTCGTAAATAAGACGCTGGCAGGGCAGTGGGCAGGCTGACAGAGTGACCCAGATCGTAGCGAGGTTGCGGTGCGCTGCCGGTCGATCGGACGCCCCTCCCCTGACATCAGATGCCATGGAACAGAGTTCGGTGGCTTGCACTCAGTCAAAAAGCGCAGCCTCGGGGAGTGCGACTAGGACAGCCAACATGAACAGGGAACAGGAAAAAAATTAAAATGCCACTCAGACACACGGGTCACACAGCTGGCCAGTTTGGGCAATGTAACTAAAATCTAAAAAGCTTCTGTAGAAGTTAAGACGCGCCAGAGGACACGAGCCAGCACTGGAAAAAAAATCGCAATTCAATAGCGGCGTTCCTGAGCTGGCAGGCTAGCGACGAAAACAAGGAGTGACAGGTCATGGGTCAGCTCACACCAGGAAAACGCTGCGATTCACATCACGCCGTCAAACATACACACACAAAGGATTCACACAAGCTCTCTATACACTGATTACAGAGTTCACAAACGAAGGAGAGGACCAGGAATAATCATTAGGACTTAATCAGAGTTCTCATTACAGCTTCCCACACTCTGTGACCTTTCTGAAGTTCAGCACTTCGGAAACTTTTCATCTCCCCATAAGTGGGATTAAAGTAACGGCACACCAGCCTTAAACCTCGCCATTAGTGTAACTGAAACTCATTTCCCCTTTGTTGCATCTTGACATATTCCTGTAAATTACAGAGAAATTTATGCATTTGTATACACAGCGCCTGTTTCCAGCTTTGGTGCCAACAAGAACCCCTGGGAGCAAAGAAATAACCACAATAAAAACTTGAAAATGTACTTTTAATGGAATGAGAACCTATTTCAACACGTTATAAATAAATAATCATCTATACACAATGTTGCACAAATTGTTCAATATGGAAGATAAGCTGCTAAAACATTTTCTTAGCATCTAGTAGATATTTTGTGTTATGCATAAAGAACAATAAATTGATGAAAGGTTTGTTACTCAAACAAATTAAATAGCTTAATCTATTTTAAGTCAAAACCTGTTTAATGCTCTATTCAAGTATATGCTGCACATGAAAGAGTTAATCCACATGAAAGAGTTAATCTAGGCTGTCATTCAACTTCTACCCCATTCATTCCTGGTCAATTTCTGACCACATGACTCCAGTCAAAGCGTTCAATTTCTGCCGTGAACTGGCATGGCAGTGGCATGACACTCCGACATGAGTGTGTCAGACACAGCTGCATTGCTTAAGGTTTTTCACATCAAAATCACAGCAACACTGAGGGTTCAATGTATTAAAAATGAATTATAAACTACTGTGTCTTGGGTTTGTATATTTTCTTTTGCAGCTCCAAAAACTGTGGAATAGTTTGCCTCTTCAGATGTGGATATCTTATTCAAGCAGAAAGTTTGAGTGTCATTAAAAATAAACATTTTTATTTAATTTACACTTACTTTAAACCTATTTCTTGGCTTTGTTTAGTTTTAGATTTTTTATCACAATATTAAATATGTAAATATTTTAGTACAATAATCTTATTTTATTAATATATTATTTAAAACATGAAATAATTAAAATATTATTATTCAGATTTCTTTTGTTTTGGCTATTTGTTTTGTTTTATTTCCTTTATATATAGTACTTAAGTCCAACTTTTGTTACTTATAAAACTTGCCTTGTTCCACCAGCAAAAAACGATTTCTATTTCCCTACAATAAAGGCGTTAATAAAGGGTTAGACGATGGCTAACAACAGGTGGGATGACAGAATGGTTGCTGAGGGCGCCGGGTCTACATTTAACTACTTGGAATGTTACCAGATTGCACAATTTCACTTCAGCGTTTAATCTGCATATTTCACAAAAGCATGTTTAATTTATATATCTGAGGAATACACCATCAAATATTCATGGTTTTTGCTGAGTTTAAAAGTCAGACTGGAATAATCCTGCTCACCCTAGATTTCAACAAACATGATCAAGGGCGCTTCACTCACAAGTCTCAAACGGCCTCCCGACTTGTAACAAACACTCGTCTAGATACACACGGTCTGTGAAAGTATCGCTCAGTTTTAACACAAATCTCTTCTTTGCCCTTTTAAGTTGTTTGGGACATGTCTTCCTGTCAGACAGTCAGTATCTCTCTCCCTCTCTCACATATGCACAGTAACGTCTTACTTTCTCCGTGAGCAGGTTGGGTAAACTTCTTTTAACATAGTACTTTTGCTATAATAGCTAGCCACATTACAAGCTACAGAGCTAACGACAGCCAAGCTATTTCACAGCCAGAGATTCTTGTTTCTTTCTTGGCCAACCCTTAGCAAAAAGTAGTATACCTGAAGTTCATTTTATTAAGTATGCTTGAGTATAAGTATAGCAAGTATACTACGGACCATGTACCATGTACCTTGTAGTGTACTGGAAAGTATACTAATTTAATACTTCTTCAGACTAAATTGGAATATTTTTAAGTTTATAAAAGTATACTTTAAGTATACTTTATAAGGTCATTTTAGCATTACAAAAGTATACCTTTAGACTTAAGTAGACTATTCCTTATACTTATCAGTATAAATCAAGTACACTTCACTATACTATTCTTAAGCATATAAAATATAGTATATAAAAAATAAACTTCAAGTATACTGCCTCAGTTTTAGTATAAAATTAGTATACTCGTAGTACACTTGAATAAACTACTGTTGCTAAGGGAAGGTGGACTCTTCCCTCCAACTCGATCTCGCAGCTGCCAAGTGATGCAAGAAGAGTGTGTGATGCAGCCATGACAGCCTATCAGATGCCATTTCTACACCAATTAGAAACATCTGGTACACCTAGTACGCATTTTACCACACTACATTACTATTTGTTTAAAAAAAAAAAAAAGTTACTTTAAAAGTCATTTTAAAAGTAGCTTTGGTACGGATAACCAACTGAAAAAGGTAATTAAGTTAGTAGCACCACTCATTTCCCTAACACTCTGAGATCCTTTCTTTGGCTGTCAGCAATTAACTCTAACATTAACCTCAGTAAACTAAAAGCAAATCTATTGAAAGTGGGGTTTTTTTGACACCTTTTTAAATAACTACTGTAACTCCACTCACACATACACTGCTGGTCAAAAAAAATGAGGCAAACACAATTTATTGCATGTTTTATGATTACTTCTCTTGCTTAAAAAGAAACAGTGTTTCACAGTGTTGCTTGCATTGTCTGTACAGTTTGGAAGCGGACGGGTTTCCCTTGTTTGTTTTTAGAAAACTCAGTCGTTTGGACGAGCTGTCTTACAGCCTTTCACACTGTGCTGCGTCAGCGCTGTTCCATTCACGTCTGATTGCTTCCCACAACTAGTCACTGTTCCTAAATTATCTGCCATTAAGTGTGGCCTTGATATATGCCAATGTGAAACTTAATTGGACACTAATTAAATAGAGGTTAATGACCCCACAACTAGACACAGCCTGCTCTCATCGGCCATTCCATACTGAAATATGCACTAGATATAATATTGTGTTACATGTTTGCTTCCTGCTTGTTTGCACTTGTATTAGTTCAAATAAAAATCTAAGTATAGAAACTTTAATAAACTCTGTTTGCCTCATTTTTTTGCCCTGCAGTGTACAAACACAGTCAACTCACGTTATCTTTATGAGTTACTTCTACAGCATTTGCACTTGTTTTGCTTTGCATATAAATACCGCAATTTTGTGCAAAATCACTTTCTCTTTTTAAGAACAAGTCAGTCCTCACATAAATTCGAGACAGCTATCAAATTTCTGTTTTTTCTCCCTCACAGAACAGTTTTCCATAATTACTAGACCGAAATACCATGCCTAAATCTAACGCCAGTAACAAAAGCAAATGCTTTCACTCTTTTAGTTGTATAAATAAACGTTATAATTTTCTATGTGATCCCCAAATACAAAATTGTCCAAACAAAGTCACAAAACCTAATAAACCTCAGATTTTCCTGTTATGCTGAGTTTCAATATCCCAACGCAAACCACACTTGGTCCAAATGACGACTATTTAACAACGCAGATTTGGGATGTGAAAGTCCATGTCCCAAGGTCAGCTGAGGTCAGCACATGCCAGGATTGGGATTCCCAGGTTCTCACAATCAGTTCAAAACCCACCCGCATATATACATACCCCTTAGTGTTGGACCGTCAGACAGTGCAGCCTGCATCATAATCAAAGATCAAACGTCCAGAAGGACGCTGCAGCTCTTAGTAACAATTCTCTTCTCACATACTTTCAAACACACACTATAGGTCCTATAAAAAAGGGCAAAGGAGACGAGATGAGATTACGTCGATTCCATCCGTGAGGACGTGCCGTGCTTATGGGCTTTGCGTCTAAAAGATTTTGATATAGAGGACTTAACCCGTCTTGGGAATGAAAAAGGGGGCCAGAACTCAGAGGCGAATTAGAGCCGAACCTGTTTTCTCGACAGCACTGTGAGGGGGAACGGGCTTTGATTTATTTCTCAAAGTGCGGATGAGAATACCAATGGCGGCTCAAAGCGGGGAAGCGGAGCGCAGAATAAGCCCTGTATAAATCCCATCCATCTTTTTAGTTCATTGTGGCACTTGAGCGGAGCGAGTTCCTGTGACTAAATCGCCTTAACATGTACAGCACCGCCATCAAACACATCACAAGCTGGACTCAAGAAAGAGGAATCGGGGGGACCAAGTGGCTTTGATTCCGCACCAACTCGGCAAACGCCGCTCTCAAGCGGTTCCCAAATGCAGGGAGTGACAAGGAGTCACAACATGCCAGTCAACACGGCGGTTAAATGGATGCTGGTGGGCGGATATGTAGTGGGCGACCAAAGCCGGAGCCACTGTCCTCGCCTGACAGAGAGCGTTGACTTTGAAGATGAAAAGAAAACTCCGGATTCCAAGTCGCGCTTTCCCCTTAACGACTCGCCCGTGGCTGCCCGTCGACGGGGCGTTGGATTCTCTGAGGAAAATCCATCCTCATCTGCAGCTCTGACAGGGCCATCCGCGCTCGTTACGGCTTAAACCCCCTCATGATTAACACACTCAACCTAATTAGTCGACATGTGAATGCAGGACCACAGTCGTGTCCCACCGCAGCGCTCCAGTCATCTGATCAATAGTAATTAGCTGTAATTAATGGTCAGGCTGCTGCCCGACAACATGTCATGTTAGTAATGGGCGAGTCTTTTTTTCTTCTTTAAATTCATCCCACACCTTCTAGTTTATTCTGCTGAATCTGCAAGTGAAAACTGCGATTTTTTTTTTTTGGCAAACTGCAAAAACTACAGAGTGTCTTTTTAAGAATGCTGCTTCAAAAACTCTGAAGGTTAAATTCAGCTTTTTAGGTCAGCAGTCTGCTGGTTGATCTCACAGAGGAAATTTTGTCCCATTGAGCTCAAATCCACTGGCAAGAGAATAACAAGCATAAAGCTTTGCAATACGACTCAATTGGTGGAAGCCACTTTTTTTTTGTTATAACAAGACAACACACGCTGAAAATGATTTAATCAATACAGTTTCATTGTTCTGTCAATGGACCAACATGAGGATTGGTGTAATATCCACACTTCAGCTTCTGTTATTACAGTCAATTTAAAATTTTAGGAATTGGCAAGATTAAAAGGGATAATAAATGTTACTGGCATATAATAAAAACATTACCTTTAATCTATCATGTTAATTACTAATGTCCCATATGGTGGGACTGATATATATTGTGCCTGGTCTGCAGGTGAAGGGTTTTAAAAGTCTCTACCGGAAGACAGAAAGATTAAACACGTACCGGTCTCTTCGTCAATGGAGAACCTGCCAAGACCACTTCCCGCTTTGATGGAGTATCTTATTACGCCGTCCCTGCCCTCATCGTCATCCTCGGCGGTGACTTGGAGCACGCTTGTTCCAAGGCGCGAATTCTCTTTCACGGCGGTTCTCACTGCGAATTCTGAGAAGCAAGGCTCCTTGAGGTTTTCGTTAACATCAATGACCTCTACCTCAACATAAGAGAAGGAGCGAAGTTGTAGGGAGAGACCAAGGTCCTCTGCAACAACAGACAGATTGTAGAACTGCTGCTTCTCATAGTCTAGCTCCTTGGCTACCTTGACGGCTCCGCTCTCTGCGTTAACTTTGAAGGTCCCATTGAAGTCGTTAACCAAGGAATATTTTACTTTCCCCCCAGCACCAGAGTCTGGGTCCTGGGTTTCCAGCCAGGTGATGACGGCCCCGAGGGGAAGGTCCTCCAAAACTCGGCAGCTGTAACTCTTTGGGATAAACATGGGCGGACAGTCGTTGACATCTCCCAAGTAAATCTTTAGAGCTGTCACAGAGAATTTTTGGTTGCCTCGTTCTGCCTTGTCTCTTGCTTCAATTTTCAAGGTAATATCAGCCATCAATTCTCTGTCCAGCTTGCTAGAGACGTAAACCCAACCTGTGGCACTGTTAATGCCAAAAAGGGAGGTGCTGGTTAATAAAGTGTAGGAGATTTCGCCATTCTCTCCAAGGTCAATATCTGAGGCTGTGACCTGCATCACCTCAGTGCCAATCGCTGTGTCCTCTGGCACAACAGCGGTGTAGCTCTCCATTGAGAACTGGGGACTATTGTCATTCACATCATCAATGTTTACTGTTAGCATCCTCCAGTTGGATTTCTGAGGAAGTCCCATGTCGTAAATGGTTATGTTTAGGAGATACCGGTCATATCTCTCACGATCCAGAGGCTGATAGACATAAATCACACCACTTTCCATATCGATGTTGAAACAGCTGTCAGTGTTTCCATCAGATATGACATGGAGAATTCTGCCATTAAAACCTGCATCTCCATCATTGGTGTTGACTTTAATAACTGTTGACCCAACAGGCAAATCCTCCCGAACAACAATATCAGAAGGAAGTAACTCAAACTGAGGAGTTTGACGGTTGACGGAATACAGGTCAGTATAACTCTCTTCGACCTTTGACTTCCCAATCGCAGTGGCTTTTTGCAGAAGCTTTTCAGCTAATTTCTGTGCAACTTTTGTATCCCTACAGTTGAAGTTTCTGGGTGGCATTCTCCCTCTCACAAGTGATATGTTGATAAAGGTGGGCTCAGAGAAAATTTCCCCATCTGTTGCTGCTACTTTCAAGCTGAAAACTCCATTTTTTATGTTCGCTTCGGCAAATGGCCTTCTCAGTGACAACATACCAGAGTCTGGGTTCAGACTGAAGAGGTCCTGTTCATTTCCAGAGAGTATCTTATATTTCACCATGCCAAGCTCATCTATGTCAATGGCCGACATTGTGATGATTGTCTGCCCTACAGGGAAATCTCGAGCAATGACTCCCTTGCACGATACACGTTCAAAAAGGGGTGGGTTGTCATTGAGGTTAAGAATTCGCACTGTGACATTTACTTCACTCTCCCGTCTGTAAGGTGAACCCCAGTCAGAGGCACGGACTGCAAAAAAATAGGTTTCTAAAGATGACTCAAAGTCCAAATCTTTAGATGTCCTCAGTTCTCCTGTTTTTTGGTCAATAGTAAATGGCAGAGGCTGGAGGCTTGCTATACTATAAGTTATGTATCCATTCTCCCCTTTATCATCATCTACAGCTGACATGACAAGAATGACTGTGCCAATTGGAGCAGTTTCATTCATAGAGACTTCATAGGTGGCTTGGGTGAAAGTCGGGATGTTATTATTAGCGTCTTCCACCCTGATCTGCACCTGTGTTCTCAGATCGGTGGTAGTCTCAGTCACCTCCAGCTCAAAAAGCTGTTGACCCAGCATGGTGAATGGCCTTGCCGTTAAAATGACGCCAGTAAAGGTGTTAATACTGAAATAAATGGAATCTGAGGTGAAACTTAAGCTGTATCTGACAGATTGTGGCTTGGGAGAGATTCCAACAGTCTCTATGATTGTCCCAGGAGGAGCAATCTCATTAATGGTAGCTCTGTAAATGTCTTTCTCAAATCTTGCCAGCACAGATTGTGGCTTTTTAACCAAGAGCTGAACTACCTGAGCATTGGAAAACTTGGGCGGTGTACCTCTGTCCTTAGCTTTAAAGGTAAGATTGTAGCCATACGGAAATGTATTCCAGTCTACAGGTTCGGACGTTTTAAGCTTGTACTCGTTGCCAAGTGGATCTCTGTCAAGAACAAACTGTTCCAGCGGGTCGCCGGCAATAATTTCTACCCAGTCAATCTCTCCATTTAGCCCTTCATCCAAGTCCTCCACCGTAATCACGGCATACACCGGGTCTTTGTCTGATAATGACGGAACAACTGCCACTGCATTTAGCGTGGGTGAATATTCATTAACACGTATGACACTAAGCACTACTTTTGCTGTGCTACTCAAACCACTGTTCCCATAAACTTTCATGCCCCGGTCTGCTGCCAGTACTTCAAGGTCAAATTTTTTATTCTCATCTGTATTTAGCTTTGCTGTGAGAGATATGACCCCACTAGTTGGATGGACGGCAAACTGCTCCACCACCTCCCTGAAGAAATAATAGAAGTCACCGTTGGAGCCTATGTCAGCATCCGTGGCCGTGACCTGAGCTACACTTGCTCCCAGCGGGGTGCTCTCAGGTACGGCAATGGTATAAGTGGTGGGTGAAAACAAAGGTCGAAGGTCGTTCACGTCCAAAACTTGTACATCAACTCTAGTAAAGGCCTCCAGGCCATCTTCAGCTGCCGCTCTCACAATTAATGTGTAATTGTCCTGTACCTCACGATTCAATATGGCCGAACTTCCACTGTTAGTCCGTATGCGTAAAAAACAGAAATCTCCCAGAACGTATTCGTCTGCCTGGAACAGACCCTCGTCATCCCCCGACTCAATAGCATACTTGATGTCCCAGGAGCTAAACTGCGGAAAAACAATCCCCATTTTAACCTCGCTCCTAACATAGGAGCGGGCTGCTGAGTTCTCGTAAACAGTGGCATTATAGAGGGGGCTGGTGAACTGAAAGAATGGAAACCCAGTTGTCTGAAGTTGTCCCCAACAAGGTAGTAGGGGAAGGAGCAGGAGAGTGAAACTGGGGAGATGGGCCCTCATACCGCTCCCAACAGCTATAGCCATGCCATTATCAAATAACCCTATAAAAAGGACAAAATAGAAACAGAAAATTATAGCAACATGAAGTGACCAGTTTATGAATGCATAAAGAAGTCTAAATTGCTGAGACCGGATATCAATTGTCGAAATGGTTTTAAAAGTTTTATCATAAGTGGAAGGAGCTGAGCTGAGAGACAAGGTCTAAATTTACAAGGCAATTCACTTTAAAGAGTTTTAAATGACAAGCTGAGCACTTATTAATCATGAATGGCTAACTTGTCAGCAAGGACAGTTTTATCTATGTAACAGTACAGTAGAGCATAAAAATATTTAATTGGTAATTGTTGCATTCAGGAAATCTGCTAAATCAATTATACCTGCTAAATCAATATATAAACTAGCAAAATTTGCATGCTTTCATATGTACTGTACATATAAAATCTTGTAATAAATTACATTAATATTTTTGTATGCGGTATATGTGATGCTGTAATGCACTCCCCTCTTTTACTGAGTTAAAAGATTTTGTACAGTCAACTAATACATACGGGATTCACATAATTCACGTAGAACAAAGATTATGATGAGCAACAAACAGTCTTCTCCACTTAATCTGCTTTAATGCTTTTCATGCAATTACTCAAAGATAAACTTTCATCTCTCTTGCGCTGCGCTATAAAAAAAACAACCCGACAAAGCGCCGCTTTAAACTTGCCACCTCGTTTGCTCTTAACTGAAAAGATGATGAAAGACAAGACAGTCTTACCTGTGGGTGAGAGAGAATAAAACTATACATCGTAAACCGCAAATGAGCCGCTCTCCGGAACATCATCCGCACTCTCCCGGTACTATTACACAGACTGACCACCTAGCTCCCAGTTTACTGCGCTCAGCGCTGTGCACGTCGCGCCGTGCGCGCTCCCGCGTCGACAGAACCCCCGAATGCGCAAGCCAGGCGCCGTGTTGACGTTTTCAATCGCTTTAAAGCTCTGAAAACGGCGTAAAGTGACCTGAGAAGACATGTACTGAATCATTTCGTGTTATACGTATCTCCTATATTCAACATATAACAACATCACGTTTTGTCCAAGTTTTGATAGATTTTCTTGTGAATCAAAGTCAGAATGTGGCTGTCTATTTCGTCATAATCAGCGAAATGTATGACCTACTAATTTGCAAATAACTAGAAGCATCCTAATGATGTGACGGGACTATAAACGAGGAAATCCGATGTTCCACGAACACTGGCGGAATTTAACGAAAGACTCCGGAAAAGGAAAGACCGGAATCCGGCAGTAGCTTTCTAGAAGCAACCAAAGTTGCAGCGGTCCACCAGGGTTCCTTCACATTTGTCTGTTCAGTTCCACCCTGTTTCAGAGCCCCATCATGTCTGTCCTTTGTTATAATAAGGGATGTGGGCAACGTTTTGACCCTGAAAATAACCCCGAAGGTAAGTGAAGGAGCTTTCTGCGGCTAATGTTAGTTTACGTGATGCTGCGGGGGTTACATCTGTACAGTTAGCTAGCCGTAACTGTGCTAAGCTAACGAGAGTTTTCTAAGGGGAATCAATGGACTAAGCGGCAACCTTGATTTCGTTAACCGGGTTAAATCAATATGTTTGATGGAAATGTTACGTAGTTCGTAAGCCACTTTTTACGGGACTGCTGTCCTTAGCTGTAAAGCTCTACCGGTTAGCTTAGCTTGCAAGCAAATTTATTAGTAGTCAGAAGTGTAATGTTGCTTGTAGAGCAGCACAATATAATATTGCTTCAGCATTGTAAGACGAATTAAATAAGCTGTTTGGCTGCACTGATACGAAAGGACTCCTCCATTACATTATTTACTTTGATTTAAGGGCTACTCACACTGTCTTTAGGGCAAAAAGTTGTTTTTCAGTTTTCGTAATCGTTCTGTTTCTTCTTCTTCTTCATTTTTTATTTTATTTTATTTTATAAATACACTCAGCTTGAGCTAGGAGACTCAAGTCGACCAAGAGGTTGTGGGTTTGAATCCTACCTCTCAGGGAAACTGTCCCTGAAATTAGGGGAGTAAATAGAAGTAGCTCTGGATAAGAGCGTTTGCTAAATGCTGTAAATGTATAATTAACCCTGGAGATATTTAAGGCGTCCAATATAATGCAGCAGTGGTGTTAACATTGTCAGTATGTTTTTGCTACCGACCTCTTTCAATAGTAAGTATCTTTCTACAGATGCTTGTACGTATCACCCTGGAGTTCCGGTTTTTCATGACGCACTGAAGGTAACTTAGTGGCAAAGAAGTAAAAAGAAAAGGTTTCTTTTCAGAAAACTGCTCTTGTTTAAAACAACCTTCTTTCAACCTTCGTTGCCCTGTTTTTGGTCATTTCTCAATAGGGCTGGTCCTGCTGTAAGAGACGAACAACTGACTTTTCAGATTTTCTAAGTATTGCTGTGAGTACAGCCTTGTCATAAAGTAACTTAGACACTAAAATTAATGTAATTTGTATTTGTGATATGAGACAAACGTCTCTTTGTAACTATCAGGATTTTTGTGAATCTCATAGGGTTGTACGAAAGGGGCTCACAACCAGGAAAAGCCTCCTGAACCTGTCAAACCTGAGGTCAAGACATCGGGGGAAAAGAAAGACGTTGACCTCAAGCCAAAATTCAACGAGTCTATTATCCAAGCTCCAAAACCTGCTGAAAGCATCCAGCGACCAAGGTAATAACAGTTTCTACACAACGTTTTTGTGCAGAATTAAATGCTTTCTAATGTTAAACATGTTATTTTTCCATGCAGTTCCGATGAGCCATTCTCAAGACTACCACAGAAGGTCTCTGCTTCACTCAAGCAAGCTCTGGAAAAGCTAAAGTTGTCTGAAAATGTGACTGATAAAAATGGTAAGGATGTTTGATATTCTTCCATCTGCTAATTTGGGTTGAACTTCGGTTGACAAATTGAACTCACTATTACCTATAAGTGTCAGTATGGACGAGTGAGAGCTAGTCAGCACAGAAACTGGCCATGCAACGCTAATCTTTGGCCTTGAACACTGCCCTAGATGCCAAATCTTTGGCAATTGTAAATACCCCAGCCTTTTCAGATACTCTTTGAATGTTAAGTAGTGTAAATCTAGCCTAAGCTGAGGAGTTACATTTTCATGTACAGCATTTATTATCTATTTGGAGTGACTTCCGTTTGCTGATTACAGGGACAGTCTCCCTCAAGCAATGCAGGGTTAACGGTCCTGTTCAGGAGCTCAGTGGTTGGATAGAGCTGGATTTGAACGTTTATCTGTAGGCACGGCACCTTTAGCAGAGCATGGATTCAATCTGTCGCTTAGTAGTGTAATGGTTAGGAAGTTGGCCCCATGATCGAAAAGTTGCTGGTTCAAGTCTTGGACCAGTAAAGGTAGCACTGAGGTACTCTTGAGCAAGATACTGTTCCCAAGGCCCTGCTCTACCGCTGCCCGCTGCTCCTTCACGGATGCCTCAGATGCAGAAGTCACATTTCATTGTGGTGTGCTGTGCTGAGTTCACAATGTCAGAACAGCAACTTTATTTGAGCACCCTAGATGCAACCTCAAACCTACAATCCCTCATTTAGGAGGCTGTTGGGGCTTTGTACATCCATGCATCATGCTCCTTGTCTGTCTGTGGGATTCACAATCTCTCTATCCTCACATACACATACTGTGTTAGTAGTAATAGATACCTTCTTTCTGTACTTTACTGTGCTGAGCTATAAAATCATCTGGATAGTTAATATGAAAATATATATATTATTCAGTGGCAACTAGGGCTGCAACAACTAATTGATTAAAATCAATTATTAAGATAGTTGGCAACTAATTTAATAATTGATTAGTTGGGTCTACGTTATTATACACATATGTACAGTGGCTTCCTCCTAATGCGGGGGCAGCAAGTTAACCAAAGCCGCAGTGGCAGCAAAGCAGCATTAAGCTGGATGCCGACCGCCATAAAAGAAGAATAAGGAGGAGACGACAACCAGCGCCGTGCCTTGCCGTCACAAAAACTGAAGTAATTGCGTAAATGCATGAAGAACATTTTCCGCGATGTAAACACGCGCTGTTAGTTAGCGCGCCGACTCATAGGGATGTCCAACATTTACGGCAAGGGTGTGCCGCGCCTTGCCATCACAAAAACATACAACAATTCGCTTATGGCTTTAGGTTTGATAAAACGTAGTGAAGAGCAGTTATCCAACGTTGCATGTTGCAGTTTCTGCCTGCGCCCAATGGAAAAGTTACTATTATGCTGTAAACATTGGCAGTGTGATTCAAGTGCAAGGAACAATAATGTGTAAAGAAGAAAGCACAACTGCATTCCTTTCTGCAGTTTTAAGGCGTTTGCCATGTTAGTCAACGTTAGTCAACAGTGTTGGCAAAGTCTCTCACATCTTATAGCAAAGGCTCCCAGCTCTGTGTGACGTGAGTAAATCTGGAGGTAAATATGTTAATCACAGACGTCAAAATAATACCAAAACACACATCATCAAAAGAAGTTGTGGTAATGTCACTTTATATTGAACAGGAGGTGTCGTTTTTTAAAATGTCTGGTTGAGGTCAGATATAAAAATTCCAAATAATGCATTAAAAACTGGTTTGGAGCCAGGCTTGAATTGAAACTTGGACGCTACCACCACTGTGCTCCTGAACAAGGCACTTATTTCCTTGGGGAGACTGTCCCTGTAATTAGGAAATGTAAGCAGCACAGGATAAGGCCGTCTGCTGAATAATATAAATGTAAATTTTATTTTTGTATGTGAGAGCGACTTTTCCTCTTTGCTTTTATCTAATTCACACAGTGAATTGGTATTATTTCCTCTCTGATAGAGGAGGAAGGAGATGAAATTAAGATCGGAACGTCTTGCAAAAATGGAGGCTGCACCAAGGTACTGTCCTCCAGTAATAAATTCTCTCTCAACCGCTGGTTCATACAAAAAGACTCATTCTCTATTCTGATTCTGATTCTGGTTGTGTTTCTTAGACGTTTGCTGGAGAAGAAAGCAATGAAGAAGTCTGCACGTACCATGCTGGAGTTCCCATTTTCCATGAGGGGTAAATACTTTTTCTTTTCCTCAAAAAATAGTTTCCAAAACAAGATGATAAGCAGTGTGGAAAGCACCCTCGGCATTTTAATCTTTGCTTTGGTCATCTTCAAAGGATGAAATACTGGAGCTGCTGCAAGAGGAAAACGTCAGACTTCAACACCTTTCTGTCTCAGGAGGGCTGCTCCAAGGGGAAACATCTGTGGCGCAAGAAGGACACGGTTTGTTTCGAGTGCAAATTTGGTGGTAGTTAAATTCCTGGGTGTTAAGTTTAGATCAGCGTTCTTTGGGCTCAGTGATGCGTGCGTGTCTCAGTACAGACAAACTCTTTTAATAAAATGGTTCACGCTACATTTAGCTAAGTATGTTTTTTTTTCCATCTGATATCATCTGTGACACAGTAGCACACATGATACCACATCTTTCTCAGTTGACTGAGCACAAATCTGATGGAAAAGAATCAGAATTTTGTGTGGAACTTTCAACACGATATTAATGGAAATTTGGGGCATTTGTGTGTATTCTCAGGGTAAGAACGTCGTGCCGTGCCGATTTGATTGGCACCAAACAGGGAGTCAGGTCACTATCACCGTTTACGCCAAAAACTCCGTCCCAGAGCTGAGCTATGTGGAAGGGAACAGTACCATGGTATGATGTTTTTGTTCCCTTGTAGTACCTTCATAATGCAGTCCAGAATCCTCAGTATGTTTTTTTTTTTTATTTAAAAACATCATTTTCTTTCAGATGGACATCCACATTGTATTTGATGGCGATAAGGAATTTGAGCAGAAGGTCGTCTTATGGGGTGTAAGTACTAGTGGTGTAATGATGCATCAATTCATCAATTAAATGATCAATATTGATCAGACATCATAATGTCACTTTATATTGAACAGGAGGTGTGTTTTTTATTAAAAAGAAGTTGGGTTGAATTTAGGAATAAAAATATCAAATGATACTTCGGTTGCTTAATATGAATGTCGGTGATTGTGGTATTGATATATGATAGTTTCATATCAGTCACAGATTCCTGAATTGAATCTAATCAAACTCGTATAATGGCAGATTTCGTGCTATGAGCACACATTAAATCATTGTCTATTGAATCAATATATAATTTCAACTTGCGTCTCACTTAAACAGGCCAAAAATCTAATTTTTCCCCTTATTTATTATAGGTCATTGACACAAGTAAAAGCTCAGTAAACATGATGGCTGCTAAAATCGAGATCGTGTTGAAGAAGTCTGAGCCAATGTCTTGGGCACGACTGGATCTTCCACCAGTGGTCAGTCCCCCCAAAGATAAAGGGAAGAAGAAAGAGATTGATAGTGATGATGATGATGACGAGGAGGAGGAGGAGGATTAAATAATTATGCCAGTGCAACACCAAAGTACTGTATTAGACTGCAACCTGGTCATTCCATGAGAGATCAGATTGCAGTATCCAACATGTTGACATGCATGAGAGCGTTTTAATTCTCTAAGGACATGGTTGTCCTCATTTCACTACAGTTTGCAATATGACTGTCATTTAGCTTTTCCTTCACATTCCAAAGATTATAAAGATGGTGTAAAATTCCTGTAAGGACTGTATGTATTGTTTTTTTCCAAACAAAGAGCTGACTTAATATGGATATGATTATAGCATTACCTCAAAGGGCCAGTTGATATCACTGCTGTATGTTTCTTTTTAAGTGCATTTGTTAGGTGTCATCAGTTGCAATTTGTCTTGATATGAAAAAGGGAGAGTTGACTTTGTTCCTTAAATGAAGCGCTTTGATTTTTAACCACCCTCCATGTGCTGATGGTAATTATAAAGACCATGTCCTTCCTACCAAGCCTAAAAAAAGATTTAAGTGCACATACAGTATGAGAGAATGGTGTAATCATGATCAGCTATTTGAAATGTACATTAAAATGCTAATGTACTCTAGTCATGTGGAAAATTAGCCAAATACTTACTGATAGTTAAGCCTTCAAAAGAAATTTTCAAATTTCAGGCAGAAGAGGTTGTCAGACACAAACCACCAGCATGTTCAGAATGTTTGACTTCTGACTAAATGTGATAGTCCAAAAGTGGAATAGAAAAACAAAGATTGGAACTATTCTGCTTGTATTTTCTCTGAAATATTTATTGTAGGTGGGTTGTCGTTGGAAGCTGTTTTAGGCATGTTAAGCATGATACCATTTCTGCATTCAGACCTAGGAGTGCTTCTTAAACCAGTCTCTACTTGCATTTATACACTTTTTTAAATGAAGTCTTGATTTAAATGTTAGTACTATTAAATCCTGTTTTTCCACTCATGTAATTTATTACTGGAGTTGTCATGTCCAAGTTTTTCCACACCAGTTGCCATGAAAAGAGAACGGAGGTAATTAAAACCTCAGAGAGCTTAAAATATTTCAAATAAAAGCCAAAATCAATACTGCAAAAATATTTATTCATTTTCTTGTACAAAAAGCAGATAAAACATCAAAAGTCAAATCTTCTTTGCACTCCAGTTGGGCCAAAAACAAAATCCGTCTCAGTGGTCTCTGTCTTCAGGCACTCATCTTCCCCATCCTACAAGTGTGCGTATAGAGTAGAAGTTTGCTTATAATTGATCAGTATTATAAACATATTTAAGAGCTAAACCCACCTCAGTGAAGTATTTTTCAATGAGTGCTTGGGCCGCGCGATACACTGCATCATTTTCATGGTTCTGGAGTTGCTCAATCCGGTCAAGACCGCCCAGTTCTTCCACAAGTAGGCAAAGCTTCTCCACCTCTGCTAGCTTCTCTGCAGCCTGGTAAAAAGCCAGAGTCGAGACTCAGTCCGTGAACTAATTGGACCAAAGTTAGACTGTAAAAGCAAGTCATGACTAAGAAATTAGTCACAGGATTTAAGGGGATTTTAATTTGGGGCTGCGCCATTACCAAAAAGATGTTATTGACAGCGTCCAGGATGACCAGGACAGTCTTGGCATCTTTGACCTGCAGTAAATTTAAGATGGCTTCCAGACCACCACACTTGACTAGCTGTACGACCTGCTCCACCGTTCCTCCACTGGTGTAGTTGGTGACTGCCCACACAGCTTCACGCTGAGTTTTAAAGTCAGCCTGAAAGGAAGATAATCAGCAAACTAGGTCACAAAAGGAGGGAAAAAGTTGCCAGAAGAACCAATTTCCCTCCTATACTTATAGGCAAAATGGCAACATGCTTTATTAGTGTCAATTTGTCAACCTCTTAGTTCAAGTAAAATGCATTGCAGAATGAGGCTAGCCTAGATTTTTAGTTTGAACCTTGTGCCATCTTACTGCAGCACTCAGCACCGAGCAACACCCTTAACCCCAAGTTGCTCTATGGAGATGTGCCTGTAATCACAATATACTGTACATTTAAAATAATTAAAAAAAAAAAAAAAAAAAAACACACCAAAGGGCATCTGAATTATTAAACTTCCATTTAAGAGATCAGGTTAAAAGTTTAGTCAGCAAGAACTGTGCTATTCTCAGGCACATATTCCTGACCCAAGCTAGGCAAGTACATTGGAGCCTTGGTCACTTACATTCTTTAGAAGATCCACAAGGGGAGTGAGCAGGCCGCATGTGATCAGTTGCTGGATCTGCTGCCGCGGTCCAGCTGCGATGTTGGACACGGCCCAGGCTGCTTCCTTCTGTATGCTGGGTTTGGGGTGTCGCATGAGTTTAGGCAAAGCATTCAACACACCTGCTTCAATAGCCATCTGAGTCTGTGCATCTGAGCCACTCACAATGTTCCCAATGGAGCGCAGTGCTGGAGTCTATTTTTGGGGAAAACAAAGGCTTGGTTACATAGTCTTAACAAAATTAACCTTACATGCATTGTGCACAATGGTTTAATTTGAAGCTTGTTAAAGCAAAGTATGGAGTCAATGTCCAAGAAAAGTAGCAAGGTCAGACAGAAGTTCAAGATGTAATGTGCTCTGGTCAACACCAGAATTTAAATGTTGGTGACTGTAGCCTGAAATTTCAATGAGTTTTAAAAATCAATGCCATCTATTGGAGAAGGGAGGGATGAAAAGGAAAGCAGGGGTAGACAGAAGTCAGATCAATATGAAGGGCAGTCATGCGTTTGGTCAGCATGGGTGAAATCTTTTATAACAAGTTTGAATGCCATAGTCTCAAACTCTGGAATCAAAAGCTTTGGATTTTGTGCATTTGGAGGATTTAAATGGAGGAAGAACCAAGTGTGTATACTTAATGACAGCACCGTATTAACTTTGAAAATGTCTAGCAAAATAAGTTAATTGAAGAGGGTGGAAATCAGAGGAAACAGGAGAATGAAGGAACATTATGCATCAGTACTGAAAGAGGCATGTTGACCCTAGAAGTTGAGTTTTTGAAAGACAATCACCCAATGGAGACCTAAAATGCTAATCCTTGAATTTTAGATCAAATTAACAAGTTCATTTTAAGGAATTCACCACCACTGCAAGCTCCTCAAACCCCAGAAGCTCAACCAGCCTCGGTAGGACTCCAGTCTTTATCACGATGTCAATCCGCTCGTTGGGACCATCTGTGAGGTAGGAAATGGCCCAGCATGCATCAGACAGAACAGATTTGTCACTGTGGTGAAGCAGCTGGATAATGGCAGGAAGCATCTGCTGGACTGCAGAGAAGCGAGGGAACGGATTTTTGTTCCTGCACAGGTTGGAGAGGGTCCATGTCAAGTTGCGAAGGTAGCCGACCTAGAAATGAAATTGCCTTTTTAAATGTGGTTACTGCCTATTATAATGAATGTTACACTGATAAATACCCTCCAGTGATTACACAAAAAATCTTGTTAACTTACAGGAGCATCTGGCGTTAGGCGAGCGAGTAGAGCAGGGATCACATTGCAGTCAATAAGTCCGTCTCGATACGCAGGACCATCACCTGAGGCAACATCACATTTCAAAGTCTAGAACATCAACAACCAAACTCATTCTTCAAAGCCTGAAAGTGCTCTTTTAGGAAGCCGGCACCTAATGCAAAAGCGTGCAGCTTTCAGATAAGACATGGACTAACAAGAGCTGACGGTTGTAAACAAGTGTGGCACCTCTTGCCCTTTCAAGCGAGCATTTGCTTTCAGTAAGTCTCAGGTGTTACCTGCAATGTTGCCCAAAGCCCAGACAGCCTGTTCACTTATGTTGAGCATAGGCGAGGCTAAAAGGGCAATGAAGGCAGGCACTGCCCCATGTTCCACCACCTGCTGTGTGTGCCAGGAGGTGCCTGATGCCACATTGGTGAGTGACCAGGCAGCCTCAAACTGCAGAGTGGGGTTATCATTTCTGCCTAAGAACTCCACAAAGCGAGTCAGCAGTCCAGCCTCCACAATCTCCTTTAGTGGAGGGCTTCTCTCTCGAGACAACAGCTTCCTAAAGCAATAGGACACTGTGAGGAACCACTGTAAATTATTTATTCAATATTGACTGAAAATAAATATAGCTTTGTTCAATAACTCATACCAAGGAAATATTGTAAATAGGCTTATAGATTAGTCAAGGAAATCGGTTGTAAAATAATTGTTTTGCCCGACATTGCATGCACTACAATGCAACCATTGTAGACGAAAATACCATAATCACAATACTAAAGTCAATTGTGCAAAGTACATAAGAACCATTATACCTGGCTGTCTGACAACCCTGTGTCTGTTTCTCTGGACAGTCACTGTTAACATTCGCAATGATCTCCTGAATTGTTGCAGACATCAACTAATGCAGAAACCAAAAGAGAGATGGATGAAAAGAAAGTGAGAATAATACATTAGTTGTATAAATACAATAATTGCAGTTATATAATGGGATACAACCTGCTGATTGTCACTGTTGAACTCTGGTGAAAGGGGCTCATCATCAGGCTGAGAGGAAATATTTCTCCTCTTTAGTATACTTTCCACTCTCTGGGCTTTGCGCAGTTCAACGCACTCTGCAACTCTCCGTTCACGCATTTTCTTCAAGAAAAAGTTAAACAAATGTAACTACAGATGTCATTTTAAACATCTACAGTGCAACATATCCTAATTACAGAAACAGCCTCCCAAAAGCAACTTGGTGTTAAGGGCCTTATCTAAAGCATCACTAGCAACAGTGTTGCAAGCAAGATACAGCCAAGATTGAACCTACAACACCTTGTTTCACATGCAAATGTCCTGCCACTAGGCCACCACAAAATGTTTTGATTCATGTATGACAATCACACACACAAACTCATTTCCTAACTATTGAACAAGGCCCCAAAGATTTAGGCTACAACCAGGCTGCAGCTTATGACCTCTTTTCCCATAGTCAAGTAGTCTACCCATAGATCCCCATCAACCCTTAATTTTTATTGCAGATTAAAACTTACTGTTAGTTCCTTGCCCTTGTTTTTGAACTTGGACATGCGTTTGTCAGTTAGGTTTTCAGTCGGCATTATGGCAACTAAACAAACAATTAACCACCTCTAACTGTAACAACAATCCAGTCATTCACCCTCCCACCAAACCTCACCATCAGCCATCTTGTTTAAAGATTTAAACCTTGCCCTTAATCAAGGTCAGGTGTTGCCAATTGCCAAATGAGATCATGAGGAGCCAGAACCTGGGAAAACGTGGACTCCCGAACTCGGACAGAAATGTCTGGTCATGAAAAGTCATAGTTTGGTTGAATTTTCTTGTTTGGAAACGTGGCTGTAAATTCATTACTGCATTATCTCACCTTGAAACTTTAAATAACTATAATCATGGCAACATCTGTTGTGACTCAGAAGATTTTAACCAATTTAGTTTCTTTTAACTATGAATTTTATTGTATGTGGTATGTTTCTGTCGTGCATGTATTGGTGAATTGACAGTCATTGACATGAGCAGTTATTAATGTGACTTAAAGGAACAAAAATAAAGTTAATTTACTTCAGAAGCCACTTTACTTCAGGACTGACATTTATGACATTTGTCAGACACCGCAATTATGAAATTATTTGTTATTAAATTAATCGATACGAGTTCGGAAAGATGGGGGGTTATTTTTAGCCAACAAGGCCCAGGTAGACGTCCAAATCATATCCCAACAGTCAAGGGTAAAAATTGGTTGTATATTTTTCGGTCTTGTTCAGCCGCTGGAAGCAGATGTAATGACTCGTCTATTTTCTTTGTAAACACAACAAGGCATGGAAATATTACAGTAGATTGTTCTCTTAGACTTGGACTTTTTTTTTTTTTTTGTTATGGATGGTGTGTATTGTGTAAGTTCAATATTTTGGGTTTTAACGGATTTATCGCCTTGAACGCTGCACGTGTCCCCCAGAGCAGATTATCCCGAGCACAATCAGAACGATTTGACATTAAGTTATCTAGAGTTCCACTAGACTTACTTTAAGCCTCATATCAGACTGATCATTACATTTGACGCTCCGTTAGTCTTAATCTGTTTAACCTGCGACATTTAAAGTCAAATCTCAGATCTCTACTGGGTATTCGTTGGAAATAGCGAGGCTTTTAAAACTCACAAACGGGAGAAAACTTCGGAAAATCACGATCGTCCATATTTAAAAGACACTTTTATATTTGAAGGTGTGTATTCCATTATTTTTAGGCACACTTTTTTAGATTAGGTGTTAGTAGGCAGTAGTGGTGCCTTTTATCTTTTAATAAAACTGCCCTGACTGATTTACAGTGATAGACTGGAAGCCAAAATGTTGGAGTCTATTGGGGTTCATTATACTGTTGAACAATTTACAGACCCAAGAATGATCTAATAATTGGCAAAAAGCCCAAAGCAGCCTTGCCGAGTAATTAAAACAAGTGGGGGAAAATAAATGAGAATTACGGAGATGTGATAATAAATGAACTACAATGGCTATTCAGGAAAAAGCACAAAAAAGTAAAAGGTATCAACAACATTTTATTAATTCATGTAAGTAATGGACTTCCCACGTGGGGAGATGTTTGTGCATTGTAAATCTCACTTTTACTTGTTTTTCGCAAGATCATAGGGTTTTTAATTGAGTTTATTTGCATTTTTTAGAGACATGACAAGTGCATTTTAGGTCAGGTTTAACTGAAGATCTGCGACAACGTTTTGTGTGCCAAAATATGCCAAAACAGGTGTCAAAATGTGAGCGGACTTACATAAATACAAAGACAATTCTGTGATGATCGCTTAGAAGTCTGTATTTATTCCACGTGCACTAAGTGGACGCTGTCGCCCCCTGCCGGCGGCGTCGCTCACAGCAACATTGTCCGGTAGGAGTAGGACGAGCCGTCCGTGTCGGTGCTGATGATGAGCGGCTGTTTCTCGGACCTTAGCGGCCTCCTTCTTCTGCGTCGTGAGATGAAGTTACGGGTTTTTACTAGACCTACAACTAGGACCGACATGCACAGGGCCCCCAGGACGGCGGCCCCCAGGAGCCAGGGCCACAGCTGTCGCGCCTCCTCTAGATATGAAGTCACATCGTCCACGAATTGCTGACCTGCAGTAGGGAAAATATAGCAGTTATTTTCAAATTAATAAAAAAAAATAGTGATTCAGTCAGTTAAATGATATCAAATCACATTAAAGGAAATCATATAAACTATAATCATAAGCACTTAATACATTTTTATGTATATGCATATTGTACACTTTATTTCATACTGTCTCATTACCCCATGTATGATGATTATTATGATTTTGTGATAAACATTTACTCACATTAAATAGAATTAAATGTAATTAAATGTAAATGAATTTATGCAAAATAAAATTACATGCACCCGTCACGTTTACATTTTTTTCTTAATTTTAATGTATATGCATGTGCGTTTATTTAAGAGTCTCCTTATCCTTTTTAATATGTAATATCTGTAAATGAAGATGACTGCATGCTAATTTTTATAGAAGTTTGATTTTGAATTGTAATGCATTAAATATAGTGTAAATCTTTAATTTAGAACATGTTCAGTTCTAAACACACTGTTTTTATCAAAGTATTTTTTAAGCATTCAACAACTATTGAATAAAAATTATTGCATATATAATATTCATAGTACAAATATAGTTGTTGTACATATTATTAATGTACTAGTAAGTGTCTAAGACCAAGTCTTCTAAAATAAATGGCTTTTGATAATTACGAACAGTAGCACGTGTTTACCAGGATCTCGTAGATAGGCATATTCATAGCCCATTTCTTTGCTGGAAAGAAAATATTCTCCATTCCTGTACAGAGGAATGAAGGGAGCCATGTAATATTCACTGTTGTGTCCAATCGGAGCGTTGGCTGTTGGGTAATGAGACTTTTCTGGTTGGTGTCTCCTCAACCACTGTTCGTAGATGCTTAGGGGGGAAACATGAAAGTAGATTGCAAATAAGCTTCCATTTGAAATCCAGATAAGAATATTAAAGGTGTGTGGGTAAATATTATATTGCACCATTCCATGTCTTCCAGTTTATCCTTACCTGTCCACGAAGGCATGGTGGAGGAGGAATATGGGGTCATTGGCAGAACCCTGTACGGAAGACATAGAGCCGTTCATGAAGATGTGCACCGCTGCATGCATTCCCGGCTTACTGCTGCTCCCCAGGCCTGTGCGTGGATTCCCAAAACCTGTGTGTCACAGCTTGGAGAGTTAGGCTTAAATCACATGGACTAGATTGGAGAGTGGGGGTTAGTTTGTCTCTAAACTCTACACACTCTTACCCTGGAAGTGAGAAGAACGAGCACTCCAAGAATTAGTACAAAGGTCAAAAGAGACCTTTGCTTCTATCCTCTGGCCTTATGATCACAACTTTTAACTTTTTTAGTAACACAGTTCCAAATCTAACTGGCTGTCACACCATCAGACAGCACAACGGCATACTGCAATTTGGTGAAAATGTTAAATATAACAATATAAATTCCACATTTTATAGAAACTATCTATGTGGCATAAAATCCTAAACTTGTGGAAATAGACAATATTTTTAAACATTATTTTAAAACTCAGATTTTTAATGCTTTGACATTTCACCAATTTGTTTTCCCATATGAAATATTCCTGACACTTTGTCAAAGGTGTTTGGCATGTTTCAGATGAAGCGTTTCAAATAGTTCAGTTAAGAAAGGAACAGGAAACAGATTTGTGGCCTTTTGCTGTCTTTCACCTTCCAGTGTGTTCCTGAAGCTCATGTTGGCCGTGATGTCCATGGGTCCGGTGTCATACTCGGACAGGCTGAGAGTGAAGTCCACCTCAGCAGACGTGGGCAGACCGTCGGTCAGGTTTCGATTGTGGTTCCCAGGGTTGCGTAGAAGGGGCCCTTCCTCACTTCCATCGCACAAAACTCCTCTCAAACTGTATGATGGGGCTCTGGAGCAAATGACCTGTACATACGCCACAGGACAGGTAGATATACTGTGTAAAAGTGCGCTATACTTCATTCATTCATTATCCGAACCGCTTAATCCCAACTGGGGTCGCCGGGGGGGGGGGAGCAGAACCTCTCCCGGGAACTTTTGGGCGCAAGGCGGGGAACAACCCTGAGCAGGCGCCAACACACCGCAGGGCACACACACACTCACACGGTCACACACACATTCACACCTTACGGGGCCAATTTAGAGTCGCCAATCAACCTATAGTGCGTGCCTTTGGACTGTGGGAGGAAATCGGAGCGCCCGGAGGAAACCCACGCAAACACAGGCAAAGCATGCAAACTCCACACAGAAAGACCCTACGGCTATCCCCGGGGTTCGAACCCAGGACCTTCTACAGCTAACCACTGTGCCACCGTGCCACCCTTCGGTATATTTTGCTAGAATAAAAATAAATGAAATGAGCTAGGATTAAAGCACATCTTTGCACTGTCTGTTGAATTTCATTCAATGTATAACTCATTGTCTTGAAGTTGCTCAATGCTTTGAGCCCTAATATGTCTGAAATATTTGATGAATATATGTCTGGTTTAAGATTTCTGATCTAAGATCTAAGTCTGATCTAAGATTTCTTAGATCGGCAGAAGTTGGTCAGTTACCCTTAGCAAAAAGTAGTTTATTCAAGTGTACTTCAAGTATACTTATTATATACTAAAACTGAGGCAGTATACATGAAGTTTACTTTTATATACTATAATTTATATGCTTAAGAATAGTATAGTGAAGTATACTTGACTTATACTAATAAGTATAAAGAAAAGTCTACTGAAGTCTAAAAGTATACTTTTGTAATCATAAAATGACCATATAAAGTATACTTAAAGTATACTTTTATAAACTTAAAAATTTTTCAATTTAGTCCGAAGAAGTATTAAATTAGTATACTTTCTAGTACACTACAAGGTACATGGTACATGGTCCATAGTATACTTGCTATACTTATACTTATACTCAAGCATACTTAACAGAATGAACTTCAAGTATACTACTTTTTGCTAAAGGTAGTAGTGATCACTGATCAGTTAAAACTTGGTAAAGTGGCTTCTAAGGAATCTGCTAGTGAAGAACAGATCAACCACAACTGTAGTCAGTTCAAAAAGAGGCATACAATCTTCACTGTTTTCCTTTTGCTTTCAATCATGATCTTTAACTTCTCTTTATGCATATATTTGCTTATTTAGTCTAACTTTAATTTTATTTCATTCGTGTAATATTTGCACTTTTACTTTATGAAAATCTTGCACTTTTATGAGGCTTTATGTATCTGCATTTTATTTATTTTTACTGTGTCATATTTATTCCCTTTACTCTCTAAGCCAATTGAAAGACCTCTGAGCATGTACATAATCCTAAAATAATCTTATAATCCATGATTTGCCACGAAATGTTGTTAATATCACCTCATTAAAACATGTAAAAGTCTCTAAAAACATTTGCATTCTGTCACATGGTTCTGTATCTCTGCAATATAACTTCTCACTAATTTCTGTGCAGTTACCTTCCAGGAAGAGAAAACAGATGATGGGCTGATGAGGTTGGGGTTGAGTTGGCTCTGTCCACCCACAAGGTCATCTGTACACACCTCACAAGTCTTGGCATCTCTCCAGTCCCAATACGGGATTGTGAAGCTGAAATCTCCAGTAAGTTTTCTTATCTCATGCTCCCAGCGTAGCAGAAACACCCTGTGCCATGGCAAGAAAGCAGGTGCCCAGTGTCCGAAATCCACCCGCGTCCACACATTATTCTCCCCTCCTAGGATGGCGGGTCTGGAGACATAATAATGCAGCCAAACGAAGAGGTCATAGACGGAGACATTCCTAAACATGGGGCTGGTGCCGTTGTTCATTTCGCTGTATGTGCCAGTGACAATCACATAATCTTGGCTGATGGTGTTCTTGGCCAGATTGAGGTAAGCGATGAACTTCTGCCTTTCAGCCGCTGACAGCTGGAAGACACTTTTCCGGACCTGCTCGCGTCTCTCTGCGCAGTTTGGGCCAAAAAAGCCAAAACTGCAATCACCACAGTTGTGGCCCATGTAATTTTGGAGACATTGGCATGTGCGGTTGTAGAAGACGAGTGGCCACCTCTCTCTGTCATCCAGACCCCTAAATGGGTACTGAGAGCCATCTGGTTCCTCGGTCACCAGCACGTCCTGGCACACGCCTCGACCCGACCGGGCCCCACAAGCCGAGCCATCGCCATCCCAGACCGGGCAGCATTCTTTCGAGGCAAGAGCTTCACTGCTGGCGCACGAACGAGGGAACTGCTGATGTGAAGGTTGCAGTATCTGGAAGAAGAAAATGAGAAGAGACAGTGAGATCATCGCAACAGGACTGAGAGTTTGCATGTGATGACGAAACTAGAATGCTTGCTTCTCTTATTTCCGAGTCGTTTCCCACGCCCCCCTCAGCTTCTTCACATCACATGCTCTACATGGGCCTCAGGTCAAATTCTTTCAAAGAAATCTGCCTACCCCTGGTACTGCAAGCTCTTCTCTTGGCAACAAATCAGACCATTTAAGATCTAGGTTTAGAGAATATTTGGAATAACTAACTTTTCTTAATTAAAAAAAAACCCTGACTTGTACCTAACCATGGCATAACACCTTTAAATGTCTTTAAAGGTGGAAAATATATGTTACCGAATGCTAGTATAACACATGATAGCCTCTCCAAAGGTAATAATTATTGTAAGTCGACATTTTGTGGTCACAGTTTGTGAAAACTTACAGGAAAACATTTATCTAAATTTCCTTTTAAACGCTGTATAAATGATAAAAGCTTGCTTGAATTCTATGATTCCACCAGAAGATGGCGCTGTGTACAAAAGACAGGAGACGAGAAGCTTGCTCATATTTAAGAATTATTCAAGGATTAAAAACAATTGTATTGTCTGTCAGGAGTAAAATATGGCCATGCCTTTGTTCAGGTGTCTCGTTTACATATTTTTAGTGGGTGAGAGACTTGTTTGGAGTAGAAGGGTTACATGCATTTAGTTAATCTCCCGGTGGGCGTGACGGAATGCACTGCACAGATTTCTTACTGTACGCATAATACAAAGACACGTAAGACGATTAAAGCTCATGGTAGCTCAAGTTAAGGGCCTTGTTTTGGTGAGGTAGTAACAGTACACTCTTAAATATAATTGGTTTAAACTGGCTCTTTGGCACGGAGTATGATTAAATAAAAAAAAACCTTGAATGGTACATTCAAATATATACAGATATGACTGTGGAAGTTAAGTTTTTAAAGGTTGTTGAGGTCCCAAAAGTGTACGAAAGGTTATATATGGAAAGAAAAAAAGTCAGTGGGTGCGATACCTGGTTGTAAGTCAAGTTGTGGTTTGGAGGTTGCCTATTTCATCTCCAGCACTGCCACAATTGGACTCGTGAACAAGACCCTTAAGCCCAGGTTGCTCCAGGAAGAATGTCCTTTTAATTATGCAATATAAATGAAAAAAGAAAATCATATAAAGTCAAATGGATGATGTTTCTTTGTATCAACTATAACATTTTAGCTTTTTCTCAGAGTGAGTTACGTTTCCTAATGCGATGAACAGAAAGATCATTAGCATTTAACCAGAGTGACTTAAGTGTTCTTAATTACATAATCCGACTCCCTGGGATCCCATTTGGGGTTGTATGGGTCTTGTTCGGAGCCCAAACCTAATTTTAAGCGGCTGCTTCTAAACCTAAACATAAGGCTGATGAAGGTTCATGAAATCTGGTTTTATTTCTTGACAAACACCTCAGCCCTGGTGGAGAGGGAAATTACAAACATGTGACCCCATGCAGAAAATCGCGTGCAAGGAGCTGCGTGTACATTAACTTTGAAGAAGGAAATATGTAACTTCTTGAGTTTTAGAATAAAAGCGGTGGGACTTAAGGGTGTAAATCCCGCTGCTAAATAATGTGTAGCGCCATGTGACGCGAGCGAGTGGAGACCCAGCGCTGCGAGCGCTCATAACACACACGCTCACACACATACCCACACACACCTTCACACACACACACACACATCCAGCCTGGCAGAACAGGAGCAATGGCGCGACATAACGTGAAAACGGTAAGATTCCTGCATTTGTGATTTACACCGTAAATACTAAATCGTGTATAAAGGCGCTGAAATGCATGATTTCGGGCTTGCATTTCAGATCAGTTTTTGTTACGAAGCTGGGAGTTAGGAATCGTTCTCAAGTTTAAGCGGATGTCAGTTTGGTTTGGGCGTGTTCAGGTTAGCATTAGGTGTACTTAGGTCTTTATTGTAACATGTATTAACATTATTGTTAATTATTCTTTTTTCTTTTGCCTATAACTGAATAGTCTATGAGGAGCCCCCGTGATTTGAGTCTTCAGCACCACGGACAGCGCTGCGTCCACCAACGCTAAATTAGATAAGGTATATTTTCGTGACAGTGATCAATTACTGATCGATGTAAGTTGCTGGAACTTGAAACAGGTTAACAAGTTTTAGAAAATCATATTGACAGGCTCTTAAATGGCTCTAATACGAAAAATGAGAAATGGAGATGAAATCGTGATAGTCCTTCACAGGTTCATCTCGATGACAACACATATTCACACGTTTATTAGTCATTTCAAGACTCGAGATTCAAGATTATTTATTTGGCATAAACGAAGATATACAAGAACATTATATTGTGAAAGTATAAGAGAATGTGCAAGTATTTTTAAAAAATTAAACATGCTAACTTATATTGGTCAGAATGTGCAAGTATTTTTTTTTAAATTAAACATGCTAACTTATGTTGGTCAGTATGTATATATGTATGTGTGTATGTATGTATGTATGTATGTATGTATGTATGTATGTATGTATGTATGTATGTATGCGTGTATGTGCTTCTATCTATCTATCTATCTATCTATCTATCTATCTGTCTGTCTGTCTGTCTGTCTGTCTGTCTGTCTGTCTGTCTGTCTGTCTTATTGTATATTTGTCTGTCTTTCTTTAAATACCCCAAGAATATACATAAAAAAACATACATATAGATTTGCCAAGAGTTTCTTTTTAGTAAAATCAATCAACTACTTATACTTTTGTTTGCAATCTTACAGTTAGGAAAATGGGACCTTTGCTGCAGAAATGCATTTATTTTTGGCCCCAGACTTCAACTGTCTCTCTCTTCCCCCCACCCCCACCCCAGACATTGCACTGACAACAGCTTTTCTATGTCACACTTCTTAGCAGATTTGTTCTTCACAGAAAGGATGATGTGTGTGGAGTATGAGCATATGTGGTGGGAGAGTCATCTAGATGTTCAGTCCTGAGTTCCCTTTGCCTGTTAACTGTTGCAGATGCCCTGAGGGAGTCACCTGCATTCAGCACTGACCCATCTGAAAGACAGCAGGAAATGGGGATTTTGCTTTTCTTGCTTTTCACACTGCTCGGAGATGACACAGGGCTTGGTGGTTTGGGCAGGCCGACGCTAGCCCAGTCTACAGAGCGTCGGGTCCTAGCCCACATCCCTGGTGACATCATCATTGGTGCCCTGTTCTCCGTACACCACCAGCCACCGGCAGATAAGGTCCATGAGCGGAAGTGCGGTGCTGTGAGGGAGCAATATGGCATCCAGCGAGTGGAGGCCATGATGGCCACATTAGACCGCATCAATGCTGACCCCAACATCTTGCCCAATATTACGCTGGGATGTGAGATCCGAGACTCATGCTGGCACTCTGCTGTGGCTCTGGAACAGAGCATTGAGTTCATCCGTGACACGCTGGTCAGCGCAGAGGAGGAGGAGGGCATGTCCAAATGTGCCAACGATGGTGGGGGGATGCCCATGAAGGGAAAGAAACCTATTGTGGGTCTGATCGGACCCGGTTCCAGCTCGGTGGCCATCCAAGTGCAAAACCTGCTGCAACTTTTCAACATCCCTCAGATTGCCTACTCGGCTACCAGCATGGACCTCAGCGACAAGTCTCTCTATAAGTACTTCATGAGGGTGGTGCCATCAGACGCACAGCAGGCCAGAGCCATGGTGGACATCGTCAAGAGATACAACTGGACCTATGTTTCTGCCATACACACAGAGGGTGAGATCCATTTACACACACTCTTTTCGAGAGCAACTTCCTTTCTCCCAAGAAACAGCTCCCTACCAACAACTTGGGTTTTAAGGCCCAGAGGGCTCAATGGTGGTAGAGATGGAAGCAAGGAAAGCAATGTGGTTGCAATGATGCAATGTAGCTCCAGTTACAGTGCAGTTCAGTTGCAATGGTAACATTGAGATTCTGATAGCGTAGGTGTAATTGATCTCATTAGGCCTTACTGAGAAATTTGTTCACAAAAATTTTGACATTTACCAACATTTTCTTGTGTTCTTATTCTTAGATAATCTACAACTGCCGAAGAGCACTATTATGTAAATGTAGGAACAAATGTAAGGAAATTAGGTTATTGTAGCATAGTAGCAATGGTAGCGATGTCATTCTGGTAGCAATGTGTTTGTGGTCACATATTTTTATATCAGGTTCAACTTTGCTGATAGGTTAAAAAATGTAAAGGGTATTTTGGGCCAGATGTAGTTTATTTTCCTTTACAAGGAGCTTTACCCTGAAAGGGGGCCATTGCCATGTCTCTTTTTGTTTGGAGAATAGCAAGTTGCTTTCGGCTGTGTGTGTGAGGCTCAGTGGGGCCAGTTATAATTGAATCCTTTCTATGGGAAATGCTCACTGAGTCTCCGTTCTGACAGGTAAGCACCTCAGCTCCCACTTATGACACCCCGTTAGGGATTAGCTGATAGGTTTGCTTTGAAAGATTCATATCCAGACAAGTAACAATGCGACAAGCGCTTATTTCTCATGGACTCTTAGCAGAGAGATCATTTGTTTTGGAGGAAAGAAATATCATAGAAATCTGCTGTGGCCTGTGCCTTTCTAGTATGGTAAAGTTAATTGTATCCTTTATTGTTGATCTTATAGACATAAAATTTCACATTTTGTTCTGGTACTGTTCTGCATTTTTAGAAGTAATAATTAATTCAAAACTTAGCCAGAAACAATTTCTAAAGTGGAGATGTTCCATTACATATATTCATGAATAATCATGGATAAACAGCTATTGTAAGCTTCGCTGTATTGTTAATGGGTGCTTCCTGACAAATGAACCAGGCATCACATCATTGGTGAATAGCTGCCCTGGTGGGTCCTAAGACTGGTGACCTGCAGATAAATGTTAATTACAGCACCAGTTAAAAATGGAAGCTTGCCTCTAGTGATCACTTCTGTAAGAACTGAGAGTTGGAACAGGATATTTCTCAACGTAACCTGAACTGTCAAAGCGCTTCTAGTGAAAATAACAAAACCCAATTACCGTATTTTCCGATCAATGGTTATTTAACCAAGAACAGAGCACCTGGTAGGTAAGATGTAGGCATTTGAGTAGACCAAATTTAGATAATGCACCATACTTCTGTGATACATTTTTTATGTCATAATACTGTCACCAGATTATATTGCATTGTTCTCAGCATATTGAGTCTTCTGAATCTACACAGTCTTCAGAAATCCAGAATTTTTGTTTTGTCATCAACTGTCTGTTTTGTCATCATGTTCCATGATTGGTTTGAAACTCCCCCCACATTTTTGCTGCCCTGTTTGCCTATAAACAGTTGATGGACATATTGAGACACAGTGTGACTCCGTTACTGTGGTTACTGTGTAGGCGCCCTGCTTTTGTAAGTGTCTGGCTGGTTGTGTCATGACAAAACCACCGAATTCAATAGGACAGCTTTGGATCACTTGCTGAGAGGTGATGATCAACATTTGCATATTCATTTTATTCAAATTATTTTTTTCCCTAATGGTGGGCATTGGAGACAGTATAATTAATTTGTCTGTTGGAGTGTTTACTGCTCAAAAAAGGTCTGGTCTTATGGTAGACAAGGGCAAAGGAGCCAAGGTCAGTTAGCCAAATTAGTGTTCGTACCTACATGAGACCCTTACACCTATTACAATGTGTTTTCACCCTCATTCACACTTTTGCACTCGACATTCCGTGCACTCCACAGTCTTGTGGAAAAAAGCCTGGGATGTCTCATATGCTAACGTTCTTGTTTTTTTGCACTGTTTACCTGTGCCAGTTTCCTTGGTTTGTCTCATCTGAAAGCAAGGTTTCAGAGCCATCTCAACGCATACAGCTCAAAGATCACTGGCATAGAAGAACGCAGTGAGAGAGAGAGAGGCTTTCAAAGCTGAACCACAAGCAGAATGACAGACAAAAATGGAGGGAAATAAAGTGACAACATGTAGCTCGGAATCTTGAAGAAAAAATCCTGACAGGATGTGGCAGGAATCAGTGTAGATCTGTTACTGACAGGCACGTCACATGACCAGCCTCAACTTTTTGAGCATCCACTGAAACTAAAAAGGGAAAGGGTAAGTGTGCTTGTGATTCACAGAGGCCAGAGTAAGATAGGCTTTAGGCGGAGATTAATACGAACAGAACAAAGCCAGCTCACTCGTTATGTCACGGATCAGCTGGAGTATCAGATCAGCCAGTAAGAGAGGACGATCAGCACATGGACAGTCTTCAGTGTTTGAGAATAAAATGACTATCAAGATCCCATATTAAAATGTACAAAAGATGATTGCATTGTATAATGCTAATTGTATTAGCGTCTTTTCTTGTTTGACTTATATTAATGAAACTTTGGTTTTGTGTCAGGGATGGTGGCCTGCAAATCAGAAGGTTGTGGAATAGAGTCTAGTCTCCAGTACTACCATCATTGAGCTGCTGAGCAAGACCTTTAACCCCAAGATGCTCTATGAAGACTGTCTCTGTATTTGGGGATGTAAAAATTTGAGTTGCTCTGGATAAGCAACAATGTAAAATGAAAAACATAATTGCATAAAATATCATATACTTATAGTGACATCCTTCTAGCAATGCATTTAAGCTAATACACTATAAAGTAGGAGAGGCAAACCAGTCCGAAAAAGTCAAAAACCAATATATCATTGCAAAAAGGCACACAACGCATGCATGCAAATATAAGGCTATCATAAAAATCCATAGAAGCTGCCTTCAGTGAATCATTGTTTTCCATTTCTTATCTCAATGGCTATAGCAAATGCGTCTTAGATCAGCGCTCTATACTGATACGTTCGATACATATGAGCCCATATTCCTCACAGAAAGTAGGTGACCTGATTTCGAAGTGAAATGGGGGAGTTTACCCCTGACACCGTACAAAATCGGGGCACTGCAGAATGTTGTTCATTAGTTTGTCTCAGACTGAAGTGTAAAATACGTCCCTCTGGATCAAACAAATGCAGATCAGACAGCCTCAGTTGAATATGTGCCAAAGCCAAGCTCAACGCCTGGTTGAAGAGTCTTATTGTAATACCCGCTTTGATCACTGCACTTAAAACAATGTAACCCCTCACATGAAAGAAGACTGACGTGGACCAAAATATCATGCTGGGAAACACCTCAGGAGATGTTTATTCACCTCAATGCAAGTTCAAGCACTGTAGGCTTCATACTAGAGGTGTAAATCTCAAGTTAGGGTAGTGGATCAGTTAAAAAGACAATGATTCAATGTCTCCGGATATCAAAGTCTGCTACAGTCATTTCCTTTCATAACAAATCACAAAAAGCAATTAAAAATAAAAAGAAATTTTTATTCCTGAACTCAATCAGACAGTCAAATGAACAAAACTGTTCTTGTTTGATAGAAATAGACTTACAATTCAATATAAAGGTACGTTGCAATATATATGATGACGTTTTTTATATTGTCTCCAGCCATAAAGTTCTTACCCAGCAACTGGTCAGAACACCTGATTACCAATGTGTACAGATGCACTGGCATTAGTTGAGGTATAGAGTTGGTAATAATCACACTACAAGTGGAAAGGCCTAATATACAATACATAATGATTATGGGGCGCTAATTGCAAAAAGAAAAACAGAACACACAGTGTCAAAACAAAGTACATGCTGTTCAGTTTTCATGAGTAAGATGTGCAAAAAAGACAAATGAGTAAGGAGACGGTCAAAGTGATGCTTTCTGTTATAATCTACAGGAAACTACGGGGAGAGTGGAATGGAGGCATTCAAAGACATGGCCGCCAAAGAAGGCATCTGCATTGCTCATTCCGACAAGATTTACAGTAACGCAGGGGAGCAGAGCTTCGACCGGCTGCTGGAGAAGCTGCGCAGCCACCTGCCCAAAGCCCGCGTGGTGGCCTGCTTCTGCGAGGGCATGACCGTACGTGGCATCCTCATGGCCATGAGACGGCGCCGCCTTGTGGGCGAGTTCCTCTTGGTCGGCAGGTGAGTCCTTCAGCTGCCCCAGCAGCTCTGCCATGCCATGACCTGCCATGACCTTAACACTAATTCAACAGCTCTATGTCAACTATAATCTGCGGAAAGAGTCGTTGTTCCTGGGAGTTAACCAGATATTTGTCTTTTGGGTGTATCTTTGTCTGTTGTTCTTGATCCAAGTCTGTGACTAACGTGAATATGTCTTTGGTGCAACTCTTCCTCTTCAAAAAGAAAAACATATACACCATTTCCATTTGCAAAGACCAAATGCCTTTTAAAAATATCCTACTCTTAAAAACTGGCACAAAATGTATCTATAAATAAGAATGAAGCACACTTGGTTCACTTACTCTATCGTACATACAGTACATACTTTTCATTACCAGAGGTGGGTAGTAACGCGCTACATTTACTCCGTTACATTTACTTGAGTAACTTTTTGGATAAACTGTACTTGTAAGAGTAGTTTTTCTACAACATACTTTTTACTTTTACTTGAGTATATTTGTGAAGAAATAACGCTACTTTTACTCAGTTACATTGAGCGACATTCCGCTCGCTACTTTTATTTTTATTCATCTGTCATCCAGCGCACGATCTGTTTGTTTTGTCGGAAAACTTCCTCCTAAATGACCGTTCCACCAATCAAACGGAGCTAGGCAGTCACAATTCCACACACGAAACACGCGCGGACACACACTGAGATATACATACACACACACACGCACACAGGCACGCACACACACTGGTCAGTTTATCTACAGACAGACTTGTTCTTGTTTTACTGTGTAATCTCTGCCTGCTGAGCCTTTTTGTTTAAACTAAAAAAGTTAAGTGATTACAGATTATTCTACTGTTTATTGTGGCTGAATTAGCCTTAATTTATGTTACTTTGTATAGATTTTAAAAAAAAAAGTTTTTTATGTAATATTGTTTGGTAATACCCAAACACATTGTACATTGTTATTTTATATTTTTGCATATTTGATTATATGATAAACCAATTAATCTTTAATTTACTCAGAAGTTACTCAGTACTTGGGTAGTTTTTTTACCGAGTACTTTTTACTCTTACTTGAGTAATTTTTTGGATGACTACTTTTTACTTTTACTTGAGTAATATTATTCTAAAGTAACAATACTCCTACTTGAGTAAGTTTTTTGGCTAATCTACCCAACTCTGTTCATTACGTAGATCGTGTTACTTCAGTACGCAATACTGTATGCTTCTTTAGTGATCAGAACACAAATATGCAGTTCTAAGTACAGATACCAATGCACCAAAGACACCTTGAAGATGGTTTTATAATTCAGCCACCCAGACAACATTTGGAGGTGGTCTGGACCTCATTTGGTAACATTTTTTAAGCAGTGGCAATATGGTCCTCCTGGACCATATTGAAGGAATAATTATTGTACCATGTCTCTTGCATAAGCGGAAGTGTGTTCATTTGCATATCAACAATGTCAATATAAAGTTATAACAAGAGTTTAAGACTTTTTGCCAGTTCAACGTATTTAACATTCAATGCATTTGAACGTTGCAGACAGAAATTATGAACATCACATGAACAGTGGGAAAGTGAGTTCTGATCAAAAGTCCTCACTCAAGACACATTCTAAGGCCAGATGTAGACGGACATACTTAGAGCTGCCCATTTGTGATCAAACAAGAAACATGTTGATGCCAGATGTGAACATTTGTGTTTTCATGTTAATCAATTCCCAGATCTTACCAGTCATATCTCTTTCTCACTCCACAGCACCCCGCATTGTTTTGATTGTCATCCCCAGCAACATCACCATCTTCATAATCACCACCGTCAGTATTGTCGTTTTGTTTTGCCTTCAAATGGACATACTCACTAGAGCACTTGCCATAAATGAAGAACATTGTGGGACATTCTGGGACATTTTCAATGTGTCGATCTGGGTTTTTATGTTTTATGTCAAAATATGTCTTCCACATACAGCAAGTCACACTGGTGTACTGCATGGCATGTTTATATAAAGTTGTATTTATGGTCACTCGCACTCACATTGTCTCTTTCTGACCTATTTAAAAATATAAGAATAATCTCATCATCAGATACCAATAATCTTTTATAAATGATGGCCTTTAAAATTAAATTTTAGACTAAATTTTACCACTGTACCACTAAAGAGCACTTTTAAAGCTTAAAGGGAGTATTAATCCATTTAGTGAGAGAACGTTAATTTACTTTGGCAGATCCAGCGAAAAAGTGTATTTCAAGAATTTTCCCGGGAGCCATCTACGTAAAAAAAAGTCTGATGTGCTATTAATAGTGTCAGATAATGCAAGAGATTATTCTTCCAGTTTTAATTTCCTCCAATGTGACATCTAAATGATCTATTATTAGGTTTAACCCCATTTCGGTCCAGGCTGTTCTAATATCAGTTACCTGTGGGTACGATTTTGGGGAATTAATGCACTGGAAACTTTGTTACCGTGTGCAGTCCCAAGAGTGGATCATGGCTTCTTTCTCAGCCAAACATATAAACTGGGTTAGAAGGTTACTGGTTTGTGTGCTCTTAACAAGAAATTACAAAAAGATTGCAAACAAGTAGGTTTTATGTGGTTTACATATTCATTCACAGCATTCCTTCCAGCATTTCTTAATGACAAGGACTGATACATTCCTGGAATGATTTAAGGGTGTTCTTCAGGGGGCCAACAGTGAATTTTAGGATCTTCTGGGATTCAAATTGTCCCATCTTATGGTCACCAACATTGGTTTTCAGTCTCTTAGACCACTATGCCACCATTGCTATTGCCTATGCATTGTATATTTTAAGTATGCATATAATATTTTATATTTCTGTATGATATTAGTACATTCACAATGTGAACATGCATAAATGATGCAGCTTTGGTTTTTGTTTCATACAGAATAAAAACAGAATGTTAAAACCCATTTGTAGACAAACAACATGAATTGTCAAGTGTACCTTTTGAGAAAATAGAGGCCTGTTTTGCAGCCTGGTGTTAAATTTCTGATGATTACAAGTATCATTAAAATATAATAAATTACAGCTCCATAAGTAAACAAAACAAATAAAATGAATCAAGACCCTCTCCAACCAAGTTATTTTTTGCCTGAATCTATTTTTGGAGGGATTTTTAAACTGCACACACCAATGCAAAAGATAGATTTCAAATCTTTACATCTTTAAATCAATCTTTAAAATGTAATACATCAAATGAATATGTATGGGGCAGGTGGTGGCATAACGGTTGGGCGTTCGCCTCAATCAGAAAGTAAAGTTACCACTGAGGTACTCATGAGGAAGATACTGTCCCCAAGCACTGCTCCCCGGGCACTGCCCATGTTAGCTGACCGCTGCTCTTTCACAAAGAGGGTCAAATGCGGAGATCACATTTTGTTGTGGTGCACTGTGTGCTGTGCTGTGGTATGTTCACAATGACAAATAAACACTTACTTTAACTGAAGATACAGTTAAAATAAATAAATAAATAAATAAATGTGATTGAGCTTTTTCACTAATATCTTTACATATGTCAGATAAGTCAACAAGTTATCAGGCAGTAAAACACTAGCATTAACATTAACACTAAACGGTTTTAATTTGAACTTGCATGCAAGAATGTTGAATTCATGTGAAGTAAATCACTGCTTAGATAACAAAACAGTTCATGACCTCTGTCGAGGTCCATATCTCTTGCTTTTGATGAAATCTAAGAAGCTTCAATATCATCCCATACAGAGTGTCTTCCCGAGTGGTGCTTTACCAGGTCTGTAACGTAGCCATTACTGCTTGTTTTAAGGGCTTTTAGCTCTCAGTCTGCTTAAGTGACACATAAGCTCTCTAGGCTTCAGGTTCTAAGATAGACTTGACCAAGTGAAAACATTCCAGGTATTGACCTGAAAAGTGTCCAGAGAGGCTTTAAGACATACTTCTACAGGAAAGTTGTGTACTTTTGATAAGTGGCCTTAAGATTTAAAGAGAAAATTCAAAGAGAGTGATTATTTGTCAAACACACCACAGCACAGCACACAGTACACCACAAAGAAATGTGACCTCTGCATTCGACCCATCCGTAAAGGAACAGTGGGTACCTTGCTCATGAGTAGCTCGGTGGTACCTTTACCAGATGGGGATTCAAACCAGTAATATTTTCCCTAACCATTACGCTACCAACTGGCATTTTTTCAGTGTCTTCTAGTTTTTCTTGAACTATGATCTTGCCTGTTCTGCTGAGACTTTTGTCAGTGTTAAACTCAGCAGTTTGTTTTATCAAGCATATCCAACAGATGACTGATTTACAGATAAGATTAATTTATTCCCTGCTTTGTCCACACAAATGATAATTTCTGACCATATGAAATAATTGCAACAAATTACAGATGCAAATGCCACGTCATGAATCAACCACAGTCGTGGAAAGCTGTCCGAGAGATATTAATTTCAATAATTACCTAGAAACTTGCATGTCTACAAAATGGGAGGAAATAAAAATGTTATATTATATTTTCCAAATATACCTATATAACAAGCAAATGTGCAAAACTTGACTATTTGTCTATTATGTATTTTAGGGGTGTAAGATCCTATGTAGAATTTGGAGCTTTTCATATCTATGGCGCATTTACATCTAATTGTGTAATATTACACACATATATATTTTAAATGTCCTGTTTCTCTTCAGAACATTAATGCTGTGTTTTTAAGGCCATCATTTTTTAAAGCTGGGTGTACTGTTTATAAAAAAACAGCAATTTAAATCTGACCCTTTATCCTCATAGTCATTGTGTCTTTTTCAAATCCAAAGAAAACAGAGTCAAAACAACTAAATCTGTGTCATTGCCCAATTCCTTATGGACTGCGCTGTAGATGTAACCTATTTTTCCAGCTGAGGGATTACTGTAAATCAGTAATATCCTCTGAAGAGGTAGTCAGTTCTGAGGGGAAAGCTCAAGTCTTAAGCACATGCCCATTATGATATGAAGGAGGGTATTTTCTAAATCTAAATGGAGGGGCAACATCTGGAAAGCTGGGAATGAAAATGTGTTTTGCCATTGTTTACCTCTGGATCTAGCGGGCCAGCATTGTGCAGCCATTAATCCACACGCCGACGTAGTCTGCCCGTCTCTTTATTCAGATGCTATTGCTTCCTACTCAAAATATGGCAAGTGTGGGTGGGTGAGGAAAAATATGCATCTTGTCTGTGTTTTGTTGAGGTCCCTGACTCCTCATGCGTCACAGGGAAACAGGTGTAGAATAGCTCTGCACTCTGGCAGTCTTTACCCCTGTCGAGTTCGTCATCAACATGAGCACAACAGGTGTCTGTGTGTAGTTTGTGCTAAGTAAGACAGCTTTATCAGACCTATATCTCCAGCCAGGCTTCGACAAATTGAGAAAACACAGCTTGGCATAGCAAACTGGCTTTAACTGATCCATACAGATCCATCATATGACAGGAGTAGGGGGCTTGAGAAGTCTGGAATTTTATTTTATTATTTGGGACGAGCTCATGGAGACTGCTTGTGTATAGGGCCCAGAATTTGGTGCTCACAAATAACATTTATGCCTTTTATGAGAACCTCTTATCCACGGCAACTTATTTCCTAATTACAGGGAAAATCTCCCGGAAGCAACTACTCAGGGGTACAATGGTGATTTTTAGGGTCTGGTATTCAATAACCCAACTCTTTTGGTCAAAATCCTGCAGAAAGTATCACTCATGCAGACCCTCAAGCATTTCAGCTAGATTTTAGTGACACCTCTTCAGATTTCAGAGCTTATTCTGACCCATGCCGAGTTGAGATTGTCTAATGTGTAAAGACGGACACACTAAACTAGCTTTTTTTGGAACTATCATCTTAAGATTGCAAGGCTCCAAGCTGGATTAGACTGAATGTTGTTTATTCATGCAGTGTGTGAAGTTTTAACGAGTGTCTATTTCAGAAAATGGTGTCATGGACACCATGCTGAGCCTCTGGGCTTTCCAGACGGCCTGGTTGGTCATAGCAAGGTTGCTGTGTATGTGTGTGTGTGATGGGAACTCCAGGCAAATGGTAGGCAGTGAGGCTCCCCTGTGACTGGCAGCAGGAAAGACGAGCATCTGAGCCACTGTCCCCGTTTCCTCCAGCGTAGGGAATAGAGGAAGTGGGCGAGGTGTAAAACATGACCGCAGTGCACCTGCTGTCAAGTCAAAGTCAAAGTCAAAGTCAACTTTATTGTCATCTCTGCTATATACTGTACAGATACATAGAGAGACGAGACGACGTGGCTCCAGGTTATTTCCAGTGCAAACAAACAAAGAACAGTAGATGAAAAGCCTCTGTGACTCCCTCACAAGATATAGTACAAAGGAGCACTGGTGCCAAGCAGAGGCAGCACTAGAGATTTATGCCTGTGTGTGTATGTATGTGGATAAAGAAGTTGTGTGAACAAGGAATCAATAAACACACAAGAAATGAAAGCAAATAAATTTGATATAATAAGTGGTCAGTTGAGTTAATAATTAAGAGTAATTGGTATTGGCAAAGGCAACGCTCTCTTTGTTTTATTGCTTTCATTTGAGATTATCTGTAGAACAGTATTGTGTCTCTTTGTTTCTTAGTGTTGTGTGTTGACAAAGATCCACATGATGTGTGCACTTACACAATCTGCCACATAATTGACCCCATCTTGAGTCTTTGAATGCACTTTCACCAACTTCTGCAGCATCTAGACAGCACTTCGCTCATTTTGTTCCCAACATTGTTAGCAAACTTGCAAAGAAATTCAGTTAATCACAGGATTTTGATATTCACGAATAAGGGGAGGATCCTGAAAAATCTCGAACTGCTTTATATTTATAAATCACTTACATCACTTGTAATAAGAGACCTTGGCAGTGTTTGTAGTGTTTGTCTAGATGAAACATGATTGAGGCAGTGACAGCCGTAAAACCTGCATCCCCTGGTCCTAGTGTCCACCTTCATTCATTCATTCGTTCATTCATTTTCCAAACCGCTGTAATCCCAACTGGGGTCGTGGGGGGACCGGAGAGCTTTCTCGACGCTTTCTCTGCGCTTCTCTTAGTGTTTGTTGTTGCTAAGTTACGAAAAGTGTCATTGGGCACTTCCATGTTTGTTCCTATTTCATGTAAACATTGTAACGTTGCTTTAAGATTGCTAGTTTTGCCGACAAGATTATCTTTACAATGGAGAGAAATCGCATCTTGGCATTAGTGGCAGCGTTAGAAATAGATGTTCACATGCCTTTGAGACGTATAGATTGGCTGCATGAGATAAACTGTGCAAAAAAACAGCTGGGAGAGCACCACCGATTAGTTTAAGAGTTGCATCTGGATGATGTACATTTCAAGGCGTACTTCAGACTGAAAAGGGCCCAATTTGAGACTGTGCTGAAGAAGATTGGCCCATCAACTTCTCCAGCAGCTCCAGATATGCCTCCATTTGTAGTGAGTTCTTGACTGTGTATGTCCCGTCCCTTCCTCGATTTTGATTGGCTAGCAAGAGACAAGTGACATTGATGAGCCCAGCGCTGTTCTAGAGGTTGAACGGATTTCAACTTGAAGCACTCTGAGCGCTGCGGTGAAAAACTGTCTCTTTTTTTCCTGCTGAAGTTGCTTAGGTGTTCAATGCTGAAGCTCACTGGATTTGTATTAAAACTGGACGCAGCGCAAAATCTGCATTTGGTGGCCCTAAAAGTGTCACGAGGCACACGTGTGCGACATGATGTAAGAAGCAAAGAAACAATCCAAAGCAGAGCAAAATAACACTATATGACAATAAGAAGCTGGTAAAGATACAAACACAGACTTCAAGGAAAACAGAATGAACTCCATTGGGCTTGGCTGCCAAAACTTAAATAAAAAGAAGATCAGGCAGCAGAAATTAAACAATTAAGAGTGAGTAGGGATTCTTAGGTCGGTATTCCAGAGATTTGGACTGTACAAGGGCTGTCTGGCAAACATGCGACATAGGCTTGGTGACAACGCTGCTTAATACAAAAAATAATGAATGAAACCTACTGGTGACTTTTAACCATTATTAACCTTAGCCAAGCATACTCACACATATGTTTGTAAGCCTGGTTTTGCACAGAGTGCAATAATTGGGGGGGTATTGGCATCCCCCCAGAACCCAGAACCCCCCCCCCCCAACAGCTATTTTTCTCTCTTTGGGGGGGTCTGGGTCTTGATGGAGGGGTACAGTACTCCCCAGTACCCTCTGTAATTCGAACCATGGTTTTGCATCTTTTCTTAACCTACTAAGAAACCCACACTTGCGTTTTAAGGTGTTATTGCCATTTCACCTCCATGCTAATGTGGGCCAGGAGTTTCCCAAAGGCACAAACCTCACAAGTATATGCTTAAAATGTTGAAAACTTCACTCAGAGAAGGAGACCCAGTTTTATGTATATATATATATATAAAGTACTCAGAGACAGTCATGTTGGCATCATTTCAGCTGGCAAGGAACACTGCTTGAGTGAACAAGTAGTATGGTGGCAGGGAATTTCTGAACACGTGCCTCTGCTGCTATCTTTGTTCAGGAAAATTTAAAAGGATTCTTCATCAAACCTGCAGCTGTCACAAGTTGCTGTTGAGCAGAGAATATCACAGATAAACAACACAATTAAAACACTGTTGTATATGGATGGCTGTTTTAGTATGAATGTGTATCTGTGGTGCAATGTCTTTTGGGCCTTTTATGATGTGGTTAGCCAACAATATGTTAGCTTTCACACATTGCTGGCCACAATAGCATCTTCAGGCAGCAAATATATTTACATTATGTTTGCATGTAGGGCCAGTTGATAGTGTAACAGTTAGGGAGTTGGGGCCATGATCGGAGGGTGCTGGTTCAAGTTCTGGACAAGTAAAGGTACGACTGAGGTACTCATGAGAAAGGTACTTTCTCCAAGCACTGTGCCCCAGGTGCTGCCCGTCAGCTGCTGAATGCTCCTTCATGGATGGGTCATATTCCATGTGTGTGTTAGGGAGTTGGGGCCATGATCGGAGGGTGCTGGTTCAAGTCCTGGACAAGTAAAGGTACGACTGAGGTACTCATGCCCACTGTTCCTTCATGGATGGGTCATATTCCATGTGTGCTGTGCAGGACCTTTACCAGTCCTGGACCTGAACTGGCAACCCTCCGATCATGGGGCCAACTCCCCAACTGTTAGGCTACCAACTGCCTGATTTGGACTCTCCTTCTGGGACCTTACAGCAACCAATGATTACCAGACCATTTGCACCTGAGATTACACCTGCTACTTTAAATTCCTAGATGTTGATAGAGCATAGACGGTTTTCTGGTTTGCGCCTTCTCTGTCTCTTTATTGGAAATCTCATTTGCCTGCTCTGTCTACACGGCCCTGCAACTTTGGCTGTTTAACGATTAACCCCTTGATCTTTGTCTTTGCACTTTGTTCTGTCTAGTAATCATTAAGAGTAATTTTATATAAAATATATAATTAAACAAATATATGAAATTGAACGGTTAAACTAAACATAAAATATTACAAAAATATATACCACAATGTAATCATAAACATAATTAAAATATATATACTCCACTAGACTTATACTATACATACTATATCACAATATTAATAAGTGAAAGTGAGTGATTATTTGTCACTGTGAACACAGCACAGCACACAGTGCACCACAATGAAATGTGACCTCTGCACTTGACCCATCCGCGAAGTATCAGTGGGCAGATAACGAGTACCTCAGTAGTACCCTTACCGGTCCTGAATTCGACCTGGCAATCTTTCGATTATGGGCCAAGCGCCCTAACTGTTACACTACCAACTGCTGCTATTATTAATATTGTTATTACTGATTAAGCCAAATCAGTGCAATTTTACAGCTTACTGGCATACAATTGTTTACGTATGAACAGATTTTATTCTGTTTCCATGTCTTGAGCCATCTGTCTCTGGTGAATCACGAAGGAAATACCTAGTATTATATTGACTGATGAGCGACACTGCAGCACTGATAGGAGCTATTTGGTTCTCCTGAGAATATAATCAAGTCAGTCTTACAATTTAATGAGTTATGCTTGGTTAGTTTGAATCTCTTTTGGCATAAAATCCTCACAAAGCCTTTCAAACACTTACAAGACGCCACATGTTCAGCATTTCCGAGAAGAAAATACAGAAGAACCTTCATGAACAGTTTTGAGGAAGCTACTTTTAAATGGTAGCTTTGCAAGCTACAAGCTACATATGATTAAAAGTAGCTATGCTGTGGCTAAGCTAGTATTAATATGGTATTAGCTACATTGCAAGCTACAGAGAAAAAGTAAAAAGCTATTTTACGGCCATGGATTATTGTACAGTTTTCATTGAATGTAGACTCCATCCTCGAACTTCGTCTTGCAGCTGCCAAGAGCACAATGAGCTATATAACTATTTATAAAAAAGTAGCTAGTTAACTTTAAAGCATCAGCCTTAACTGCCACTGTTTATTAACCTATTGTAATCTCATTTTGTATGGGCAAATTCCACTTTAACTCTTTCAAAGACAACCCCAAAAAGCAAGAGATCTTTGCAAAATCCCCATGTGCTTGCAAAATGTTTGAGCTGTGCTCTGCTGGACTGGGCTAAACGCGTTAAAGCTGCGCAGGGGCTTTTTATAACAGCATCAGTAGCGGTGGGAAGTTCTGAAGGAGGCCGGGCGCCGGGGTCACTGTGTGGGCTTTTTCAGAGCTCTCCAGCTCTCCGCGGCGCAGTGATTCAAACTCCCGCTAACACTGCCCTCGATGCTTTCTCTTCCGTCACTTTTGGCTCCAAGGACGAGTTATAAAACCCTCTCCTTCCCTACCGAGGGAGCAGGAGTGATACAAAGGCCTCCCACACGCCGAGTTGTGTAACGCCAGCGCTGCGAGGTTAGGAAGCGTTCAAACATGCAGACTGAAGACTAAATTGCTTTTTGTGTGTGTTATGGTGTATGTGTGAGATGGAGGGGGGTAGACAGAAGGTCACAGGCATCAGTCACCTTTAGTCCCTGTTCATGCTGTGCCGACAGTAAATGTTTCTCACGGACACAAAGACACACACACACACAGATGCAGGTTGGACTGATTTAGACCTGTGTTGATATATAACTGTATGGAAGTGATTAATAGAGCAACCAGGTTGTCTACAGTTATATAAGAACTTGTCTGCAAGATTAATTAAGGACTTATATTTTCTGGATTATTAATGAAAGGTCATTTGTACACTAATGAAAGTGGACATCAGAATGTAACTCCTGACTTTGTAAGACCTTTGCTCCTCTTGCTACTCTGTAATGAGTGCAATCAACACTGTCAAACATAAAGGTATATTTTAGTCTTCTAGTGTGCAAATGTTCTAGTAAAAGCACAAATAAGGCCTTTAAAGAGAAATATTGAACCATTAAGTACCAAATTTTGCATTCAAAGACTGACTACAGTTTCAAAATTTCATAAATGTATGGTACATTTAGTCTCTTTTAACTTGGGAAACAAAAGGAACTTTTGAAAGTGCCACTTCAGTGACAAGATGGTGCTTTTTTTTTACTTTTAATAAAGTCTCACTTGGCTAAATTTGTCAGTTTTTCATATAAGACATTCTGCAGACTGTAGAACTCCTTCTTTCTGAGGTTTAGATGATAAAGCATTACAAGGATGCAATCTGACAACCTTTTATTTATTGTCTTTTGCTTTGTCTGGGTTATTTAGGATTGAAAGTGTTTAAAGGTGCAAATAGGGATGTGATATGTCTGAAAGATCAGAGATAAATATGGTGTGTTAGAGCAAGATCATGGGTAAAAATCCCCATCACCAACTTTCCATTTGAACACTTGACTAGAGGGAAGCAAGAATGAAAACCTGGCAGGACTGTCACTCTCTGAATGCCTTTTCTCTGTTTTTAGAGCTTGCACTGCAGTCCTGAAAATCAAAACTTTTTCTGTAGCTATGTGGTTGGGAAGACAGGAAAGCAGATCCCACTTGAAGTGATGCGCTGTGACTAGCGTCTTCTTCCCTGCCCGCATGTTGTTTTGTTGCGCAGTGACGGCTGGGCCGACCGCTACGACGTGACCGATGGATATCAGAAGGAGGCGGCTGGAGGCATCACCATCAAGCTACAGTCAGCCTACGTCACCTGGTTTGACGACTACTACCTGAACCTTCAGCCTGACACCAACCACCGCAACCCTTGGTTCCCAGAGTTCTGGCAGCATCGATTCCAGTGCCGGCTCAAAGGCCAGCCCCAGGACAACACCAAATACAACCGCACCTGCACCAGTGAGTGGAGCTTAAACCAACACCAACTTTTACTATTTATTTTTTACAACTAATATTTTTTATTCTTAATTTATTTATGGCAGCAAGTTGGTACAAAAACTTTCACAGACATTTACTTTACATTTTGAGCCATAATGTGAACATTTCCAAACATAGTTTTTATCTGGATATCATACCATTCTTTCTGAAATTTCAGTCACATTACATATTCAAATACAACTAATAATACCAATACAAGAAAAGTGCAATTAGAACAAGAAAATAGGAAACTGCTTACAAACTGCAACATTTGAAGCAGTTATTCCTCAGTAAATCCTATTCCTCTTTTCACACCAGAAAAGGAGTCTCTCCGACTCCACTACGCTCAGGACACTAAGATGGGCTTTGTCATCAATGCCATCTACAGCATGGCTTACGGCCTGCACGCCATGCAGAAATCACTGTGCCCCGGCTATAAGGGCCTGTGTAATGCCATGAGACCCATCGATGGACGTAAACTTTTGGAGTTTCTCATGAGAACCAATTTCACCGGTGTGTCAGGGGAGCTGGTGCTTTTTGATGAAAACGGAGACTCTCCTGGGAGGTAAGACTGAAAGGAAAGCATTTGTGCTGAACAGAGCGCTGTAGTTACGGATGTAGTTTCATCATGATATATCGACTCAGTGCATAGTAATTTGATGTATGCCAATATTGCTACAGTAGGATTTAGATTCAGCTTAATTTAGGAGCCGGCAATCATGTCATATCATATGCTGATTTAACACAAACCACTCATATCAAATCACAAAAAACTATGGTTGGCCCTGTGATCGGAGGGACACCGGTCCAAGTCCTGGACTGGTAAAAGTACCACCAAGGTACTCATGAAAAAGGTACCCACCCACCCCATGCACTGCTCCCTGGGTGCTGCACATCAGCTACTCACTTCTCTTTTGATACAAATAGACCTCCTCGTCAATATAAAGTGTTTTGCTTGCTTGCCAAAAGATGTTACAGTATGCATGGTGTGTGATCAGCTTTATTTTAGACAATCTACCAAAGGTTTTTCAAAGCTTGTCAACATCTCTTCTGATTTAAGAACCAAAATGCAATTTACAAATATTTTTTGGGCATACTTTTCATTAAATTTGCACTGTTAAACAAATGTGTCCTTCCTAGATATGAGATCATGAACTTCAAGCAGATGAGTGAGGAAGACTACAGCTATATCCATGTGGGCAGCTGGGATAACAGTGGGCTTAAGATGGATGACGAAGAGATCTGGGCCAACAGCAGTGCCATCATCCACTCGGTGTGCAGCGACCCCTGTGAGAAGGCTCAGATTAAAGTAAGTAACCTTTGTTCCAAAAATTAAAGTGTGATTTCTGGAAAATGTGTCTATTTTTAATGTATCTATTTTATTTTTTCTTACTTATGCACTAGTATCTAAAACTATATAACGGTTCTGAGTGTAAGGCCACCAGCTTAAGACTAAACCAGGATTTTTGGGGGGCACAATTACACATTACACAAAAGTCTACATTTTATATAAAGTTGTTCTTGAGTTTTCTTGTTAAGTTTCATTTCTATTGTTCTAGGTGATCCGGAAAGGGGAGGTGAGCTGCTGCTGGACCTGCACTCCATGCAAAGAGAACGAGTTTGTGTTCGATGAGTACACATGCCGGGCTTGTGAGTTAGGATCCTGGCCGAAAGATGACCTCACAGGTGACTTGAGATCTTATTCAGCATGAGAATAGCACAGAAGATCCTTTGTCCTACTGCCTGAACTACCAACACTGGGCTTCTGATCACAACCTTTAACCCTAAGTTACTCCAGGGAGACTGTCCCTGCAATTAGGAAATGGAGGTTGGTCTGGATAAGAGCGCTCAGTAAATGCTGTAAATGTAATATGATTACAACTACATTTTTATAGACATTACCACAAAGTCATTTAGTTGAAATACTGGTTAAGTTTGCTTATTTAACGTCTTCAAAAAACAGAAACTTAAATGGGCTTAAGTTTTGCCAGAAGACGGACAAATCTCTTCTGAGAAACTACAAAAAGTACTAATTACTACATTACATTAATGCATTAATTCTTACATTACATTATGTCACATTACTACAATACATTACATTACATTAGTACATTATATTACATTATTACATTATGTCACATTACTACATATTACATCATTGCATTGTATTACATTACTACATTACATTAATCCATTACATTATTTCATTGCATTATTACATTACATTACAAATAATATTACATTATTACATTATATTACATTACATTACACTATATTACTACATTACATTACTACATTATGTCACATTACTACATATTACATCATTGCATTAAATTACATTGCATTACATTACTACATTACATCACATTACTACATTACATTAAAGTGAGGATAATGCAATGTAGTTATATAGTAATTACAAACATCATATAGTGCAAACGTCAAATCAACTGTACTATAATTGCTCCTATAGTACTAATTACTAAATTGGATTCATTCTTACATTACCCCAAAAAATTAATTATGATTTGATAAGAGTGAAAGTCAAATTGTCATGTCAGCTATATATGCTTTTAAAGTGTGACGAGATGGAATGGATCCAGGTTTTTTTTTCCAGGGTTACAAAATGCACACATTCTATACAAGATTAGTTATCATTAACAACAGAAAAATGTTGCATCAGCAGCCAAAGTGGAAGCCATAAATAGATTAATAGAATGGGATAATTAAATAGTGTTGGTTAAATAGTGTTGCATTTTAGCCCCTAATAAACAGAGTCTGTCCGTTGGGATCAGCACAGTTACACTGAGATGTCTGATACACATGAGCTCTGATATAAGTCTCCAGTATTTGGGTCAGCGAGACCCACAACAGACCCACTTCTCCTTCAAAGCTGTATTTTGAGACCACACCAACTAAATGCCAGAAACAGAGATTTCGACTTGGCAGGGGTCCGTGTTGGAACGTTCCAGAACTGCTGTCACGGTTAAGCCCTAAAGCAGCAGTCTCTCTCTACATGCAACAGCTCATTTTGAGAGTGGAGTAATTATTTATTTTCTCTAATGTGACATGACCAGATTGACACAAAAGATTACACTTTTCACACGTTCCTCTTCTGAAGTCTGGATCTCGGGCAACACCTTAGAGTCAAGTAGAATATATTTTTGGTTTATTCTGGATTAGTTTATGGCTAATGTCCTATGCTCTGTTGCTCATCAGTTGTGTTTTGAGTCATGTGTTGGCAGTCATGTGATTCAACAGAAGGAATGGCCCACATTCCGCTTGAGGGCTCCCTTTGAGGAACACAGATTCCAAAGCGGTGGTGTGTTCAACTTTGGTGCTGCCTTCGTTTGAAGACCAGTTTGTCTGTGAAGAAACAGGGCAGCTTTAGACATTTTTTTAGGATCAGTGGAGGGTGAAAAGGCAGGTTTGCACTACAAGTTCTCTGCACAGCTTTGAAGACGAGACGAAATTGCTTTTGGCCAGGCTTAGGAAGGCATGCCAGGGGCTTAGGCAGCGTTATCAGCTTATCGCAAACAAAACTATATTCCATAACTTTAACTCAGTGGTTTAGGGCAGTTTTGTGGACTACTTTGGGAAAAGCTCAGCCGATTATGTCACGTTTGCACAGGGCTAACACGGTTCCAACACCAGCTGCAGTTATTTAAAAAATTAGCCAGAGGACAATGCCTCTGTTTTGTAGTGAAATCAGTGATGTTCCACTTCACAAGTGTTATTACAGATGTAACATTTGAGATATCAGGAAGCGAGACTTTTAATAGAAAAAAATCATTCAGTAGCAGGGGCAACTCTTCCGACAAAGCAAAAATAAAAGGTTTGGAAAAATATCCCTGATAACTAATTGGGAATGATTTATTATAGAGTACATGTAGGTCTAATCTGTTCCAAGTAAACTCATCCTTTGTGTTCCAGAACATTTCATTGCAATCTTGAACTAAAAGCTTGATTACTGTTTTCCAACCAATTGCCACTTAAATGCATTTGATGCTACTTTTTGCCTGGGAGTAAGGCGATGGTTATATTTGATTCACAGTCGGTGGTCCCAATGGCCTGTATTTAGTTGAGCCCTCCTCCTCCCGGCCTGCATTAAACAGACTGGGCACTTATCCAAACTCTCATAGCCTCGTCTCCTCAGCCTCATCAAAAGCCGAGTCACAATGGGAATCACTATCATTCCCTTTTTATTTGCCTTCTGTTCTGATGCAAATAACTTGTGCTAAATTTATCATCACTAGTTTATGCCTGTCTCTGATGCATAATATATGGAACTATATATACATAAAATATGGAATATATATATAGCTTTTTTGTTGTTAAAGAGTTGCAAGCAATGTAACTACGCTACAAGTTTGAGATTAAGTTAGTATTGGTAGCTGTCCTATGTGCCCTTTTAAAGTAGAATATCAGGTGTGTCAAGTTCCAGTTTTAGCTCTGAGCCTAAATAAACTTATGAGCTAATTAATATGGCTTTTTTAAGTTGAATTGTTACACTTTTAGACTTTCAGAACAGTGAATGCACTAATATCACCATCTTTGGAACAATTTGGAGCACGAGTTTGACAGTTTTTCTATGAATTCAAGATTCTTTATTGAAGATTTCTTAAGTACTACATGAAGAAAAATAGGAACACAATTCACTCCCATGCATGTAGTAAAAGCAGACAGATTATGTAATTTAGGTATGGATTTAGTGCAGTGATGTTTGATTGTATTTTCTCAGGTTGTGAGCCCATCCCAGTGCAGTACCTACTGTGGGGAGACCCCGAGCCAATCGCCGCTGTGGTGTTTGCTTGCCTCGGCCTCCTGACCACCATCTTTGTGACGCTGGTCTTCATCAGGTTCCACGACACGCCAGTGGTGAAGTCTTCCAGCAGGGAGCTTTGCTTCATTATATTGGCTGGCATCTGCCTGGGCTACCTCTGCACCTTCTGCCTCATTGCCAAACCTCACGTGGTGTACTGCTACCTTCAGAGGCTGGGCATCGGCCTCTCGCCGGCCATGAGCTACTCCGCCCTGGTGACCAAGACCAACCGCATCGCTCGCATCCTGGCTGGCAGCAAGAAGAAGATCTGCACCAAGAAGCCTCGCTTCATGAGTGCCTGTGCACAGTTGGTCATTGCTTTCATCCTCATCTTGCTTCAGCTGGCCATCATTGTGGCACTTTTCATCATGGAGCCGCCCCAGGTGATCTATGACTACCCGTCCATCCGGGAGGTGCACCTGATCTGCAACACCACCACGCTGGGGGTGGTGGCCCCGCTGGGCTACAATGGACTTCTCATCCTCAGCTGCACCTTCTACGCCTTCAAGACCCGCAATGTCCCGGCCAACTTTAACGAGGCCAAGTACATTGCCTTCACCATGTACACCACCTGCATCATCTGGCTGGCCTTCGTGCCCATCTACTTTGGATCCAACTACAAGATCATCACCATGTGCTTCTCTGTCAGCCTCAGTGCCACCACGGCGCTGGCCTGCATGTTCGCGCCCAAGGTCTACATCATGCTAGCCAAGCCGGAGCGGAATGTGCGCAGCGCCTTCACCACCTCCACCGTGGTGAGGATGCATGTGGGCGACGGCAAGGCTGCCTCGGCTGCCAGCCGCACCAGCAGTCTGGCTAACCTGTGGAGACGCCGGGGCTCAGGAACCGACAACTCTAGGTCAGTTGTCACTTTCAAATGTACACAAATTTTCTGCATGAAAGTAATTTTAGATAACTTTGATAACAGACAGCATTCATATGTGAAAAATGTATTTATTTATTTATTTATTTATCTCTCCATGGCACACTTGAAATACTTTTATTGTGTTTTGAATTTTAACAGTTTTATTTGTGAAAAAACATCTTGATAAATCAAATTACACTATGTTTTGGACCAATCAGCAAGTACTAGCAAATTACTACCATGAACCAACTTTTCTCATTGATAGGAGCCAATTTGACTTGTTTTTTTTTTTTTTTTCATGGGGTTTCAAATAAAATGATGACTCTGTCAAAAGAATTTGAGGACATTTCTATTAAATTTGGGTTGAAACAAATATCAAACATATCACATCTCATTTTATGTATGGTTTAGCCAGATAGCCATAATTAATATCCTAAATAAACTCATATTTTGCAGTTGAAACCTATTAAAAATCTGTCATCAATAGTAGACAGGACTAAACGTCCTTGTTAGCCCTTTCGGGTTCATGGTTGTTAGGAAGAATGCTAACCGACTCCAGGATTCAATTGCAAATAGCTCGGGAGTAACGTGTAACATGTAATTACAAGAACTGCAGCAAACAATAGTGGCAGGCAAGGGCAGGCAAAATGTTATCAAAGAGTTAGGCAAAAGTCAAAATACCAAAATGCTAATTAGTGACATTGAATACAGTTTGATAAGACAACAAAATTGGGCATACATGTTTAAACTTGAGTCTGGAACCCATAATGCCTCAGTTTTCAATTGGTCATGTGATGGTGTGTGGTGTGGCGGACAAATTCATGCCAGGGATCGTCACCAGGCATGACTTAATGCACAGCTAGATGTGGCTTAAGCCAATGGGCCCTGATGTGTGCCAGCCTGCCAGGGGGCCCCTGATTGACCAGTAAAAATATCAATTCATTAACATGAGCCTGGCATGGGGGGTGGGGGGTGGGGGGTAGCCTAGGGGCCCATGTTCACCTTAATCTGCCCCTAATCATCACATAGAGCCTGTGTTTATTTTGTCTTATATTCACCTACTTTAAAGTGAATTTTATGATCCAAAGAGTTAAGGCTAGTGATGAAGTTTCCTTAAAAACATTTCACTTTGCATGTGAAGCTCATTGCCTCAATTTGCTTGGAACTGAGTAGCTACCGTGCTGCGGCATTCTTCTTTAGAACCTACTCAGCAGTCGTCCGTAGGCACATATTCAATAAAGATAAGTGGGTCGAATGCACTGGCACCCAAACCAGATGATGGTGTGACACCAGATGGTGATATGCTTTAAATCATATACAGTTCACCCCCGTTTTCCCTCCCATACCCAGTTTTTTTCCCATCACTGTGGTACAGAACTTCAGGCTCATTTAATGCACTATTTAGCAACCAATAACATGTTTCTTACATCTTCTAGTACACACTTTTGTTCATTACACGTCCCGGAAATCATCTCTTTTTGACTGATAGAATTATTCAGTTATTAATGGAGCTATATGTAAGAAATGTATGGCAAGTAATCATAAAATGAACGTAATATGTCACCAGAGATTAAGGAATCATGTTAATTTGAAATACTAATCTCACAGACAAAATTAGTACAGCTTGGAATATTCACATTTTAAATTTTAATTTGGGACGCAAATCATGTTTATGTTTTGATTTTGTGTTTTGGCCTGTTGTGCCACCCACCGCTATTTCCTAATCACGAAGTCAGTAGCATTTCGGCATTCAGGTTGCCAGTTACCACTGAGCTGCCGCTACAAGCATTCTGCATTACAAATGTCTGATCTTACTAAAACTAAAAGGCCTCACTATGACTCTGTTTTGACCAAAGCAGAAACAAAATGAGGATCTGCACAGAATTTGAAGACAGATGCTGAAGTGGCTAATCTTCAAAAATGTCAATTAGCTAATTAATGCTGTAAATAAATAACTACTTGGCGAAATAATGCATTATATGATCAACAGACAAACAACTTACAGTGTAGGACTCGTCACTTGCCATGGCAGCTCCTTGTAGACTGGTTCTTGCAGCATCCGCCAACCTATCTGGCAACCTCGAATCTGGGGAGGATGGGGAAGGGAAATAATGCGCTATTGTTAGGACCCTTAAAACAAAAAGAAAACTTAGAAAGTGAGTGAGTAATTATTTGTCATTGTGAACACTTACACTGTTTGTTAGCTTTTAACTTAATGCAGTTACGTCTGTCCCATTTAGACTGAACCACTGTGGCCTTAAATATGTTAGGCTATATGTTATATTATAATATTAACAAGACATAGACTTGAACAGACTGAACAAAGTTGCCCATAGCAACCAAAAGAACCGTCACAGGGAGGTGGTGACAATGTCAAACTGGTAAAAAAGAGAACCACACAATAGCGCAAATGTCCAATTATGGGATTCTGGGACATGGGGATTATATATATGCTTTAATCAAAATTATGTATGTACTGTAATGTACACATTCTAACAAATGTATTCAAATATTTAATTTTTTACTACTTATGGACCTTTAATTGAACAATCGGATGGACTTTGTCTCTCAATAAAGATTGCATCAATGGTCCATTTTGTTTAAGACCATAATTAATATTTTCCAAAACCCTGACAATTTTATCATTAGGAATTAGTCAGTATGATTAGAATCTACTTCAACTAATAAGTACATGCAGTGAAAATAGCCTGACTTAATTGTAACATTGTGGTATAATCTGTCTCTCTTAAAACTATCATACATACAGAATGATAATGTTGAAAATGCTAATTGTGACATATTTATTTAATTGCCCTCCGTCACCCACTGAGCTATCTCTTAAATAAATAAATACATAAATAAACAAATATCCCTAAAAACCAGTTTATCTCTGAGTATCGCCTGCCAAAGGTTTGCTTTTGAAGATGAAAAATGAATTTAGATCAAGTTCCCAACTGAGTTTATTCTAGAGCACTGTGAAGAAAAAAAAATGTCAGGAAAAAAGTGGCCCCCTCACAAGGGCGGGGGAAAAACCTCAAAGAGCTGAACCAATTACGCAGCCTAAGTGTGATTCTTTCCTGGAGCAAATCAGAGGTCTGATCCATGTTGGATGTGGGTTGATGGCTCCCAAAGGAGATGGCAAGCTCTGAATTTGGACTATATATTTTTTGTCGTGAGAAAAAGATGGATAATAATGATGGTTGTAGGGCTGACAGGTTTGGCAGTGACAGAGTTCTGTCGTTCTAGTGTTCTATTCTAAGCTCCTTTTCAGAGTACACAAGTGAGTCAATCGCTGTTATTTTCATGTTTGATCCATGTCTGTAGTCTACACTTGGGATGTAAAATATAGCAGATGGGTTGGAGTCAAGTGAAATGTTTCCATGTTATGAATGTCAACGACGCACATGGGAACAAATGATGGAGTGCGAAAAAATGCCAATGACGAAAGAGATTAGGACCCCCTAAAGGGACAAGTTATGTGAATAAATGTGAGTTTTGCATGCTCACAAGATTTTAATGAATGCTCTTGAGAAAGCAATGAGTGCTCACGAGAAAGTATCACATGCTCACTCAATACACCGAAACATCTCATGTTCACAGCAAAACATCTGCTTCTCACACGAAAACATCATATGTATGCAACACTTTCTTGTGAGCATCTGCTCCTTTCTCATGGGCACTTGATACTTTCACGTTTCCCGTATTTATTTTTCCCTTACTTGTATCTTTTGGGTTTCTCTGGGACATTGAGTTCACGTGTGGTGTGTTTTTCCCTCTAGCTCGAATGGCAAAACAGTCACCTGGGCCCAAAATGAGAGAGGCTACCGGCCCAACTTGTGGAAACGCATTTCCATCCACATAAAGAAAAAGGAGGAGGTCAACCAGACGGCCATCATTAAACCCTTCTCCAAGGGCTGCGACACTCCTCCAGACACAGGGGTCAAGTCATCATTCGAAAGGCCCCAGAGTGGCCAGCGTTACCCTGTAACATACCGGCCCCATACCCCTTCTCCTCTGCCTACAGTTTGTCATCGAGGCTCCGTCCAGCGCTGCTGCGACAATGATGAAGAGGCTGTCCGAGATAGGCCAGTGCCCGTCGTGGCACTGCCTTCATACCTGACTGAACGCTCTCCGAGATCTGGCCAACCTCAGTCATCCATCATGGATCAGATCAGCAGCGTGGTGAACCGCTTTACAGCAAACATCAGCGAGCTCAACAGCATGATGCTGCCGACCGGATCACCTCCAGGTGCAGCTGCAAACCCTGTTTCTGGACCAGGACCCTGCCCCGTTCCTGGCCACCACTCGCCCCCATTTAGGATGCTCCCAAGGGAGACCAGGCTCCCTGTGACGGTGACCACTTATGCAGAGGTGGTGGCCACGTCCAAGGCGGCGCCCCGTTCTGCGGTTGGCATTGCTGGAGGCATTGTCACAGGTGGAAGCAGCAGGGCGTCGCCTGCCAGCTTCACAGAGAGCACCTATGATTCATTGTCCGCAGTCAGGACGTCTGAGCTGGAGGAACTGGCCGCTCTGACGCCCCCATCACCATTCAGGGACTCTTCTGTGGGCTCAGCCAGCGACTCTCCTGCCTCTCCAGACTCGGAGCTGGCTCTGTGTGATCCATGCTCTCCGAAATATGACCGTCTGATGCTGCGCAACTACAGCCAGAGCTCCTCCTCATTATAAACAGCCTTGATTTCTGGGTGATTCAATCGCATGCCACCAAATTGGCACCATAACTAGCACTGGCTCTCCCTTGAAAGGGGCAGATTTGAGGGCATTTCACTCTTTAAAAAAAAAAAATCCCAACTTCATGCCGTTCCAAAGATGATTTGGAGGTGCATATCACTCAAGAACCTGTGAGAACCAGACTCAAGACTCAAAGGAGCGATCAAGGTTACGGCAGTACCAGAGAGAAAATGGCTGGGAAATAGCTGTTCAAAGTGTCCGTCTGAGTAGCTGAATAAGTGCTTTAAGTCTGAACTTTGAATGTCAACAAACTTGGTCTCCTTAAAATGAAGCAGCACTCAGGAGAAGGTGCTCAGAATCTTATCACTCCTTGTTAATGAGAGTTTTTAGAGGTCACACGACTACAGTGTTTCACAAAACCATCTAGTCAGATGATTAAACAAGGTCCTTCATGAGCGCTCAGATGAAGTACACCAGCAAGGGGTGACAAAAGCGTGAGGGATTTTTTTAGCTCACGGATGAATCTACATTGTTACGCATTGGCGGAAAACAACCAGGGAAACCTGTGAATCATAACAAACAAGGGATTTTGGCGAGATACTGTGCTCAACATTTGGAAACAATTACACTCCAACAACAACTGTAAGATAGAATCATGATCCATGTGGTATAATAAAGGCATTGTTATATTTGTTATTTTTTGTGTAGAGCTGTCCTGTGGCTAGGAATCTTGCACAACACAGCAGCACTGACTATAACTATGTTTTTCAGGTCATAAGGGACCAAAACTACTCTCATCAGGAATGTTTAATGGATAATTCTTTTGCAGTACTTCATGACATAGACCGCATGAAATTGACTTGATGAATGAAAGGGTGAGTGATGAATGAAACAAACACTATATATATATATATATATATATATATATATATATTATATATATATATATATATATATATATATATATATATATATATATAAAATATTTGTAAAATATAACACAGAGAACATGTGGAAAAATTAAGAAACTTAATGAATTTATCCATTACTGGGAATTTGACAAAAGAATGAAAAGGTATGTAAAGTTTGTTTAACACACTATGGATACAAAAAGTCTATTTCTGTGTTCATCATTGAGGTGCATCCAGATTATAAATTAATAAGTAATAATTAGAGAAGTTTGTAAGATTTCCGCTATTTAGTTTAAGACTGTATATGGAGATATTGTATTTACAGTGATATAGATAAATATGGCAGCTCTTTAAAGAGAGAGGTAGGACTTCACATGCAGTTTTTATCAAGGGTTTCTCATCAGATTGACTGATGGAATGAAGAAAGCAATACTTACGAATGCAAGTCCTAGTGAATTAGTGTACGTGCATTCATTTCACTTGCACACGCTTTGTACTGTATGCTCTTTTTCTGGCATTGTATTAAAGTCCATCTGGTTTACAAAGTTTTTTTAGTAACAATGAAGTTTTGAGTGTGAGCGGTCTGATTACCTCCTGTGTCTTTATCTGGTAATATTCTATATATACTTTCATCTTTCTAGAACTCTAGAATTATATTTGTTATTAGACATCTGTGGACCAAATCAAGATTATCCTTTAGAACACACAATTTGTTTGTATCAGATTTCCAACAGTGCTCAGACTTTCCTAATGAGTGCACTGTGCATACCAACAACCGCCACGATCCTGATGAACAATGTGCAATATCTTTATGGAATGGGTGTTGCTGTAATGAGGATTTATTTTGCATGCAAAACAGTGCCAATAGCTGACTCTCTAAGTGCTAACTCTTCACAGCCCTTTTGTATATTTTCTAGAAGTCTTTTGCATCTTTTCTCTTTGCCTTTTGAGATTGTAGATATTATTTCATGTGTGATGTATTTTTCTACTATTTGTGTTGATTTAGTAATATAAATGTAAGATAAAAAAGTATAGTTTAGTTTTTAAGCTTTTGTGTTGGTGGGATGAATGTAGATTGTATTTAACATTTCTTATAGTTCAAGAGAGTTCTTGACAAAATTATTTTTTTGTTCTGTTGCAGTTATGTGAAGAAGTATGTATTACCATTAAAAAAGAAGTTAAAGGTTTGATTGCAAAAGATTTATTTATTATTGTTGTGGTTATTGTTATTATTATTATTATTATTATTATATTAATAATCATCATTATATACATTTTAAACTGGAATCACCATTAGACAGGAGTTTCCACTAATCAACTTTATGTAGATGTCCCATGAGGTGTTGTGTAAGAAAAAAACTACCCAGTTAAGTGAGACGGCTATCCACCACAATGTAGTGGATCCAACATGATCCAATGTGAATATAATAACTATGCAAATGAACATGAACTAAAGAGTTATTATAAAAATTGTAATATTTATGTATCATAGCATGAAACTTGGAGCATATGCTACATACGCCCGTGTTAATCTATATCCCCATTTAACATATCAACACAACACAACATTTACAAGATAAGTATTGCATATCACTTTTGACTAATATTTTTAACAATTGCTTACAGTCTATTGTGAAAAAGTGGAATCAGGAAACAAAATGGGGCTTGCTGGCAATGATGGCAGCTCAACACCATTGCAGACATTAATATTATTATTATTATTATTATTATTATTATTAGTATTATTATTATTTATACAAATGGTCCAGTTGTCAACAACATTTAAAACATTATTATTATTATTCTCTAAATAAATCGATATCGAATCGAATCGAGAATTGAATCGGATCATGACCTTGTGAATCGGAATCGAATCGATTCAGGAAATCAGCAACGATACCCAGCCCTAAAGCTGCAGCACCCTAGTTGACTGTTATTATTATTATTATTATCATTATTATTATTGTTGTTGTTGTTGTTGTTAAGAAGAAGAAGAAGAAGAAGAAGAAGAAGAAGGAATGAGTTAATAAATTGTTAAGCCAAAAAACAACTTAACTGTCTGTTGCCCCAAGTCATTAATCCTTTTCTTCCCCACCCACATGGCCAACGAAAAATGTGCACGATGTCACCAGTTAAGTCAGAGCCTTCATGTTTTCCTGTCATGTGTCACAGTGTGATTGTGCAGATTTCCAGCTGACGTGCAGCTTTCCATTGACGGCTGGGGAAGGAAACATGGCGCACATGAGCCGGTCACAAGTTGCCCCAGCCGTCCTGCCCCCAGCCCTTCTGCCCCCAGCCGTCCTGCCCCCAGCCGTCCTGCCCCCGCCCTGGGCGTAGTTTCCATCCCGTTCAGCCCCTGCCGCCGCGTTCTGGCTCTTCTTAAAGCTTCCCGGGACGGAGCGAGGCATGAACGCGTAACACAGCCATGCAGAACAACAGGAAAGAGCATTTATACAAAATCCTGGTGATCGGAGATCTGGGAGTGGGCAAGACCAGCATCATCAAGCGCTATGTGCACCAGACTTACTCCACCAACTATAGAGCCACCATCGGGGTGGACTTCGCCCTCAAAGTGCTCAACTGGGACTCGGAGACTGTGCGGCTGCAGCTGTGGGACATCGCAGGTAGTTTGAACGGAGATTTATATATATATATATGTATATATATTCGCACCCTTATAGTGTGAGAACTTAACAACCAGAATTAATGGCCTGTCATGACGCTGGTTACGTCTTTGACGTGTAGCTTATAATCAAGTCCATTCACTCCCATCAGACACGACTTGGCTTGGCAAGCCTGGTTAAGATGCACAGCATATCGCTACAGGATCAACGCTGCGACGCGCGCATGCGTAATAGTCACATCGCAGCGTGACAAATTAAATCCAACGTCATGCTACAACTTTTTATGCTCCTTGACAGCTTCTTTATCATTATTTTTAATTTCGGAACAGTACAAAATCATCCCAATAAATGTAGAATTATTAATTATTTTCAAATAGAGCTATTTAAGAAAGTTTAAAGGTCAGATTTGTGGTTATTCAAGGATTAAAACGTTTCACGTGGCTAAAAACTTTATATTGCAATATGTAACACTGGAAAAAATAAAGCTTTGTCAGTATTTTCCAATATTTCCTGCAGCCATAGTTTTGAAGCCACTTGAACCCTTGACCACCAACAAATGACCTTTTTAAAATATCTGATATATTTTAGCAGGGTTTACTTACAAGGTTGAATTATTGCTAAAACTTCCTGATGATTCAATGCAAACTTGGTGATTTTGTAACCTTTAGAGCCACAACTATTAAAGAGTAATACAGAGACATTTCCAGCTTTCGTAATAGGTTATAAAGGTTTATAATAATATATATTGTTCCTCACCCTGTTGCTATACACTGGCTATCTAGTTTAAAGGAAACCATTAAATCCTGATGGAAAGTTGCTTTATGGCAACTGTTAGAGGTAAAACTAATGTATGTCGTGAGGAATCCTGAGGGATATTTTGTAATGCAATCTGATGGAAAATTCCTAATGGACAATTTCCCATTTAGAATCTGTTATATAATGGGGCTTATGTATATAAATTGAAAATATATATTTAATTTAAGCAGTGATATGACATAAAAATGGATTTCCCAGTAAATGAGTCCTTGTGTTTGCATGTTCCTCCTCCTCCAGAAATGTTATTTTAATCCTCCAGATCCAGGCTTATGTGCCGCCCTCTCTCCCTCTCGCTCTCTCCCTCAGCACTAGACTCACTTCCCCACGTGGAAGGTATGTGTGCAATCATATGAGAACTGGTCTCATGTGAGTAAGATTTAGAAGCAAATCACAGAGGAGTCATTGTGGAAAAATCATTGTAAACAAACCATAAAAAAGACTTTTCTAGGTCTAAGACTGGTCTAGTGACTTCTCTATCTAGTAACTTATCACAATTTCTCATATGACAATATATATCAGCATTAAAAGCAATTTAGGATTAATAATGGCATTAACTGATTAGTGGACTATTATTCTTCTTTACTTTTATAATATAAATGTCTCGTATTAAAGTAGTCTGAAGCTCACAAACAACATTTTGATTATTTTTTGAGGACATTCTGCTTGGAAATCACATTTAATTGAATCTGCATATGTTGGATTGCTGGACACTTTTCTGTTGTCAAAGTACTAGTGGCATTCTTAGGAACTTCACTTATTTGCAGACCAAGCGACAATGTCACTATGTCAGGATCAGGACAAGATTCCTTGAAAATCACCAGACTCAATCCCCGTGGCTGCCTTATGGAATGTTCTCGTTAGCATAATAATGATGAATTAAATTGATCTCTCTGGCGCCTTAAAGCTCAGTTTATTTCCTCCATCATCAACTCAATTCAGTAGAATTCACCAGTTTGAAATAGGTGATGATTAGGAGCCGAGATTTGAAAGGACCATGGTCATGATTGGTCATGATGCTCAAATTGTTCCAACTATTTTAGAAAGCTGCCGGGGAGCAGTGCTTGGGGATGGCAGCTTGCTCATGAGCACCTCAGTTTTTACAACACAGTGATCCCATTACAGCCATTACAGTAACTCATTAGCTGTTAAGTGGTAGAAAGGTGGGAGAGAATAAACCATGGTGGGAAATTTAGCTCTAAAATCAAGATACCCACTTACTCTTCTTGAGAGTAGCCCAGGGATCTTTTTTAACCTCAGTGAGTCAAGGCATCCGAGGTAAGATACCATTACAGTAACTGACCATTAGGACCATGTGGTCATTACCCCCTGTTGACCCTATCAGTGTCCTGTGTTGACCCCATCAGTTTCCTAGACCTGCTTAGCTTCATGCAGATAACCTATTGTGAACAGACTTGGAACTTGGAGGTATTGTTACTGGTGAGATAATGTCAAAACTAAGATTTGAATAATAAAAACTGGCATGCATGAAAGAAGTCTCAGCTGTAGATTTAAACATGAGCTCACAAGCAATCTAAAAATGAATATATACTGTTTTCTTGTTGAAGCACTTTTTGTAAATTTGCCGAACCCCTGCAGTAGAGACTGAATTTTATAATAAGTCATGGATCTCAACTCCATATTGTTTTAAATGTTCTTAACCATTTTTGCACAGCATCCTCCTGAGCTCTTTGATAGTTCTGAACATAGTGGCCCATAATTCATGAATGAGAGTGTTAATGAAGCCAAAAGTTTACTGTGTTTGTCTCTTCCATTGGGAAAGGCCAGGAGCGCTTTGGGAACATGACACGAGTGTACTACAGAGAGGCTATGGGGGCCTTCATCGTTTACGACGTCACCAGGCCCACAACGTTTGAAGCGGTCATCAAATGGAAGGAAGACCTGGACTCAAAACTGACGCTTGCCAATGGCAAAAGCATTGCCACTGTGCTTCTGGCCAACAAGTGTGACCAAAGCAAAGAGACTGTGGCCAATAACGGACTCAAGATGGACCAGTTCTGCCAAGACAATGGATTTGTGGGATGGTTCGAAACTTCAGCCAAGGTAGGTTTAAGATTTTTTTATGCTTTGTTCCTCAAAAACTAAAGCTGTAGAATTTTTCATGTGCAGTTTATTGGAGCTTGAGGCGGATTTACATATTGTTGCCTTTTAAATGATTAAAAGAAATCACCTGACATATGCTGAAATGAAACTATGTACATGCACATATTTATACAAAACCTGACGTATTTCTTTGTACCTATTCCAGAGTTCACTGTATTTATTGTGTCACATGTAGGTGCAATATTCATGTAGCGTGGTAAAGGTCAAACTTAGCATATAACCTGTCCACATATTTTAGCAGAGACAAAGCATTCATTATAAAGTCGCTAACATGTTGCTCATATATAATTGACAGACTTGTGTTCAGCCTTTGCGCTGCCTATGAATAAAAAACATTTATTCTGTATTTTGAACTGTGGTAACAATTCATTTTTTTATGTTTGCAGTTTCGAATATAGAATGAAATTGTGTAAAGCTTGTTCACTAAACTGAACTGGGAGTAGCAAAACCTCTTTATTTTGATCTGGAAACATTATTGATATTCATGCTGAATGCTGTGAGGAGACTAGAATGTTTTATTCTGCAGTGTTACAACTCAAATACTTATTCTTAAAAGCTAAACCAGAATTTGGACACATAAAAAGTCGTGATCGATTCAAGTCCTGATGGGATATTAGGGTGGCCAGAACCAGGACATTGGGAGGACACTTTTGTTAGACAGTATCACCTTTGGAGGTCTCTAATTAAAGCTCATGAATATTCAAATCCTAATTACACCTGACAGTCAGCAGTTGCCGAGGGAGACAGAGAGGTCTGGCGCCACTCAAGGGCGCCCTCATTAAATCTAATGAAGACATTCTGAAGGGATTGATTTATTAATTTATTTCAATTTGCCCCTACCTCTACCTCTCCATTTATCCGTAATGAGCCAGCAAACTGTCTTAAATGAACTTTGGTCTTGTAACATTTTCCGTCTTTTAATAATTCACAATGACTCTCCGGTCCAGTTCTGTGAGAGTCAAGATCAAAGAAAGTTCTGATATCAAATGTGATCAAATGTGCTGGAAACAATCAGAAACAAGCAGCGAGTGCTTATGCTGCCCCACTGTGTTCATAGCAGTTTCTGTGTTAATGGCATGAATGTTCTTTTTAACAAAATTATACAATGACTCATTTGTAGATTGCATTAATGATTCAATGAATGAATAACAGTCACATTTATAGAGCACTTTTCTAGAGACCCAATCCACTTTACAGATTCAATGTAGAGCAACTTATATTAGCATCAATGTGCAGCTCCACCTGGGTGACACAACAGCTGTCGTTCTGCACCGGTATGGTCACTTCATATGAGCTAAGGTGGCAGGAGAGAATTCACCAACTGGAGAGAGTAGATGAAATCTTTAATTGGTCAGTTCAGATTCATGTGAGAAGTGCCATTGAATAACCTTTTCATGCATGAATTATGATCCACTGAATGATTCATGAATTATGAACCCTGGTGCATGTGTCCCAGTGCATAGATTTGGTCATTCCCACACCAACACAACCTGGTTATACTTTGCTAATTGTGATTTCTAAGGGGTAGGTGACATTACCCATTTTGCCAACCAGAGATGGGCTTAATATTGATTCAACAGCTCGTAATTACTATAACCAGCAGAAACATCTAAAAGGTCTATCATTACTCGATTTAAACTCTTTCACCTTTCTACCCTGTTCTATGTTTCAAAGTAGACAGTAATTACACAATTTCCTCACAAATCCCATGTCTAGTTAGCTATCTGTGCAGTGGGCTGTAAGGACCAGGGTTGAGAAGTAAAAAACTGTGGATTGTTCTTTGGTGATGTAGGCACATTGAATGAGGAGGAAGTTTGAACCAATTCCACTGAATTTCTTAGGTCAGGGGTGTCCAGTCCCAGTCCTGGAGGATCAGTATCCTGGATGTTTTCCATCATACTTAAGTTCAGAACATTGTCTCAGGTAGAAGCTCACCAGAACTGACTCACCAGGTGTGATGGAAATCCTCCGGGATACCACCCCGTCCAGGACCGGAACTGGACACTCCTGTCTTCGGTCGAGCCCTAATCAGACATATAACACATTAGATTACAATGTTTCAAATGTATTACAAATATTCAACAATGATCCACACCTTCTTGCTCTTGTAGGAGAACATCAACATCAACGAAGCCGCCAACGTCTTGGTCAAACACATCATTGCCAGTGAAAACGACATTCTCAAATCAGTGGTGCCCGACACCATCTCCCCTCAACTCTCCCCCAACAAGGAGACGAGCTGCTCTGGATGTTTTAAGCCTTGAAGAAGGCTGATACAAACCTGGAGAACATCTGCACTCAGTCGTGAGAAGGATCGTGTGATGACAAACCCACAGCAGCATCTCCAGTGGGGAGTCCTCACTCTCTTATTTAAAATTATGCCCAAGCAGGACAGCAAGGATGAGTGTCTATATTTGCATCTGTGTGAATTGTGTGAATAAGTTTGTTGTGAGTTTCATAGTTATTTATGTGTGACAAAGTCCAGTTTTTTCTTCAACACTAAGTGTGTGGTGAGTTGTGATTGTAGATATGCTTATTCTGGCATTGGAGATTTGAATGGGGACTATGAAATAGGTTGTTATTATGGTAAAATATGCACAACCAATACATTTCACACTACTGTTCCAGTGATCATTTGCGGCTCTCAAACGTGTTTCACACATTGCTTTCTTGTGTATAAATGCACTGAATCTGCTATGAGCAGAGAAATTATCCGGCTTGGATTGTTATGAGTTCAACTTTGCAAATCTTAGCAGGGTGTAAAATTCTTTCATAGTAGGCTGCAGAAGGTTTGATTAGGTTTGTTTGGTTCATTATGAACCTGTAATCAATCTTCATAATGTACCAAAACTAACATCAAGGTCCCAAATAAATATGGCTTACTTGACCGTCATTTTCTATCTTCTTATAACTTGCTGTCCCTCCTTCCTTCCCATCTCTCTATCAGTGTCACTTTTTCCATGTATTTTCTGCCAATTTATACCTCTGCTTGCTCTTTCTCCCTCTCTCTTTCTCTTTTCTGCCTTCTTATAGTTCTCATTATGTTCTTTCTGAGCTCGCTCTCTTTCCTCTCGCTATCCCTCTATGCCACTTTTATTTATCTATCTACAGTATATGTATCTGTCTCTTTTTACCCCTACTTTTGCTCCCTTTCCTTCCTCTCTCTCTCGCCACCACTTCTGTCTATTTTCTGCCTTCTTATGCTTCTCTTTTTGCTCTTCCTCCTCCCTTCCCCTCTCTCTCTCTCTCTCTCTCTCTCCACCCTCTCCCGTGATTCACCGTCTGACTCACTGCCATTATATAAATCTCCCTTGAATCCTCTTTCTCAGCTTTCACATTTGTTCAGATATTTTAGCACGATATTGATCTAAATTCTCTACTGTTTTATCGCCCGCTTGGTGCTGATACGCTGCACTTTGTTTCGGTTTTTAGCCTTGTTGTCTGCGTGGGAGGTGTTATGTAATTAGCAGTTGCAATTTTTTACGTGTTATGAGGAATTTGTAAGCATGAAATTCAGTGTTACATTGTTTTAAACTTGAAGATGCACGTTGTATTGTAAAAAACATTGTTTTATATTTGGATGCTCAACACTAAATGCTGCCAGACTTATGCCCGTAGTGGATGAATTAACAGTGATGTTTTTTTCTAATATCTGTTTTGTATTGTATTTTTTAAATGCTCATTTGGGTTTGAGTCTAAGAAAGTCTAAGAAATTTGATGATACAAATGATACCAATTGTGTGTCTTTGATTTCTTGTCATAGATCCAATGCCGATATATTACTTGGTGATATTTTATTATATGAATTGACATATTCAGACTCTCTAACTAAGAGGTTAAGCCCAATGCAGGCAGAGCTGGATCTGAGCTGACAGCTCCAAAAATGACTTGTTAATATTCCAAACATTATCATTAATCCAAGTGAACTGCTTATAACGATCATTATGCTGACATATTTAATATACATCGCTAAGACGCCACAGCCACCTCCCTCCACGTTCAGTATAAAATCCTACTTAATGCTTTTGAAGCCCTTCACGGCCTCGCTCCTTCCTATATAAAAAACCTCACGGTCCCTATACCACTTCCCACATGTTCAGGACAATTGACTCTGTAATACTTGCAGTCCCCCACCAAAAACGCCAAACCATCATTTCCTGGTCAGCAACAAAGAGTTTCAATCACACAGACTACTGCTTCACCACCTACCTTTATTTGCACTGACAACATTAATCAGACACTTTTATCAAGATAAAGATTTTCTAGTTACGGGGACAGTCTCCCTTGCTCAGAAGTCCATGTGTGTTGTGCTGTGGTGTGTGCACAATGACAAATAATCACTCACTTTCACTTACAATTCTGCATCTGCCAAATCCCGCTGCTTTGCGCTATAGGAGTTTATTATTTGAGTAAGTGAAAGTGAGTGATTATTTGTCATTGTGCACAGGAGCAGTGGGCAGCTGATGGGCAGTGCCTGGGGAGCAGTGCTTTGGAGATGGTATCTTGCTGATGACTACCTCAGTGGTACCTTTACCGGTCCAAGATTCGAAGCAGCGACCTTCTGATCATGGGACTCCCTAACTGTTATGCTACCAACTGCCCCTTTTTTGGCTGCTACATATACACCTGATAAGTGTACATATGTTTAAGAAGTGCACTCTATAAATTAACCTTATTAATATTATTATAAGTGGACAACTCCTAAAGTGGTTGCTTGTCTCCTGAAAAACTTAATAAAGTATAGCATTGTGTAGCTTAACATTTGTTGAATTAATCTATGTACATCAACACCAGCAGCACTGCTCTTGTGTGAACGATGGAGACTGTCGCTGTTCGTCTGAGATTCTGATGCTGGAACTCTGCAGTATTTTTTCATCCCAGTCATATTCAGCACAAGTGCTCTGGTATCACCATGACAACTGCTGAGCTCGGAGGTATGAAATCTCGCAGCTGTGAATGTTGTGGAAAGATCCGGAAAATTTGCACAGCCTTTTTGTCAACTTGCATATGTTTCCTGTCCTGCACTTCCTCAAGGAGACTGAATTTACTGGACTGTGAGATTTTCGAAGAAATTAGGGAAGGAACTCGTCCAGCCGCCAACTGTAGTCTCACTGTGATTTTGGTGACGAATTGAAGCCCTTCGGACCAATTTAGATTTTACAATTATAGACTTTTGACTAGCACAGACGGGCAAAAACATTGAAACAGTAGTCACGCAATTTCATCAACGAACAAAGTGGCATAGACAGAAGAATTCATGAAAACACTCTGAGCAAGACCCCAAGTTGCTCCAGGAAGACTCTCTTTGTAATTTGGAAAGAGAAGCTGCTCTGGATAAGAGAAATTTATAAATTCTCTAAATGCAAATATTTAATGCGATGATGGCACACTGCTCTAAGTGATTCAAACCCTCTCTTGATGACCAAAAAATCAGGGGTTCAAGCACTGGAGAACCTAAAAATCCACTATTGGACGCCTGAGCAAGTCCCTGTCGTTACTAAAATTGTAAGTCACTCTGGATGAGAGTCTTTAAAACATATTGTAAACGTAAATGTTTATTGGGAGACAGAGGCTGTAGGGACAATTGGGGGTTCAAACCCTAATAGCCTCTGAACAAGGCATTTAAAGAATAAGTTGCTCCTGGGAGACATCAGTGTCATTGGGAAATGGAGATCTGTATGGATATCTGTTAAATAATATAAAAGTAAATGCTAAATGTGCAGCGGTGGCAGTTGGTGTCCAAAAAATTGGGAATGTAAATCCACTGTTAAGCTCCTGAGCAAGGCCCTTAATCCTGAAATGACCAAGGAAGACTGGAGCTAGTAACTAGTGAAGATTAGATAAGAGCATTTGCTATATAACGTAAAAAGCCTTTTTTCAGACTTTTATTGGCTGAAGTACAGTAAGTGAAGCACTGATCAGAGGCCCTTAGTGTCTCATTAGCGTTCACATGACTTCTCCTTACTGTTTTCCTTTTCAGGATTCCTGGACAAGGTTATCACAGGTTGCTAGTAAACAGCTGCACTGTCATATGAACCCAATTAGAGCGCACAGAGGCAAAGCTATGAGCAGAGAGCGACGGCTGTAAATGGAACGCATTATTCGGCTACGGTGGTCAGCAGCATTCCGCTTTCAAATCTGTATCCAACCATCGAATCATCTCTTTTGTATTTTGCATCACTACATATCCTTTCGGATCCTCAGTGATGCATTTACTGTTGAGGGAGCAGTGACAGTCTGTTAGAACGAAGCCCAGTCCGGTCGGCCTCATCGTGACAACAAACAAAGCACTCAAAACCACTGTAATCGAGGACAAATGTTTCCTGATCCACCCCCAGGACTTATTTTAGGGACTAATATGATAAATAAAATTTCATAAATAACATTCAGGACATAAGAGGAGTAAATGTGATGAGTGTGACTGAACGGCGATATTGCAACCCAAATCTCAGCATGATACAGGACAAAAGCGTGTAGCTTGAAAGCACAGACGAACATGGGAATTGTGCCTTACTTTGAGCTTATGCATGTTACCAAAAAAGACAGGAAATAGATAAGAAGTGAGAAAATAAAGGAATGATCCATGACTGTATTTGGATCGCTTTTCCAAAAAGTGTTTATGACAAAATGAATCCTGCATATGTTGCAAAAAGCGACTCTGCATTCGCTTCCCTTTAGCTTCCCTAACATTTCACATTAAGCTTTGCCAGAAAGTACCACCCACACAGAAACACCCACACTGCCTGCTACACACACACACATACACACACACACACACACACGCAAGGCACACAGACAGAACAGAACACATCCACCTACACTCCTGCTCTTCACACTGTACACATATAGAGGCACAGAAATATTCTCTTCTAAAACTCTCTCACACACACATGCACACACACTCTCACATGCATGCTCACGCAGAAGAGTGTGTGTGTGTGTGTGTGTGTGCACTTATGTATTATGAGGACTGAATGTTCCAGTGATGACTGCTTCACAGACATTTTGCAGTAATTATTTTAATAAATGCACAGATACACATACACGCACACACATACAAACACACTCTCTCACTTTACATATTTACACATGATATTAGGTCAAATCTTAACAGAATAGCAGTTTCATCCGGAATAAAACACACACACATACATACACATTACGCACTTTACCTATTATACGTACAGGAATATAAGATCACACACACATACAATCAACTGTCTGACATATCTTGCACATAAAAAAAAATCATAATTTAAAGCATGTAATTTATATCCGTAACTCACAGTACAAAATGACACACACACACACACTGCACATTTACATACCATCTATACCACCCACCTGCAAGTTACTAAATTTTACAGACATACAGTAAAGCGCAGATAAACAAGCAAACATCTCTCTCTCTGCGTGTGTCTCTCTGTCCAGAACTGTCAATGGGCTCAGGTGGATGCCGTTCACAAAATTGTTAAAAACATTTAAAACAATATGAAGTTGAGATCCATGACTGATTTGGGGCAGTTGGTAGCGTAACCGTTAGGGCATTGGCCTCATGATTGAAAGGTCACCGGATTACGGACCAGTAAAGGTACCACTGAGGTACTCATGAGCAAGGTAGGTAAGTGACTTTCTATGGCACCGTCAAACATTTCACAGCATATGAATAAGTTCTAACTATGATAACGCTATGATAGTGTTATTGTCTTACAACTGCCATAGTATTAATATTATTTTAACACTGTTGCAGGTTAAATTTGCCACAGTTTATTACATTTAGTCAGGCTCATTTGTGTCCTTATAACAAGATTGGCTAAATGACCTTTTTGACCTTTAGGGAAATCTTTGGAGTCTAACTAAATTGGCTAATCTCTAACCCAAACAGACTATGGCATAACTTTTTTTGCTTTTGCTTTTGTATTGAAACTGTGTGTATTTTGCATTGAAACATATATCCTTATCTATGATCCCCCACTCTTTCTTTCACAAAAAAACTCTCACATGAAAGTTTCCATTTGTTCTGAGAGAGCCGGGATCCTGTTTCATTCACACAACGGCTGTGGTTATGTCTTTCAAGCTGTGCTCCAAGAGATTTCACCATTTCCTTTTTTCAAATTGATTGCCAACTGACCTACACTGTCTGACAGAGCCTGGCACTTACAGTCAGATCAGAAAAGCTCACAGAAAGAGGCGTTTTCTGTACTTCTCCATGCTGAATATGCTGAGCAAGAGGGCTTACAGTTCAGACGAAATAGAGAGAGAGGGAGAGTTTTGATTTCTCTGTTAAAAGGGGGGCTGTGTTCCATATCCCGAATGGCGCTTTAAAACCTAGGACCAGATTATAGTTTAACATATGTATGGAGCGATTCACATAGTCGTAAAATTGCTCTTTGTGTTTCCCTTGCGGGGTCAGGTGACAACATCTGCCTCAGGCTGGAGAGAGACAAAAAAGCAAAGATTCAGGAGATTACAATGGCGAGGGTAAAAGGGTGTGAACTGGAGAGGTCTGACTGGTGGCAGGGGGCCGGAGTTTGGGATTAGTGCAATTCCCAGGTGAATTCCACACTCCACAAAGAACAAACCTCTACAAGTGTGGAAGGATGTCACAGTGCAGGCGGATTCGCCAGCGTGACGCGTGAAGCACGAAACACAGTTGGCCTGATTTAAAGTAATTGGTTGCTCGCTCCAAAAGAAAAAAAACAGTAAGCCTTTTCTGTTTACAGATTGGTCGCGGGAAACCTGGTTTGGGCTGAACTGTCAAAAGAGAGTAAAGGATTAAAGTGAAAAAATGAAGGAATGAAAAAATAATCCCAGTCACACCAAGGCTGGGCGACAAATTCAAATCACAGAAATTTCGGACACAACATCAATGCATGATATGTGTTCATGTTTGTTCTTCAAAATTTATATTGTTCGTATATTTAGTTATCTAGCAAGTGGTTAGCACGGTAGTTAGCACTGTTGCCTCACAGCTAGAACATCCTGGGTGCGTTCCCAGAGTTGGCCGTAGGGCCTTTCCGTGTGGAGTTCGTGTGCACTCTCCGTATACACGTGGGTTTTCTCCAGGTGCTCTGGTTTCTGCCGACAGTCCAAAAGCACACAGTTTAGGTTGATTGGTTACTCTAAAATGCCCCCTTAGGTGTGAATGCCCGTATGTTTGTGTGAATGTGTGTCCCCTGTGGTGTGTTGGCACCTGCCCTGGGTTGGTTCATGCCTCACGCCCGATGTCCCGGGATAGGCTCCAGCCCCCGCGACCCTGGCGGTAATTAGGGTCAAAAATGTCAAATAAAAATGTTTTAAAATGCTCTTTTTACACAATATATTGCAAATAAATACTTGTAAGGTCACTAAACCATGCTTGATTAAGAAATACAAGTCTGGCAGCGTAATGTTAAGGGCGTTCGCCCTGTGATCGGAAGGCTGCTGGTTACAGTCCAAGGTCAGCCAAAGTCATGAGCAAGGTACTGTCCCCAAGCACTGCTGTCCGGACGCTGCTCATGTTAGCTGCCCACTGCTCCTTCACAAATGGGTCAAATGCAGAGGTCACATTTCATTGTGGTGCACTGTGTGCTGTGCTGTGCTGTGTTCACAATGACAATATTTACTTTAATTAAGTCTATCAACTGCTTCTGGCTTTAAAGATGCAGGGCTTTAGTCACAACAAGGACCATGTTTAGAATGTGCCCCTAATCAACAGAAATTAATGGAATATATTGCAGCAATTTTGTTTTCAAATGATGTAATACATAATAAGTGGGTGAGTGATTATTTACCATTGTGAACACATCACACATCTATGAAATAGCAGTGGGCAGCTTTTTGGCGGCGCCTGGGAGCAGTGCTTGGGGACGGTACTTTGCTCATGAGTACTGTACCTCAATGGTCCAGGCTTCAAACCACTGACCTTCTAATCACAGGGTGATCTCCCTAACTGGTACACTACCAACTGCCACTGACATTGTACGTATCATGGCAATTAATATACTGACCAGGCCTAAATATTTAGCCATGCACTAACTATTTTCAAAGAAGAATCTACTGGTTTGTAATTCGAGCCAGTTCCACATCAAATAATAATACTAATCTAGGCTCGTCTCTTCATTATAATAGATCATTAAAAATGTAAATGCTATATGACACGATTTCCAGGATCATTATCACGTCTGTCATGCTCGTCACACAAGCTTCACGTGTCCTTTTCTATTGGATCCATAAGTGGGGCAGTAGAAATAGACACGGACGGACTCTCAGTGGACTGAACTGAATCAAGAGCAGCCAAACCTCAATATAGACGGTAATATAAATGAGACGAATTATGATCTTGATTCCCAAAGGTGTCTGTCCGTATGTGTCCTTCTGTCCTCATGCAGAAACTATAAGCCTACATCCACAACCAGACTTAAATAAAGATCGCAAAGATTTTAGGAGGATAACGGTGTCTGTTGAAGAAGTCTTGGCGGTCTTCACTGTCCGAGTCTGTCCCTAATATGTTACGGGCATCTGTCTACATTTTAATCTGCCTTTCCCCTTTGCATGCATCTGGCATGACCTCGGCATTTCACGCATCTGTGAAGGAGCAGTGGGCAGCTCTGGCAGCGCCTGGGGAACTGTACTTGGGGTTGATCCCTTGCTCATGAGCATCTCAGTGGTACCGTTAACAATCCGGGACTTGAACTGCCGACCCTCTGATCACAGGATCAACTGGCTAACTGTAACACTACCAGCTACAACAGGTTTGTTACCTGGTTTGATGTCTGTGTGTGTTTGATAACGTCCTGTTTGTGTTTAAATGAACTGGATCAAATGAAGTGGACAAGGTGTCAAGTTGACCACTTGTTTGTCTGATTTTATAAATGCGTACGTTACTACTTCTGTTAGGGAGTCACATGGCATCTATCTTTATCCAGAGCAACTTCCACTTCCACTCAGGGAAGGACTGGGACAAAAAAAAAACCTGGACTTTCTTCCAAATAGGCTCACCAACTGGACTTTTAGGCCTTGCTATGGATTTTACACTTGACAGATTATCGTATTAGCGCCCCTGCTGTTGTTGTGATTAAGGCCCCATCCACACGGGCATTTGAATTTTTGGGGGGCGTTTTGTAGCTGTTCTTCGTTGACTTCAGTGAAGAGTTACACTGGCATTCATTTGACGCAGTTTAACGCCAACCTGCTTTGTAGTTTGGTGTGTTTACCTGTGGGGCCAGTAATCAGGCTGTCCAAATTGTTTATTTGTGGGTCGGCTTTGCGGATAGTTTCTGCACTTCATTAAAACTGAGCCTTGACTTTCTTTTCTAAAAATTCTTCTTTGCGTTCGTTGGTATTTCGGCAGAAGCTGACGTACAGAAAACATTGCATGCACCGTTTATTTGACGCCATCTGAACACGCAGCCAACTGAACGCAGGTCATGAACGCCCGTGTGGATGCTCTTATTCGCTCCAATGAGCAGAGAAACGATCAACGTTCAGTCCGCGCTCACCGGACGCCACCAACGCCAGAAAAAAAGGCTGATACAGACTCACGTGAGGACGGGGCCTAACACTGATGGAGTTATTTTGCAATCTGTAGAATTTGCTATGCCTTGTGCCAACAAAATGTGAAAAAGCAACAACTTTAAAAAAGCGTCAACTTCGTGAAAAGCAGTAACTGATCCCACTGATCTGAGAACAGCTGTTATTTCACAAAGGTGCAACGACCTGCCGCTACTTTAGCAGGCAGCACTTGCCGTCTATAACAGCTGCTTTAAAAGCCCGTCCGATGTGCTCAGTCATCCGCACAGAGTTGTCAACTAAAATGGCATCTTAACTCTTCTAAAACACCCTCATGAGATTTGGAAATGAAAAAAGAGAATGCCGTGCTGAGGACGGGGGCATTGGGAAGAAGGACGGCGCGTTTAACCCGACACAACGCTGGAGTCACGGTCCTGGATAATGCTGCATGGTGACTCAATGTCTCTGGTAAGGTCGTTCCGATCTGCCCGACACACTCTGCGCTGACACACACACACACTCCGAGTCACACACCGGGGCAAGTCTCTGGCCGCGGGCTGCTATTTCCATTTTATGGCCCCCATTGAAAGAGAGTCAAAGCATAATGCTGTTCCCACTGTCCTGAGATGGGCAAAGTGTGACGGTGAGTCCAGATGCCACGTCCTCCTCACTCGAATCGGCTGGTGAGGAAACAAGTGGCGGGTAAACTGATCTAGGATCAGGGTTATATATAGCTAAAGTGCCCAAATAGCTAATAAGGGAAGACTTATTCTCACATGAGAAAAGGAGGAAGTAAGAGAGAGAGGAAGAGACGTGTGTGAGAGAGAAAAAAACCGGGGGGAAGGATGATGAGAGAGAGATGTATAGGGTAGAAAGAGAGGATTGTACAGAGAGAGAGAGAAAAGAAAGAGAATTTGAGAGACAGACTGAAAGTGGCTTAAAGTAGGTGTAAGAAAAAAGAAAGAAGAAACTTTTACAAAGAGAGACAGAGAGAAAGACAGAAAGAAAGAACGAGAGGGAATGGTAGATGGAGAAGGAGATTAGATGGAGAAGTGGAAAAAATGAAGAAAAAAAAAGTTAGAGAAACAGAAAATTTGGGAGAAAAAGAATTTGAGAGAGAGAATTAGAAAAAGAGAATAAGAGACAAAGAGAAGAGAAAGAGAATGAGAGAGACGGGGAGAGGAGCGCCCAGCCCTGCTGCGCCGCTGTACTCTTGGGTCTCGTCCTGCACACACGTCTGGCTCACAGGCACATTAATTAAAGCCAGAGAGGAAAAGGGAATTGACCAGCGTGCTCAGGAGGAAGGAGGAGGAGGCGCCCCGGAGCCCAATCTCACGTTCACTTGGGAGACATGACGGCCGGAGATGAGAGCAGGGCTCCGGGTTGACGTCGGTGGCAGAGGAGAAACTAACAAATAGGTTCAGAAGTAGGGATCAGAGATGTTTTGGCTGGAGTGCGTCTAGTGACACATTTCATGAGTATTGTGAGACACTGGGCCAAGATTCTGTCAGTCAAATGCTTGTAAAACTGATTCATCCTCACATGATAGAAGGAGGAAGTGAGAGAGATTGAGAACGATAAAGATTAAAAGAGAGAGAGAGAGAGAGAGAGAGAGAGAGAGAGAGAGAGAGAGAGAGCGAGAGAATGAATTGACGCCCATGATTAGGAGGAACAAAGCGGCGTTGGAGTCCGTTCATTACATTCAGTCTGGAGTAATGAAAGGTAAAGGGGTTTCTCAACAACAGATTTGTTTATATGTCATAAGAATCTGTCAGTTGAGTGTTTTAAAATATATATTATACCTCCGTTGATCAGATGCAGCTCCAAAATGAACCTCTGGCAAAAGAAATACACTTAAATACAGAAATTCAACGCAGCCATTGTGATCAAATCGGACGTCAAGATTTTGTTGCTAAAAATCCATCCATTTATTCTTTCATTTCTTCACACAGTTGGAGCAGCTCCAACTCCAGGTAGTGTAACGCTTAGGGCAGTGGTCCCCAATTATCTTTCCCCAAGGGCCAAATGATGTAAAGCAAGTCAGGCTGACGGCCAACAAATCCATGTCACATCTCCCAACACCCGACTCTACCAAACCCAAAATATTTAGGAGCCAAATGCTTTTTTTGAGAGCCATAATTTCCATCACATGCCAAATGTGAAATGAATAAACAATAATTACTTGTATTATTTATTTATTTCTTCGGTCTACCTCACACTGCCTTTTCTATCTGCTATCTGAGCTATTTGACCTGCCTACTGCTACAAAAATTTAATGAACACGTTTTTTGCGCAGTTTCGTTTCTGTGCACGAAATTACTCGGAAATAGTTTCACATACAGAGTAATAAATATAATGTCCGGTAAGTTCAAAGTCTGTTATCGCAACTGTTATTGTTAAGATTTCACTCACTCTTAATGACTAGCAGTGATGTCAACGCACTGACGTGGAGATCGCTAATCACAGATGGCCAATGCGACGCAAGGGGCCAAATATATCCCCCGCCATTTGGGGACCGCTGTGTTAGGGCGTTTGCCCTGTGATTGGGAGGTCGCCGGTTTGAATCCCGTAGTATCGTCCACAAGCACTGCTCCCAAGGCGCTGCACATATCAGCTGCCCACTCCTCCTTTACAGATGGGTCAAATACAGAGGTCACATTTCGTTGCGGTGCACCGTGTGCTGTGCTGTGCTGTGCGGTGTTCACAATGATGAACAATGGCATTTTGAATTTTCTGAACCGTTTAAACCCTATTGGGTTCGCAGGGTACCGGAGCCTATCCCGAGACTCACACAAACACACTCAGTCACACCTTATGGGGCCAATTTAGAGTCACCAATCGATCTACAGTGCATGCTTTTGGAAGAGTACGGAACTCCACACGGAAATACCGAAACACCAACCCGGTGATCAAACCCAGGGCCTTCTTCCTGTGAGGCGACAGCGCTAACCACCACGCCATCATGACAACCAACCCAAATCAAATAAACTTGTGCATTTGTGTGTTTTATTAATTGTGCCAATCACACATTTCAGTCCAGCACATCTTTCTCCTCTCTACTTGTGTATAAAAGTTGGTCAGCATGGATATGTCTTGAAGGTCATTAAAGACTAAATAAAACTGTACAATCATTAAGCCACGACAGCACTGATACAAACAAAAATTATGATCCGAAAAACATGCTGCATTTTATGGCATGTAAGAGGATATGAGTGTGTGTGTTTGTGTGCATTTGTATGTGTGTGTGTGTTGTGGCCTCATTCTGCCAGAGACACCTGACAGCACGGGAGAAGAGTAAGAAGAGGGTGCGGAGTGTCTGGGTTTGCTTCTGAGTACCCCCTCCAAACCCCCCCCCACACACACACATATACACACAAACACACACACACACACATACACACAAACACACACACACACACACATAAACACACACACACACAAACAAACCCCACCTAATAGGCATGACAGGCCGAAGTTGCCTCTGTCCGATCCTGCTTGGGTAGATGGCAATGACTCTGCAAAAAAAAGGGAAGCAAGAGAAAAGAACGAATAAACGAACAGACGAATTACGACGAAAAGTGCCGTGGAGCCGAGACTACGACCTTCGACGTTGGGCAATTATGCAACGGCAGGACTTACAACGCCACGACGAGGTTGTGTAAGTTTGTCAGCAACTTTCAGCAACTGTTGCCTACTCACTGACCCCACACACACATACACACACAAATGATGATTTGACGAGCTCCTGTTGCCACAGCGACGGAGGAGAGTGAGCGAGCGAGCGAGCGAGTGAGTGATTGATTGGCCGGCACCTGAAAAGTGCTCACGGAAACTTCTGGAGCCGTTATTTTTATGAGGCCCTTAGGGAACCGTGGGCCTGTAGGGAGGCAGTTATATGAGGAGCTTCGGCTTCAGCTTCAGCTTCCTCCTCCTCCTGTCATATTGTCAAGGTCGCTTGAAAATTACCAGCGCAAATGAGAGGAGCTGGATTTGGGACCGCAATCAGCAGAGCTCCGTTAGTGTGCGCAGATTGAACCGGGAGCGACTTAAAAAATGAAGCGGACAGTCTCCCGGAAGATGCGCTCGTCTGTCTTTTAGAGTTGCTTGTCCTTACAGGCTGGTTTGGGTTTTTTTTTTTGATGCAGCTGGAAAACTCATTTCTCATGTTGTGAATCATCAATCAGAGACTTCAATAAAATTACTCACTCTCCTTGAGGAGGCACAAAGGATTTCAATCGCTCGCCCACGTCAAGAGGAAAATGCAGCACATCTTAAATGGGGCTCGCGAAGAAAATATATGGTGCATTGAGCTGACTTATAGAGAGGGAGAGAGGGAGAGATGTATAGACAAGGAAGATGGGAGGACAGAGACAGAGAGAGCATGACAAAGAGATGTATAGGGTAGAAGGAGAGTGGGGTACAGGGATCAGAGAGACAGAGTAAGATGTATGGGGTAGAAGTAGAGGAAGACAGTGAGAGAGTGATGGAGAAGGAGAGGAGAGAAGAGAGAGAGAGATGTGCAGAGTAGAAGGAGAGAGAGAGAGAAAAAAAAAGTAAAAAGTTGAAGGAGAGAGAGATGTGTAGAGTAGAAAGGGAGACACATGCAGAAGGGGAAAGAGATGTAAGGGGAAACGGAGAGGAGAGTTAATAGAGAGAAAAAGAGAGAGAGAGAGAGAGAGAGAGAGAGAGAGATGTATATGGTCTGCGGCGACATTGCAGGTGGTCCATTACATGCAATACACTATGCGATTAATTTCAACACCCCTACTGACAAGTTGCTTCAGGCAGACTGTCCTCCAAATCCATCTATAAAGGAGCAATATGCAGCTTTTTGGCTTCACCCAGGGAGCAGGGCTTGGGGACGATACCTTGCTCATGAGAATCTCAGCGGTACCATTTACCAGTCCGGGACTTGAATCAGCAACCTTCTGATCATGGCGCCAACTCCTCAACCGCTACGCTAACATCTACCCCTAGAGCAGTGGTTCCCAAACCAATGGGAAAGCCTACGCTCCACTCGAGCACTGCTAGAAACGTTCTGTTTCCCAGCTGTAACCCCGAATTGAGATGATTTGCAGCACAAAGCAAGCCCACACCAGCCACTGAAAAGTGTGGGACTTGAGATGATCCTCTTTTAAGTTTTTTTCTGACTGGGAACTGGTTAATTTTCCCAGCCATTTTTGTGGACATTTTTATAACTTCAGTATGCTCTTTATTTCTCCCACAGTGGTGATCCACCACCACCATTTGTAATTGTATTTGTTTTGCTCAATTAGAAAAGGGAGTTATATTTCAAATAAAGTTTGAATCTGAACCTGTGTAGTTTGAAGGGGGGGTTGGGCTCAATAATGTTCAAAGTGCCGTTCCCCCAGTGCTAGACTAGGGTGTAAATCACAACCTCCATCCATATTTTAATAAAACAGACCTCCTGTTCAATGTTGATAGCACATTGATGGAATCATTTGAATCAAACATATATATATATATATATATATATATATATATATATATATATATATATATATATATATATATATATACACATATATGATACTGCAAAAGTTTGGAAGCAGGTTATTGTCTGCGTAAACAAGAATACTTTTTAAAATGTGGAAATTGTTTATCATTTTGTTTTCATCAATCAAGCAAATGCAGTGAAGACTAGAAAAAAAAGAAATCTAAATCAAATCAATATTTGTGTCTGCGCTTTGCCTTCAAGGCAGCATCAATTCTTCTAGGGACACAGGTTTGAAGGAACTCATTTAGTAGGTTGTTCCAAACTTATCTTGGAGAACTGACACGAATCTATAATCCTATAATCCTAAAATAATATAGTGACTATAATCCTACAAATCTGACTTTGTGCAAGTGTACCTATAAATTGATGCTGGTTTGAAAACTAAAAAGGTAAGTAACACCAAATATTGATTTGATTTAGATTTTCTTTGTTAAGCTCCTTGCATTTGAAATTAATAAAATAAACAATCATTATTATATTTCTAGAAAGCATTTAAACTTTTTGCACATTGCTGTATATACATTACATTAATAGATACCTATATTATACCCACAGCACACTAAAATTTTCTTCGAGTTCAAGTCAAGTGATCCCTTTTTGTTTTGTAACAAAAGCAAGCACTATCCTTGAGACTGTCTGGTGATAGCAGTGTAAGTTACTTGTCCTGCTGGCTGGCCCTATTCATCCTTACACACCATACATGTCATTCTCTTAAGGGAACATCAAAGCATTAAAGGCACATGTGGAGATGTGGAGGTCAGAAGATGGCCTATGGGTAAGTCCCGGCACCCCACCCCACCCACACACACACACACACAGAAGTTTCTCCTGAGCATGGCCGGGAGATGACGCACACTAGCCTGCATTTTGAAATCCTCTCTCCTCAGGCGCAGATGAGGTATCATGTGAAAGACACATGTCCAAGTTGAAACCTGGGTTCAAGCTCTTGATGGAGTGCATTCCCTTTTTCTAGAACTTTATGGCTGAAAAACTGCTGGTTACAACAAATGTCATGGCGTGGGGAGACAAAATTTTTAGCAGGTATTTTATACACACATACCACGCCAAATACAAGTGAGATAAGGCACAGTTAGCAAAATATTTTGTACAATAAAATATTACCAAGAAAAATTTCTACCATAATCCACTTTTGATATTTTCAGTTTGCTTGACACTTCCCCTCTCAAAGGGCAGAGTTAGTACTTAGCATCTTGATGGGGTGTACCCGTGATCAAAAGGTCGCAGGTTCGAATCCCAGAATGGTAAAGTTACCACTGATGTACTCATGAGCAAGGCACAAAATCACAAGCACTCCCGGAGCGCCATTGGTTAATGCACAAAGTCACATTTTATAGTGCTGTGGTGTGTTCACAATGAGAAATAATCACTCACTCACTTTCACTATCTATCTTCACCAGTGCCTCCTTCCTTTTTAAATATGTAGCAAATTGTTGATTACAGTTTAAAAGTGACCTCTTGAACCTCATATTGTGTTCTAATGAACAGCCCTTTTATCTCTAAATTTGTATGGATGGAAATCAGGAATGGGTCACATCTGGTCAGGACACTGCTCGTCAGCCACATGTCCAATTACTTTTCAGTTTCTGAAATTGGCGGGTCTTCGTGGGTGAATTTATGATACTTTAGTTACGGTACATATATTAAAATCGAACGTCTATAGTTCACATCTTGATGGCTTAATTTTAGTGATATGCAGAGAAAATAAACAGAAATTAAACTTGGTACAAATACTTACTGAACCAACTGTATATGTTCATGTGAAGATGTGCATGCGCGTATGTATTGCAAATACGTTTTTAATTGTGTATGGATTGTGTGTATATATATGTATTTCAAATGGAATAAATTTAAGCACATCCTTCAGCTGCTTCTCTCCCACAGTATCACATAAACCTCTAATGGGCCAGATTATATCTATATAAGCTTTGGCTTTAGGATCTAAAAATATTTATTTTTAACAAGTATGGTTTTGGAGACAGTCAATAGGGAAAAAAGACGGAGACAGGGCTTGGAGGTTGCAAACTCAAGATGTTGAGATTCTCTTTGGGGAATCACAGGGATGGATAGGATCAGGAAGGGAGTTCATCAGAGGAACGCTCATGTTAGATGTTTTGGGGCCAAGTGAAGGAGGCCAATTTGAGATGGTTTGGACATCATGGGAAGACAATGAGTACACATAGGGTGAAGGATGCTGGGTTGGAGCCACCAGGCAGGAAGGCTGAAGGGAAAGACCAAAAAGGAGATTTATGGATGTGGTGGTGAAAGAGGACATGAAGTTAGTTGGTGTGAGTGAAGGATGCAGAAGATAGGACTAGATGGAGACAGATGATTTATGTGGCGGCCCATGAAGGAAAAGCAGGAAGAAAAAGAAAGAAGAAAAGACAACATAATAAATTCAGCATAATAAAGTGAAGTTTCGTTCAATGTCCATTCAAGAAAGTGAACAATTAAAAGTAACCACAAGCAAACATGTTTTAAATAGAAACTTTTTGCCTTTATAGAAACGATACCAAAAGACATTATGCTTTATCTTTTTACAAATTACAATAATTTCATACAAGTACTCAGAATTACTTTGATGTTATTTTCATATTTATTGCTAATTAAAAAGAAATCTGCTACTGAAATTCGATGTTCCAAATTGTCCACCCTGCCCTCCCCAACCTGCCGTCTCTTAGTTCACGCATTAAAGGGGTCCAGATAGACGACGATTTTTAAATAAATTAAGGGTAAACTCTGATTAAGTTAGCTATTTTTTTATCTAATGATTCTAAAGAATGTCCAGAAAACGTCAGTACTTCCAAGAAAAGGACTATTTGCAATCGTGAATTGATGTACTGTAAAGTAAACCTGGTTTCACATGAGCGGTCAGTAAATGCCATATATTATCTGATTTGCTGAGCCATGGACTGTGCAAATAGTGGCTTTTGAAAAGAACAAACAGAGCCAATACAAAACTACAGGTTGCAATTGTGGAGTATTATGATAAAATAAGAATCTTGCAAAAAGCTATTTTAATAACATCATATTTCACTATAACAAGCAGATACGGTCACACACATTCTCACTGGTTAGAAGGTGGAACACTGAGAAGCTTTATACACCTTAAAAGTAAACAAATTAGCCTCTGCAGGTATCATCAGTGCTGTAATAACGACAAAAATTACTCCTCACTTGCAGCAATCGTGGAAAAGTGCTTTGCAGTCACGAAGAAGAGCACTGAAATTCTGAGATCAGTCGAGAACATCTACAAATTGTTTTTGTTTCTTTTCCCAGAAATTTGAAGATAAAAGGCATGGGGCGATGAGTTGCTTTTCTATGATGTGATTCTAAACTGTCGCTTCGCTCTGATGTTTCAATCCCAAATTCTGTCAAAAATTATTTTAATTAATTCAGAATGCGAGGTGGATAAAGAACATATACTGCTCTTGTGCAAAAGCCTGGCCTTAGCGCTGTTAATCAAGGCGATGCTGTTCACATTACCTGTCGGTTTACCAGAGAGGAGGAAGCATATAAGAAGGGAAGGAGAGACAGAGGGAGAGGAAGGCGTGTGGTGGAGGTAAGGAGAAGGGAGAAAAAGAAGGTGGCGGGAAAGAGAAAAAGAAAGTCACAGAGAAATAAGGAGGGAAGGAGAGGGAGAAAGCGGGAGAAAGAAAGAGACAAAAGGGTGATGGGGGAAGGGGTGACAGAATTCTGAAGAAAGGAAAAAGAGGATGGTTGGGCAGACAAAAAAGAGGAGGAGAGGCCGGGATGGAAGGGGAGGATGGAGAGAAAGTCAAAAGAAGCTGGTGGAAGAAAATAGAGATGATGGGAGGAAGTCATGGCGTGGGGGTGGATGTCAGGAAGAGATGGGAGGGCGGGAAGGAGAGGGAAGAAGAGGAGAGAGTTGAGTGAGAGGGAGGCAGGAGGAGAGAGATGAAGGAGAAAAGAGATATAGATGGAGGAGGGAGAAGACAGAGGGAGGAGAAGAGGAGGCAGGAGGGAAGGAGAAGGAGGAGGCGAGGGAGGGAGGCGGGGAAGGAGAAAGAGGAGGGAGACAGTGGGTGGAAGGAGACAGTGGGGGAGGAGGAGGAAGGGAGAAAGGAGGAAGCGAAGGAGGAAGAGGAAAGAAGGGAAGGAGGAGCAGTGGAGGAGGATAAGAGGGCTGAGGAGGAAGATAAAGAAGGAGGAGGATGAAGAGTGGGAAAGATGAGGGGGAGGAAAAGGAGGAGGAAGAGGAGAAAAGGGGAGAAGAAGGAGTTAGGGAGGAGAAAAGAAGCCGAGGCCTTGAGGAAAGGAGGCGAGGAAGGAGGAAAGAGGAGGGAGAGGCTAAAAGACGAGGAGGAGGCGAGGAGAAGGAGGAGGAGGAGGATGGAAGGAGAAAGAGGAGGAGCAAGGAAGGAGAAAAAAGGAGGAGGGCAGAGGAGAGGAGGAGGTGGGAGAGGCGAGGAAGGGGGGCGAGGAGAGGAGAAAGAGGAGGGAGGAGAAAGAGGAGGCGGGGGGGGGGCTAGAAAAAGAGAGGGAGCGAGGGAAGGAGGGAGGGAGAAAGAGGGAGAAAGATAAGGTGAGCTCTGAGTGTTCTGGGTCGGTGTCTGGCCCATTAGCTGAGCACCACATCAGAGCCGGGAGGGAACAGCATGTACTTGGGGTCTAGATTGGGAGTGAGGTTTTGGAAGTTTCTTGAAGCATCGGTCTCAAACACGTCCAGCACTTTTCGGTTCATCAGAGAAAACCTGGAGCACAAACAGAGAGGGTTGGTGTTGGATAAGCCACTTAGCAAACATCCCCCTCCAGCTGTTTTGTCTTGGATTTCCCCATCTCATCACAGCTCCTCGGAAAGCGGGATTTAATTAAGACATGGGAAGAGCTACGTATCATTTGGAGAGCATTTAAGCGCTCATGTGGGTCATTACCTCTGCAACAGGGCGCATGTAATCTTTTTGGCTGTTTACATTCGTGCTTGTGTTTGCCTGACTAGCATCAGAATTCCCCTGCTGTGAGGTCAGTGCTTCTGTGTGGAATGTTGCGCGTGGAGTGCAGATAACTGTGTAATTACCTGGAGGCTGTGGGATACAATGCTTTGTTAGCCTACAATTTGAAACACAATCACAGTTTAACTAGTTTAAACACTCCCAACTCCTCGCGTGTGTTTTAGAGGATGAAGTCAGACCCACCTGCCTTAGTCAGGCAGGAAACTTCCAGTAGGCATTGCTGAGTTTTACACTTCCATTACTGCCTAAGGGAGAATCGAGCAGTGAAACAAACATCAGAATATTAAATTTGCTTATTACACCTCGTAAAAAGGATTTCCTTAAACTTCTGGACTCAGCGTCAGTTGAAATTTTGGAAACAACTACCTATTTGAAATATTATCAAACATGTCTGGAATATAAAGAAAAAAATCTCTGAAATATACAACGTTTTCTTTTAGAGGAGCTTTGGGTTGTCTTCAACCGCTTAAAGACATATCCTCTTTTCTATAACGTGCTGAAGATTTATTATGTACAATTTTTACGTAACTGAAAACACTGTCATTCATTTGGCTATGTACAAGGTTCAAGATTCTTTGTCACATACATAGTTATAGCACATATATAGTAAGCATTGGTGAAATGTGCAGAAGCGATCCTAAGACTGTACAAAATCAGAGACAGAATTTAGAAATAAGAATCACTGAAAATGAGGGTTCAAACCAGGACCTTCTCGCTGTGGGAACGCTTGGCGCTAACCACTCTTGCCCGCCGTGCCGCCTCAGCGAGGTCCTGAGTTCGAACCCCGAGAGACGGCACCGTATGAGTAGATTCTGTGTAGAGTTGCATGCTTTCTCCTGTATATGTTGTTACAGCAGGGTTGCTCGGGTGCTCAGTTTCCCTCCCCTGATCCAAAGAGCATGCACTGCAAGGTTAACTGGCAACTCTAAATTGAGCCCGTAAGGTGTGAATGTGTGTGTGACCGTGTGTTGGCGACTCTAAAATTGGGCCCATAAGGTGTGAGTGTGTGTGTGTGCCCTGCAGTGTGTTGGCGCCTACCCATGGTTGTTCCGCCTTGCGCCGTAAGTTCAGGATAGGCTCTGGTCCCCTGCGACCCCAGTTGGGATGCAGCGGTTCAGATAATGAATGAATGAATGAATGAAAACGAGTGATTATTTGTCATTGCAAACTCACTCACTCATTAAGCCCTAAATATCTCTGTAATACAAAATATTAACAATTGTAATCGTTTTAAGTTGCCGTACAGAAAGAACGAGGGCTCAACTTGGGGTCAGGTGACCTGTTGTTCGTGCTGAACATTACTATAAGCTCCTGAAGTGACCTAAAGAGCTGCAGAATCCTCAACACTGCCTAGAGCAGATGTGCTTGCGTGGAGATGGCGTAGATGACCGTGTCTGCCTCGGGAGTAGGGAGGCGTCCGGCCTCGATGCCTTTAAAAATTACATGGTCTAGAAACAGGCACAAGAGAAAAGAACAGCTTCCAGAGAGCAGTCGTTCATCTAAAAGCCTTTATATTATGCATCGAAACATTTCATCAAGCAAACAGTACGACAGCTCTATGGTGCTAAATATTGATCAGAAAGAGGGTTAAACGTGAAGTCAGTCCACACTCAACCAGTTCGAAAAAAGAGGCATGGATATGAGTGGTGCTCTTGTGGGGGTATCATGAACATGCCGGCGAGAAACCTGAAGCGAGGAAGAATGCCAACATGATCGCATGGCCGTCACACTCACGGTTTACAACACATGCCCTAACAACAGAGCTCTGCCCTGGTTCTAGAGCTGTTCTTAAAAAATAAACGTTATACACTATACAACACGATGTACTGTTTAGCCTTCACACACACACACACACACCCATAAACCCAAACCCCCCCACACACACACCCAAACACACACACACACACACACAAACCTAAACCACACACAAACCCCTGACACATAAACCCACACCCACACTAAAAACCAAACCCACCATAAGCCAAACACACAACCCACCACATAAACTAAACACCGCTTCCCATAAACCCAAACACCGCACCCATAAACCCACACACACATAAACCCACACACCTGTGCGCCAAACCCACGCCAAACCCTACTGTGGCATAAACCCACACACACATAAACCCACACATAATGCCTTTTAACAAGCTCACACACACCCACACAGCATAAACCCACACACACCATGCATAAACCCATAAACCCTTAACATAAACCCACACACACAAACACACTCATGTATCACACACGCAAACCCACACACACATACACACACACACCCACACACAAACACACACATGAACCCACACACACATAGCATAAACCCACAAACCCCACACACAGCATAAACCCACACACAGCATAAACCCCACACCTGCAAACCACACTGCCTTTTAAAACCACACACACACACACACGCTCAGGGATTTTACCTGCTATAGAGCATGGAGCTGCCGTCGTCCAGGTTAACGTGCCCACCTCCAGAAACAGCTGGGTTCCTAAAATGATGGTGGCTTAGGGATGAAAATAGAAAGGCTTTCACAAAAAATGCCATCTGAAGAACAAAAGAACAGCTAGTCTCTCCACCTTGTATATGTGGCCGAGCAGGCAAGGCAGCTCTGGCTGAGTTCTCATATTTGTACAGCAGCGACAGCAGGCGGGAAGGTCTGGTAAAGACCTGGCGGAAGGTAGACGGAACCTTTAAGCAGCACTGGATGAGGTAGCCCACGCTGAACATGCGGATGAAGCCCTGCGGGAGAAACACGAGAAAAACCACATTAAGACATCCCTGCGTGTTGGCTTTAAGTTGAGTCCATTGCCTAAAATGTTCTGGAGACCTTACTGTATGAGGGAGCTCAAAAGCACTTCAAACATACAGCAGTTTCAGCAATTAGGTTCCATTTTCAAAATTCTTACTCATACTGTAAACATGTACTGTATGTCACGTTGTGGCACATCACCGTATAATATCGTCCTTTTATTGAACAAACTAAACAGCCTCATGTTATTTATCTTATTTACACGACAGCATGCGTTCTGTCATCTCCCACATAGTGCATACATTTACAGTGGGGGCTGGGCGATATGGCATTAAAATTATATACGCGATACCGATATATATCTCAATACTAGCCAAGAAATTTCCTCTACGTTCACTGTATAAACCAGTAAAATTGACCCTATACTGTAAAATGACACCAATATAATAGATTTGGCAAAAAGATTGCTTATAGTAAATACTTTTATTTTAAGCAAATACCAATATAGCAAAACTTTTATACTTTATATTGAGGGACAGACAAGAGGAAGAACCCGTTGATTAGCGTGCCCAATTAGCGATGTAGACCTAACTATTAGAAATTATAATTATAAGGTTGATAAGCACCTTGTGTTTAACCTACCGTCGCCGTTCCTCTTTCTACATCATCTGTTTTTCTGTAGAAACTGTCTGTAGTGTGCAGCCAATCACAAAACCAGGAGCCATCGGCCAATAGGATTCGCAGGCAGGACCTGCCAAAACCCGCCCTTTCAAACCCGGCATGTAAGAAATCTCACTCGAACCAAGCAGCTCGTCAGTAATCTGCTGCTGCGAGGGACATTAACACAGAGAGAGGAAAAAAAGACAACATTGAGAGAGGAAAAATACAGTTAAGTGAGCAATATTATCACAACCCAGCACTGGATTTCTTAATTTTTGTGCTCTCGGGTTTCACGTGCGCTCCGACTTTGAAATTCTGCAGCGAAATTTTTGCGGCAAGCAATTTTCTTGGCAGCTCTAGTTTAGGCACTGATGTGGCCGTGGCGGGAAATGACAGAAATGGCGAAACACGAGTGGTACAAAATCTTGTATGTGCTAGGAGTTTTCTTGATGGAGCAGGGAGGCGAATATCTCTTTGCAATGAGGGCAAGCAAAAACTCCAAAGCAATCGTGCTGTCTGTTTAACAATAGCGTTAGGATTTATACCGATAGTCACGATATAGTCATTTACTACATTGCCGTGGAAGAAGCCGGTATATTAGATATATTCACCTATTTTCAACTCTTCTATGCTCTCTGTAGCATGTGGTACAGCTCCGCCCATACATGCGTGCTGGCGCTTTTACACAGGTATGTGCATATACCTCCACCAGCCGGACAGAAGCGTGGCGGCGTCTGAAAATATGTTGCGTCAACCGGCTGAAATGCAGACAGAAATATCTGTGACTTCCCATATCAAGAGGCTCTGGAAATGTTCTTCCAGAAGCCCAGAAGATACACTGCGGTGACAAAAGCTGTGGATAATTGTCGCCAAAAGTGTTTAACGTTGGTTTCCCGCCGAACCCTACGACCCCCACCCCACAAAGCTGCAAACTAGGGAAAACACTGCAACAAAAACTGTGGCAGCAACTAGTTTGAAGCTACGTTTTGGAGCGCAATGTAGCGACAAGAATCTGGAAGCGATATTTCTCCACCTATTTTCCATTTTTCTTGTCAGACCTGGAAACTCATAATCATAACTGATAATGCTTTACTATGCTTATGCAGGGCTGTTGTTTTAAGCCATGTAATCAGCAAAAAAAAAAAAAATTAATATAAACCACATGATTCAAGACTTAGAATCCAGAACCGTCTGCCTGTCTTGGTGAAAGCAGTTCTGAAACTGATTATCCTTCTGTTACCTGCGGGATGAACTAAATAAATACCACCACCAATTTCTCTAGAGTCGCAGTTGAGACTATCATGATTTGTTTTTATCAAACTAGATTTCTTGAAAAAAAGAAAAGAAAAAAGACAGCCAGTTAATAGCAATAATTAGGCGTCCTTGGCAGCAAAATAAGGAAAGACAGTCTTGATCATTTTTTGGCCTGGATAAGCGAGAGGACAAAAAGGCGACATAGTTGGGCTACCGACAGGAAGCATAAAAGCGCCCTGATCTCCTCGGTAGGCTGAACATTTTAAAACCACGAACGGTGTCACGATGACACACTGTGGAAGGAGTTAACGAGACAAAAATAATAGAAGATAACAAGGTTAATGTCCAGTCACCAGCAATCACAATGAGGAGGAGGAGGAAGGAGGGAGAAAAGGAAGAAGAGGCCGAAGGGGGAGAAGAGGAGGAGGGCAGAAAGGAAAGAGGGAGAAAGAGGAGGAGGAAGAAGGAAGAAGAAAGAGGAAGAGGGAGGAGAAAGAAAGGAGAAGGAAGGAGCAGGGAGGAAGAGGGAGGGAAGGATGGAAGGAGGAAGAGGAGGAGGATGAGGAAGAAGGAGGAAGAGGAGGAGGAGGAAGAAGAAAGAAGGAAGGAGGGAAGAAGGATGGGAGGGAGGAGAGAAAGAGGAGGAAAGAAGGTTGAGGAAGGATGCAGAAAGAGGAAGAGGAAGGAGAAGAAGAAGAAGAAGAAGAAGAAGAAGAAGAAGAAGAAGAAGAAGAGAAGGAGGAGCAGGCGGAAGAGGAAGGAGGAGAAGAGGAGGAGGAGGGGGAAGAAGAAGGAAGAAGAAGAGGAAGAGGAGGAAGAAGAAGAGGAAGAGGAGGAAGAAGAAGAGGAAGAGGAGGAGGGAGAAGAGGAAGAAGAGGAAGAGGAGCAGGCAGAAGAGGAAGAGGAAGGAGGAGAAGAGGAGGAAGATGAGGAAGAAGGAGGAAGAGGATGGGGGGAGGAGGAGAAGAGGAGGAGGAGGAAGAGGAAGGATGCAGAAGAGGAAGAGGAAGGAGGAGAAGAGGAGGATGAAAAAGAAGAAGACGAATAGGAGGAAGAAGAGGAAGAGGAGAAAGAAGAGAAAGAGGAGGAGGAGGAAGAAGAGGAGAAAGAAGAGGAAGAGGATGGGGAGGAGGAGGAAGAAGAGGAGGAGGAGGAGGAGGAGGAGGAAGAAGAAGAAACAACAAAGGGGGTTCCAATCAGTAACGTCTCGTAGTGCCAATCAGTCACACTGATCAGTAATTCACGTGCTGCGCGTTTGGGGCTGGAGACGAGCGTCGGCAACGGTTATGAAAGTTGAACTAAGTTCACATGAACAAACTGCGGTGATGCAATGCACACACACCCTGCTGATTCGAGGCAACCTCTCTCTTATCAAGTACACACACGTACACACGTACAAACACGCTGCCCTTCGCAGACACACTCGCAGACCTTCGAACATGAACTTCCACCAACCAGTACAGATCAAAGAGGGGGGAGAAGAGCAAAGGCCCCAGATGCTTACTTTGACGCAGTAGGAAATGCAGTTGTCGTGGTAGTGTTTACAACACCTGTGCCTGGGTCCATGCTTGCAGCTGGAGGGTGTAAACACAGAGGAGCAAGTTAAAATTAGGCATGAACCAATACGATACGTGGATCGGATATTGGTCCGATAAAGACTCAAATGGCTGGATCGGGTATCTGTGGCATTATGCCAATCTATGGAGCCGATCAGTTCAATTAAATGGTAGGTTTCTCTGCGTTTGCGTATGCGTGCACACAGCTTGTTGTGCATCGAAAGTGGCACTGAGGTACTCATGAGCAAGGTACCGTCCCCAAGCACTGCTCCCTTGGCGCTGCCCCTCAGCTGTCCACTGCTCCTTCACGGATGGTTTAAATGCAGTGGTCACATTTTGTCGTGGTGCACCGTGTGCTGTGCTTTGCTGTGGTGTGTTCACAATGACAACCACTCACTCACGGGCTCAATTAATTAAACATTCTCTTGGCCAGCTGGTGGCTGTGTTTCAGCTGTTAAAGCTGTATGGAATCACAAGGGCTCCAAGCAAACACTGCTCACAAAGCGTCCACCAACTTCACGCCACAAACTCATGGCCATCTCCACGTTCTTATTTCGTACCTCCTCATTTCTGCTCCAAGCAACACCTCAGAGTGCCATTCTTTCCATCTAGAGGCATCACTGAGCCACACTCCATTTTAGTTGCTTAGCAATTCTGACAGACTTGAACATAAGACTCCCAGAAGACATACTGACCTCCGAAATCAAAACTCAAAGGGCCAGTTTCCCAGACAACGATTAAGCCTAAGCCTAGACTATCTTTGGATTTCAGTGGTGAATCTCCATTGTATCTGCAATTTAGTCCAAAACTAAGCTTAATCCATGTTCAGGAAACCAGCCCAAAGGGTTTAAACTGCTTAAATTGTCAAGTCAACTTGGTCAATCCATGTACAAGACACACTCAACTTCTCAAGAACCCACGGACACAACAGAACACAGAAAATACTAAAAAGCTAAAACTAATAATAAAAGACAAAATCCTACGTATTGTAAAAGCCCTTACAATACAGTGGCGAGGTACGCCATCATAAAATAGGGGGCGCGGAGGGGCAGGGGGTTACAGTTCAGACTTTAAGGAACGGAGAGAGGTACAAATACTCACAGAAGGTCCAGCAGTCTGTGGGTCAGGGCAGCGATGGCATTCCTTTTTGGCAACGTCCGTTCCTCCCGTGGCCCGTGGCTGGACGGCAGTGGTGCCATCTCGGCTCGCGACGCACTGGCCACTTCAGCCTGGCAGGAATGTGTAGGGATCTCCTCTTTCCCAACGATGAACCTGAAACAATACACAATTACATTTAGCAGCCACACAGAAACTGAGCCAACAAAATCTATTTTGATCAGAGCATAAACACTTACTTCAAGGCTGAGAAAGCAAAGCCCTTAAGTCCATCTTTACTCCTACGGCGAGAGAATTAATGAGACGTTTTTACACCACCCTGTTAAATATCTAATATGCAAACCTCAAATCTTGTTAAGTTCTTTAAAATGCTAGAGCTGATTTATTCCCGGAATTTGAGCATCTGGCAGTCAGACTTACCTAAAGAAAAACATGTATAGTGATGCAGTCAGGCAGAAGAGCAGAACCTGAAAAGCAAGACAATTCATGAGATACGAATGAATGCGCTGGTTTAAAAAAAATCCACCTGACAGAGTTCACCTGACACTTTTACATGAGATATTCAAGATGTCAGACCTTGCCACATCGAATCCACTTTTGAAGATAACTTAAAAAACTTTTTAAGATTAGGATTTCGAAGTACAGCACAAAAAATGTATGCTTCAGTCAAAAATACTGGACACACAGGTATGGATTTATTTACTACTTTTCTCATTTTTCTGCACTAAACTGCCGGATTACACACGTGCACAAACTCTGTCTTATGGTGTGTTCCATTTACCTTTGGATCTGAGTTTCAGTTGACGAGATCACATCCGCTAAAAATGCTGTGAAAATCGAGTTGGATGCGTTCCGTCACAGGAGAGGTGAACTAGCTTTATTAACGCTAACACTTCGACACTTTTTCCATCTCGAGTTGCTGATCCTGTTCACCTTTCTGTTCGGCTAACTAGGCTAGTCCTTTGTTTTTAGCAACATCGACCAGCCAATTTAGCATCGCCACTTGATACACAGCACATAACACAGTACTTTGTGAATAGCATGACCGTAGCAACACTTCTGTCAACTACACTCTAAGAAAAACTGGTTCTTAATTAGTGCTCTAGACAACCTTTTTGTGATGTAGAACCTTTTTTATGCTGTTTAAGGTTCTTTGGAGTTCTTTAAGTAACACCTTGGCTCATTTTCAATGCTTTTTTAACACTTTATATTAAAGTATCACCTTAAAGGCTACTGGCCCTATTCCTAACCTACCGATTTACTAGTGGATATGTGCAGAAACTATTGTTATGCTGCAATTTTTAACCGTAACAGATGATATCTGCCTCTGCCTTTTAGAGAGATCAGTAATTAAAGTGCAATTTATATAAAGTAACTGATAACTTGACTCAGTTAACTTTTACCAAACACTACATTTGAACAAATTATTACATATTGCACATAATGAACACGTGTTCATTAAACATTTTTCATGATAAATGTGACTCTGCATTGCAAAACCAGTCGCTTGTCGAAAATTTTCAAAATTGAGTTATTATGTTTTCATGAAAGGGCATAAATCAATCTTCAAAACGATACCTATATCGAATGAATCGGACGACATATGACTGAGATATCAACAGTCAAAGGAGTCGGGTTTCTCCTGTCACGCCAAGTGAGAAACGGAGAAATCTGCCTTTGAAGTTGACTATCGCCGTAGCACTCACAGACGCTTGGTGCGGTCCCGACTACGTCTGCATTTACGGTAGCCTACGCTGCATTCACAGCCACACGGATAGCCTACCTGCGTTGGGTTAACTGAACTCGGGAGACGAAGATGGATTCCGGAGAAATATCTTCACGCTAGTCAACCAGTGGATTTACCGTAAATATTGAAGTAGAGCGGTCAAAACAGAAACTTTTAACATTCTGCTGGAATTGAATTCCTCACCTCAAGAAAGTCACGTTTTTAGGATGGAAAGGGTAAGTTTTTCAGTGAAATTTATTCACAACAGTACAGTATAGACCTTCCACTGTTTCAAAACACTAAAAACAAAAAATCCAAAATTTTACCCCACGCAACATTAACGGTCATTTTTCTCAGAAACCTCTGCTGCGAGAAGCGACTGGTTTTGCCGTGGAGGATCACAAATGGTTCTGCAAACAACCAATGGGTAAAAGGGTCTTTGTAGAACCAAAGAAGGTTCCCCTATGGCATTAATGTGAAGAACCACTTTTGGTGCTAATAATTGATATAATGTACAATGACGCTGTATTATGTACACAGCTGACCGACACAAACACAAAAGTGCTGAAAAATCTAAAAAGAAACCCCCAAAAAACAAATCGCAGTATTTGCACTGAGCAGCCATCCTGAATTCTGAACTCAGGGTCCTCGGTGCTGCTCCGAGATGTTTGGTCGGGTGTCCGAGAAACGGGGGCGCGCATATCTTCGCTTCCGGTTTCAGCCCTCAGAAAACGACTCGGAAACAGAGCACCGACGCCAAATGGAACGCACTATTAGCATTGCTGTTCACATACTGGACTTCTCGACTGGACTGCAGCTGCTGCTAAAATATACTAAAAGTCTATTTGCACAAACATCCACAAGCATACTTTTTAGCTGTCTTAAAGCTTACCTTTACTGTGCTGCGATCTGTCGTTTAAATAGACATACAGTACTGTGCAAAAGCCTTGAGCCACCCCTCATTTCTTGCTAAAAAATATGAGACAATACATACAGTGATTTATTGTGATGTGCAAACGCTATTTCTCAAGACATACATTCAAAACATAACGTCTGTGTCTTTTCAAAACCAAACAAAGAAATGAATGAGTGATGGCTCAATACTTTCACACAGTAATGTATATTTAGCACGGTGGTTAGCACTGTCGCCTCACAGCAAAAAGGTGTGTGTGCCCTGCGCCTGCAATCCTGGAATAGGCTCTGGTCCCCATGACCCAGATAGGGAGTCGAATGGAATTTCAATAAGCCAATAAGTCTTTCATACGGATGTATGTGCTCTTTGAATATCTGATGATACCTTAATATGACTACAAATTGGCTTCCATTATATTAAATCAAATTATTTGGATCCCAATCTCCAAATCTCATGGCTGACGTGCAAGCAGCCAAATAAAACTGTTAATGATTAGGTTTGAACAATTGCTCACAAACAGCAGCAATAAAACCATAAGATTTTTTTGCAACCTCTACATTTTGCAGCTCTAGGATACATACGGTTACAAAGGGGGAATGTAAATATGGCAGCGTACCTCTCCGTGTTTTACAGGATTAACAAGGCCACGCGTGACAGCCATCCGGAATAAAGTCTCAGTCGCCTGGGAATCGGAACGCAAGCGTGAGTGAAACAAACAATGAAGAGCTTACTTTGCTCGGTGTAATAAAAAAGCCTTTGGCAGAAATGGCTACTGTAGCACTACAATGATATAATAGTGTGGAAAAACACAGACAGAACGCAGATCATTTCCTGACGAAGTGATAAAATGTCCTACCAGGTTTGCCATGTATATGGTTAGAAGTCCTCTCCTAAAGTATATGGAAAAAAAAAGACATGAAAAAATGTTACATATTTACACAGTTTATGGGAAAACACTGAATCCCAGAATAAGGAAGAGGTTTAAGTCATAGCCAGGTACAAAAAACAAAACGACTACAAAGAATAAGTGTTGAAGAACTAATTAATGCATTAAAATAGTTACTTCAACTTGTAAATGTAGACATCTTGCTACAGTTGGATGGTATTTCCACTGTTTCTTCTAACCCCAACCCCACACTTTTACCCAAGTAATGAAATGCACATCTCTCACTCTTAGTGTTTCCACATAAACGATGAAGCCTTTCTATTTCTAATTCTGCCAACTCTCATGCTTGCCTAAAACCTCAGGCACAAGCACCTAAAAACTTACCCATTCTCTCTCTCTCACACACACACACACAATTATTCATTCATTCTCCAAACCGCTTAATCCCAACAGGGGTCGCAGGGGGACTGTAGCCTATCCCGGGAACTTACGAGTGCATGGCGGGGGGGGACCAATCCTGGGCAGACGCCAACACACCGCAGGGCACACACACTCTTGCACGCGCACACTCTCATTCACACCTTACGGGGCCAATTTAGAGTTGCCAAGTAACCTACAGTGCATGCTTTTGGACTGTAGGAGGAAACCGGAGCACCCGGAGGAAACCCACGTGAATGCGGGGAGAGCATGCAAACTCCACACAGAAAGGCCCTACGGCCGACCCGGGCTTAACCGTACCGCCCTTCCAAATAATTAAAAGTTTTAAAGTAAGTTAACTAATATCTTTGGCAGATAATAATGCGGACGACAGACAGTGCTTCCACTTACAACATTTAAGGGACACTCTTATTCAGCACCACTTCTATTTTCAAATTACAGGAGCATCTTGCATCTCCTTGGAGCATCTTGGATTTTAACTAAGATACAACCCCCCAGTTTTATGGGTTTCAATAACACACACTACGGCTGTGCCTCTTCACAGTGTAGCCTTTTGAGTATGATGTGTATGTGCTGACACAGTCTTGAAATCTCCCCATTTCTGGTTAAAAAATTGACCTGCACATATTTTTATTAGATTTATATAGTATAAATTGTGCTGGCACTTTAGGTATAAGAACTAGTAAGGAGTCTGTTTTGAGTTTTTATTATGCAGATATTCTACTGCTTGTTACTGTGAAGAAAAATTAGGTTAGTGCCAGGCAGAATCACTTTTTGTTATCCATTTGGTTACCAATTTTTGTACTGAATATGTGAGTTTGTATCAGACAACGCATTTTTCTATATTTATTTATTTTTTATTGTTCTCTGATATTATACAATGGAAAACAAAGCTCTTATCAGTTAAAAATGAAGCAATACTGAAGTTTTGGCTTAATCTGAGCCAATCTGGACTCACTTTGGTTTCTAAAATGACTTGCTGAGGGAAAGCTTTTTTTAAATGTAGTTATTACTACATTATTGTGGGTAGCAAAATTGCAGCTCAGGATCTAAGGGCATCACCGATGTGGACAGAAACGTCATCTCCCACCTGCTTTTGCGCTCTATCAGAATAGCGATGTACGAGGCCGGCAACGCCGCTCCAAACCCTGCGGACCAGGAGTAGAAACAGCCCAACAGCTTCCTGCATCAGAGACCGAAGGGAAAAAAACAAGTAAGAAAATCTGAAACTGAATATTCCACACTTAAGCTTTAAACTCAACTACACTCTGACCTCTATTCATGCCACTGAGTGCATTTTGAACTTGAACCTCATTTTTACTGTCGTCATGCTGGGACTAACCACTGATGCGCAATTTTTATTTGCAGAATTGCCTCATCCTTTTAAACCATGTTACATTATCGCCGGACTTTGCCAGTATGATAAGAGGTAGTGATCCAAAGGTTGACAAATATGTTTGCGATGAGCGATTTCATCCCGTGACTGCACCACTGGCTTTTTGCCTTCAGAGGACGGTCAGACACATTCAATATCAACTGAAAAAGGGGGAGATTGGCAGTTGGTAACAATTAGGGAGTTGGCCCCGTGATTGGAAGGTTGCCAGTTCAAGTCCTGGATTGGTAAAGTTACGAGCATGGTGCTAGTCCCAAGTACTGCTCTCTGGGCGCTGCCCAAAAAAGCAGCCCACTGCTCTTTTAAGGAAGAGTCAAATACAGAGGTGAAATTTGGTTGTGGTGGAAGGTGTTCACAATGACAAATAATCAGTCACCTAAAATTTACCTCAGAATGCAGAAAAAGGCAATGTACAGGCCGCCATTGGCCGTGAGGAAGGATGTGGACTGTAGAATCTCAGGGATCAGCCTCTTCTTGTAGTAGTCTTTTTTCCGTCGTCTTAGTATGGCTGCAATCTAGAAGTTACATGCAAATGCCACTTTTTATCTATTCTCATTTACATTATATAACAGATGAAGCCTAAGCTTTTTTTTTTAGTTTGCACAGAGGTTCCAAGTTTTCAAGATTAATATAAATCCACATTTTAACATGTCAAACTACATTCAAGCCGCCAACCAGGCAGCTTTTGAATATTAGAGGCAGCAAGATTAGATTTAATTTGATTTTAAATTTAGCACTAGGTAAATGTCAGGTAATAGGCAAAACATTACATTTAACAGTACTGGATGGCAACACTGGCCTCAAGCTTGGCTTAGAGATCAGTCAAATCTATGAGCTTTCACATGCTTAAACTTTAAACTAAGTTCAGGGCATAACACAAATATTTCAAGTTCAGGGTCAGAGCAGACTTAACACAATTCTTCACACACAAGGTCAAGCAAGACCAAATTTCTTCAGACGCGTGATGGTACAGGCTTATTTGCTGCTCGACACAGAGGAAAACGTCTGATTTTCATTTTGCATGACCAACCTGCAAAAGATGTCTCTCCGATAGAAGACCATTTACTCTGATTTAAGGTTCTTGGATCCTTTAAGTAAAGGAGGGTTCACATTGGTATACCACTGACCAATGTGACCACCTTTTTTAAATGTATTATGCCAATTCCCTCTTTGACCTCTTTTACAAATTCACCCCAATCATTCAAAATCAATTCACTCTTTGCAGACAGACATATACAAGTAAAAATATGCAAGCACATATATTCACCCAGTATCACAGAGTGCATAAACTAACTTTAGAACATGACAAACATTTTAATTCTGCAAACTATGTACATGTAAACCCTGAAATACATTTGCTTCACCTACTCATCATCTTATTTTGTGCAATTTGTACTTGATTTGACAACAGCTGTAAACAAATCTAACAAATTATACAATCGCACTTTGTTGCTAATAATAGTTAACTCGGAATCCTAAACAGACTGCAATCAGATTGTCAGGTGGCTAGCAAAACAGGCTGTTAAAATCTTTAGTGACACAGCTTCCTTAGACGTGCATTTAGCATTTTAGCTCCTGCATGAACTTTATAATGCTTGTTTTTCATTAAAAAGGAAGGTTATTTGTCGTGTCTCTGGAGTTAAGTTTATCTGTAGGGCAATTAAAGAGTTGACTACTGTCAGGCCCGCTGAGTGGTAGACAAGCAGTTAGCATGTGAAAGCTAACGCTCCAGGTACAGCTGACGCCAAAAGCAGTGGTGGAAAGAGTACGGAATAATTGTAGGAATACTCAGTAATGAAATGCCATTTTAAAAGAAGTGTAGTAGATTACTTTAATCTGTGCTCAAGTACAAGTAAAATTACAGACTTCAAAATATACTCATAGAAGTACAAGTAGACGGAAAAATACTTGATTACAGTAACGCGAGTAATTGTAATTCGGACCATCCACCGCTGACTATGTCTCGCTGAAGCTTAAGATAACCCTTACACTTAGGTTCCTAAGGCTAACGTCAAAGCTAGCGCCAGCTTAGCCTCTCGCTCTTTGCTGCCCGATAGCGTTATTTCGATGCTAGCTGGCTAGCTGGCTAGCTGCGGAGCTTCGGACGTCCTCCCGGTAAGCTGCGCGCTCGGCGGCACTTACTAAATAGAGCGGCGCGTAGATCTTGAAGGAGACCTCGAGCGCGCCAGCGGTCACCTGCAGCGTGGAGCGGACGCATGACGGACTCCAAGTGTGTCCGATCTCATAGCAGTTGTGCGGGATCGACTTACTCAGAGCCGCCATGTTCACAATACCGGCGTGCCGCGCGCACGCGCCTCCCGCGCGTCATCGGCCGGCCGGCAGGAGCGCGCTCCCGAGCGCTTGCCGTTAACTTTGACCAAGCAAATATTAAAAACACGAATTAGGATGAAGAGAGTTAAAAATCACGTATGCTTTTTAAAAGATGAAATAAGTGAAAACATTAACAAATTAAATAAAAATTAAAAGTATTTTCAAGACTAACAACGTTCTTTTGTATGATTCAGTGTTTTTCGGAATACTGGTGGTTTAGAATACTGCTCTGTACAAGCGGCGCACCGAGACTTAACAGTGTACCGGGCAGTGGCGCCTCCAGAAAAAATAAAAATTTCTAGGGGTGGCCAGTGGAGGCCACAGCAAATCTTAGGGTGGCATGCCAAACAAAAACCCATAATCAAATTATATACTGGTGGAATGAAAGCTACGAGGGCAAAAGAGCAGCGCCGCTGTATCTTGCTACAAAATCGTTTTCACGTCATGAACTATTGTGAATTTTTGAAAATCTAGACTACATATTTACACATAGTATGCATAATAAAAATTTACTTGGTGGCAACTGTGGTGGCAAAGGATGATTTTTGGGTGGCCGTTGCCACCACTGGCCACCACATGGTGGCGCCCCTGGTACCGGGTCTTTAGCTTTTATTATGAAACTTCGGCTGAAAGCATATATAACTTTTTTTCCACGCAAAAGAGGGGCAACTTGGAGGTCTAATGACTAATCTAAGCAGTCATATTGGTAAAGCAGTCCCATGTGTCTTTTCTGACGTTAATGCAATGTAGAGGGGAGACTCTAAGAGACACCAGCATTAGCAATGATATACTTAATACGCAACAGTTACTGCAAATCTGCAATCAGAAATATGACAAAATCTCTCCTGGCTTCTGCCAGCACTCAAATCGTCTGCAGTTCAGACTAGTGAACCCATCTGAAGCAGAGCAGGTTTGGGCTTGATCAGTTCTTGGAAGTGAGATAAACTAGGGTAGCTGGACTGGTTGCTGCTGTTGGAAGAGTTCAACATCCTGTATTTTGGATGGATATTAATGTTTCAGTGCAGTGATGGATAGATTACCTTTTCAAAGAGTAGAGTGTATCTCTGATGTCATGGCCCACCAAGACCCTTTCAAATTTCCCCAAAGCTTCCTCTAACTTGAACTGGCGAATTCTCTCCTGCCCTGTCACTATCTTTGCTAATGTGTGAGGAATGTACTGGTGCAGAATCACTGCTGTAACATGGAAGATGCACTATTGCAGCACTGATGGAACATGTTAGAACATTTAATACAGCAAAAGTCAGCTGGCAGCACTGGTGGGTCAGGTACTGCCGAGATATCAATTACACCAGGTAAATATGTTCAGTAAAAAGGTTTCTTTTCTTCCAGTTGTCCTTCAAGAAAGTCACCCAGTGTTTTAGCCCCTAAAAGGATAGGATGAGGGAAAAGAGATTTTTACATCATGAGGATATTAGGTAAGTGAATTATAGCATGTGTCTATTGCACTTCCATCTGTGTCTCAGAATTCACTACTTGTAGTCCGAAGCACTACTCAAAGTCACCACTAGATAGCAGAATATGATCGCAATACCTCCGCTTTTCATTTTCATTTCATTAAAACTTTATGGGGCAGCACGGTGGCGCAGTGGTTAGCGCTGCCCCCTCCCTCACAGTTCGTATGCTCTCCCTGTGTTCGTGTGGGTTTACTGCGGGTGCTCCGTTTTCCTCCCACACTCCTAAAAGCGTGCACTATGGGTTAATTGGCGAGTCTAAATTGGCCCTGTAAGGTGTGAGTGTGTGCGCCCTGGGTGTGTTGGCGCCTGCCCAGGGTTGGTATCCGCCTTGCGCCCGTAGTTCCCGGGATAGGCTTCGGCCCCTGCGACCCCGATAGGGATTTAGATAATGAATGAACGAAGGGTTTGTTCTGTGTGCACACAACCTTGATGTGTGCACGCAGATGCATAAAGAAATTAATTGTTTTTGCAAAGTTCATTTAGGGTTGATATGCATTATTTGTAAAAATATAGAATGTAAATAGAAGTTTGCGAAATTTGCGAAATGCTGTGTTTCATTTGGAACTGCACAAAATGTGATTTTTATTATAGCAAGGAATGTTTAGTATGCTTAGTACAGATAAAATTGGTTTAAATTTTATTTTAGAGAGATGGGGTGTGTAAAAGGGTGAAGAAATGGGTCATAACATAATAAATAACTTAAATTCCTTTTTATATACTGTATATATTTTAAAGAACAAGAATATTCCCTACATGATGTACTTGTATAGCTGCGACGAATAAAGAGTCGGTTTTCTTTTTCAAATAATTCTGGAACTTCTGGGTCAATTAAAAAACATTTTTACAGCACGAGGAATGGTCCTCACATAAAAACTGATCATAAAATAACTGCTAGAAATAAATGCTTGAACTTTTTGATAGAGGCATTTTTGACTAATGAGGAGACAAAAATGTCATTAGAAAGCCTAAAAAATCTCACAAATTATAGTTTTTCTCTCTCACATACACGCACAGCAGCATGTCCCACTATTTTTTATGGTTTAATATGGTTGCTTTATTTTGGGATAATATGAAAAAAAATACATAACTCTTAGTGAATAATGGTTCGAGGATAATATGAAATATAAAAGGGTTACAATGTTTTCTAATCCTCTTTTCTACTATGATTTAATATTGGCTGTGTACTTTAGCGAATAAATGATTGACCTTCTCAACATGACTGCCCTTTCACGACACTCGCGTGTTCCACGTTGCCACAGTAAAGCCGGCCCTGTGGTCGCCGTCACTTCCGCAAGGCATTTTGGGCTGCTGTGGGTTGGCTGCTTATCCGAAATCTCCAAAACAAGCCGCTAGAGCAGGAAGAATCGGCCGAAGATGAGAAAAAGCGCACGGATGCTAAACTAGCGCGCCTTTTCTCCCCGAATGCACGCTTTTATCATTTCTACGCGCATTTCGGGCTGTCAGCGTTAGCACTCGCATGGTCTGCTTACGGCTAGCCAGCTAGCTTGCAAAGAAGCTAATTCCAGAATTGGAAACGCGCAGGTAAGCTCGCCGATTTGAGAATTTATTCCGTTTTAATTCCCGTCTGTTCTTAATATTAATGGGACTTCCAGCTTGTCGTTTGAAGAGGAAATGCAAATATTATGGGCTATCATCTTACACGCTATTGTCCAGTGTTGTATCGATGTCCATATGCCTAAATAGCGGTTTGAAAGAGAGAGAGATGTGGCCCTGTAGCCGAAATGAAGCGACACTTGTACACTTTCTGCTTTGATCAGCATTTCGCATCTGTTCCACGAACGCAGTAAAAATAAATAAATAAATAAATAAATGTCGTGTAAAAGTCACTTCATTTATTAGGTGCAAGCGTTAAATTTGAACGTGCATATGTGCGCGTGCCCAAGGATGAGATCTGGTGTCCAAGGCAACAGTAGCCATGGCTGTGCAGTCGGTGTCGTGGGCTGGAGCCGTGTCCCTCGCGCACCTGTCGCACCTGCGACGCGCATGCGCTAGTACGTGACGCAACTCCGACGTGCGTGTAACGGCTGGTTCTAATGAAGGCTGTGCTGGGGCTTTGGGTATGAATCGATAACCGAGTACTCGTTTGAATAGTAAGCTGCATGTCTCGTTGTGTGGAAGAAACTGAGATCATTCTTTTCAGGGTTGGAGTTGTGGGTTCGAATCCTACCTCCAGCACTAACACCATTGGGTCCCTGAGCAAGACCCTTCCGTCTGTCCCTGAAATTAGGAAATTGAAGTTGCTCTAGATAAAAGCATTTGGAAAATAATGTAAATGACTGCTGAATGATGTAAAGTAGGCAAGGTCAGACCTGAATTAACAGGAATTGCAAATCAAATGTTAGTCAGTATTCAGGGCAGTCAATGATAGTATTTCCTTTAGGGAACTGCTTCTGTGATCCAAGCTTCGCTGATTCAAATCCCTAACTGGCAAACGTACCTGTAAGGTACCAGTTAGCTGGACATTTGGTTTGGTTGCACTGTGTTCCTACACATATGGGTTAAATGCAGAGGTCACATTGCTTTGTGATGTTTTCACAATAACATAATCACTTTATTTTGTGTATTTACATGGTATTATTCAGGAATAAAGATTCCACTATAAAACAATTGATCTAGAAGTCACAACCTATTGCAAGCTCGATAAATATGTCAGCCTGTTGCTACTGATACCTGATCCAGCTATTTGAGTCAGAATTGGATCTGATATCATTATTGCATTGTGTATCTCCTGTTTTCAAATTCACTATGTACAATTAAATTATTAAAGGCACTGGTTTAATTAAGCCATATATATTACAGAAGATTTTTTTGTATTGTGGAGTGTAGTTTTTTTTCTGTCACTTCAACCTTACTTATGATTTTTAAGTGATAACTATATAACATTTCTATAACACCTACAGGGGACACCTAGGTGTGGACTAGATACAATGTTCTTAATGAATATAATGTTTCTTGGGGTACGACTTCCCCTGATCTGACTTTAACGCAGCCCTTCTTTCACAGCTATCTCTTTCCTTTCAGCATGTCAATCCAACGTATCTGTCCTCTTTTTTGCCCACAGTGACAGGAGGGACGACGGCCAATTTTTTTTGCTGTTGAAGTTGCGACCTTGCTCAAAGGGCATCTCATGTAGTGGGCGATGATCCCACCTTTTTACTCATCTTTCTAGTGACGTATCTCTCCTTGTGCCTTCTCAGACAGTAAAAGACCGATGACACGTTTGTTAACTACATCGATTTGCGTTTATTTTCGTTGACAATGAAAATTGTCTTTTTAGGCGCTAAATCTAGTTAAGGAGTCTATAGAGTCTCCTCGGTCGGAGATCGCATCAGTGCAATTGGTGAAGCTCTTGCATAAGAGTCTGTCAGCAGGCAGCGGTTTTGTCCGGCCACTGACATTGTAAACTTAAACCGACTGCAGGAATTTCATTACAGTTCTTTTGTTTACTCCAGAGAGGGCCTCGCCACACTTAAGTTAAGCCGAGCATTTACACAATGGCTCTGCACAAGAGCTGATTGAGCTTCCTCCATCCTGCTAGTCTTTCCCGTTTTCCTTCCTCTGCCTCCCTGTTGCAAGAGCTCCTCCTCCCTCCTTTCCTGCCCCGGCCTGCAGCTTCCATCAGCACTCAGTAAATGCAAATTCATTAGCAGTAATTTCCGTCTCAGGCTTTTGTTCTCCTCCAATAAAGACACGAACACATTATCTGCCGTGCGCTTCCGGTCCGTGGGCTTCTACTCTGTAAATATTGGGCTTCTGCACTGTATATATTATATTAATAAATAGAAGCCCACATTCAGTAACTCTAATCACAGTAATCTTGTCCATGACAATTATTTCAATAATTTTTTACATTCTGTTAATTCTGGAGCAGAGAGCAGCGAGCCGGCTCATCCTTGCAAGTCTACTGCTAATACAAGGCACCAGTGAGTCACACGGAGTTCGGGAGGCTTTGTGCTTTTCTTTTATTTGCCGGTGCTCATCTGAGTCACACGCTACAATAGATCTCTTGTAGTCCTCCTCCCTAGTGCCTCTCTCAGGTGTGCACGCAGTCTGCACCAAATTTGCAGTGCTCATTTTCGTATTCAAAATATGCAACGTGTCAAAGAATTTGCTCATAATTTAGACGATAAACACATCAGTAGTAACAGTTACTTGCAACGGTTCTTTTTGTCCTGTGGCCGAACCAACAAATGTTGACAACTTTCAGAAAGATTCCTCTTGGATAGGTCTGTTTAGAGCAATATCTATAGCTTGAAAAAGGCCTATCTATTATAATTCACCAAAACTAGTAGTGAATATAAAGCCAACTATAGTTCAAATTAAAAAGGTAGTTTTATGACAGAGCCAAAACTAAATGAACACTGCAAAAAAACTAAAACTGTTTCGCTTTACTTCTTGACCTCATAACGATGATGATGATGATGATGATGATGATGGTTGATGTGCAATTTACACTGCCCGGGGTCATATTTCGTGTCACACAGTCTTTCATCCTAGCTTTGTCAACATCTACAAATAAAGGCTTTCCGTATAAAACTAAGACTAAAACTAAACAAAAACCAAACTAAAACTAGAAAATCAGCAATAACACCACTCCGAACAACATGATTTTTAGCAGCAATGCTTTCCAGTGATTTCAATATTGAGAATGGGATCATCTTATTGGCCGATAATATCCCCTAGACCTGGAAGCCTCACAAAAGAGTCATTATTGAATATAATCAGGATATCAAGGCCTTCTAAACACCTTACTATGCTACCGATGCTTTGTTACTTGTCTACATTTAAGGTATTTATCAGACACTTTTGTCCAGAGCGACTTGCATTTTCGAATTATACCCTGGAGGTGCTTGGGGTTAAGGGTCTTGATCAGGGGCTCGATGGTGGAAGTGCTAACAGCTGGATTTGAACATATGACCTCTTGAATCCATAGGCGAGCATCCTCCCTGCAGAGTTGCAACTGTGTCATGAGTTGCAAGTTGTTCATGAGTTGTATTTTTTATTATATGTGTAGAGAAGAAACATTTATGTAAGAGGTTCTGTCATATAAAGTGTTATATAGTGGGCCAGTTAGTGATGTAACGGTAAGGGATTTCATCCCGTGATCTGACCGTTGCTGGTTCAAGTCAGACACGGGTAAAGCACTGCTTGTCCCCAAGCGCTGTTCCCCGGGCGCTGCCCACTGTTCCTTCACAGATGGGTCAAGTGTGTAGGCAGTGTTGGGCACGTACCTTTAAAAAAGTAATTAGTTATAGTTACTATTTACTTCTCACAAATTATAACTGAGTTAGTAACTGAGTTACATCATTATAAAAGTAACTAATTATCAGGCAAAGTAACTATTGCGTTACTTTAAAAAATTTAATATAACTATAAAATAAATATAAAACATTGTACACTAATCTACACTATTTTAATGTTGTTGTGGGACAACGTGAGAGACAACTATCAAATTCAACATATTATTATAAATATTATCATTACTATAGTGGAACAATAAAGCACAATAGATGGTTTAGAACTCCTGGATGTTGGTGTGTGCAACTGACCGTGCGTGTGTGTGAACACCCGCACTACTCTGCCTCTGACTGGCAAACAATCTAAATGTACTCAATCTAAGCCAATCATCGCGTTCTCAGTTACACCACGTTTACAGACACACCAATCGTCATCACTGGTTACGTGTCCCGCCTCGGCCCCGAACACACATAAACACACACACCCCAGAGAAAGAGAGGTCCTATGGCTGAGAGAGACGCTGCTCGCATGAAAACCGCTTCAGTGTTCTCAGTTATAGTAACGCGCATTTTATTGTCAGTAACGGTAACAGCGTTGTAACGGGGGAAACAGTAATTCGTTTGATTACTTGTTACTGAAAAAAGTATCGTCGTTAATAACGCTGTTTATTTATAGCGCCGTTATTCCCATCACTGTGTGTAGGCCACTTTTTGTTGTGATGCACCCGTGTGCTGTGCTGTGTTCACAATGACAAATAATCACTCACTTAAATTCGCTTAATTTCCTTTTTGTATATATTTAAAAAAGGTCTTTTCTGTGTCATTATACATATTGCGTTGTAAGACATGTATCATAAAGTTACTTCCAAAATCCGAACCACGGCTTTTTACTGTCTATACCTCTGTTTTCATAGAATTGGGAAAACCAGATGCTCTGCAGGGTTTCTCGGTGTGCCGAAAGAGAGTAAAAGAAAGATTTTCTTTTGAACTTGTGGCCCACCATTCCTTTGTCAGATTACGCCTGGGTTGGGCTGCTTCTCATCTGATAATTGCTCTTTCCACAGCAGTTTCGTAAACACTCTCAAACATTGCAACTGAGACATAAATGTCTCTCCACCGAGACATAAATGAATCCTTCATTAATTCCCTAAGAAAACATTGATGACTCAGGATCATACTTAGATATTTGAACGTACTAGGTTTCTGAAATGTAGGTCATAATAGGTCCTCTGCTCCTCTGTACTTAGAGGAAAGTGCAACCATTATTTCTGAAATACACACACACACACACACACACACAAACAGACCGAACTGTGCTCAAGTTTTATATTACAAAGATTTTTGTTTTTCCTCAAGAGGCACAATGTAAAGCTTCTCTATCGGTTTCTTGCTTTCTCCCACCTCTCTCTCTCTCTCTCTCTCGCTCGCTCTCTCCCACATTTCCTCCCCTCCCTTTCAGCGAAGCTTCGGCATGACGGACAGCATACTGAGCAAAGCGGCTACGATGGAGATCCCCATCAACAGTAACGGGGACACCAGGACTCTGGGGGAGGATGACGGCCTAGAACAGGTGAGAGAGTCTTTCTTTCCCTTCTCTTTTACCAACTTAACTCCTGAGCAGTTAAAGTCGAAGCCATAAGGAACGTCAGCCCACGTGTCTTTCACCTTTAAGCCCTGAGAAAAACACTGGCGGTGAGCAGGTGGTTTAAACATTTACCCAAGTCTCCAAATTGGATCCAGAAGCTTTCAGGTTTCGGCCTTTTGCTCATTTCAGGATATCAAGTCACAGGTGAGGAATTTGGGTTTTACATAGTAAGTAGAAAGAAACGCGTGTTTAGGCGTCTTAGGAAAACCGAAACGCCTTCCTTTTGGGGAAGTTTTTAGGGAGACCATTTAAAAGGCAAACTACACCCAGAAATGGATATGTAGCTAATAGCGATGGGAAGCCTTATTACTGCTTTTGAGTCTTTCTCCCGCTGTTAAGTGAAAATATGCTAAGAAGGGAGGAGGGGACCCGCTCTTTCATCAAGGGGCCTTCGGTAAACAAAAGGTAAAGTGGTTCCATTATCCCAAGACACACCTAGTTAAAACAACCTTACAGGGACTTTAGATCCGGGAAAAGAATGCTGGGCAAACACGGTTTGTTTGGTAACCGATTTGGGCACTGACTCACGTTGACGTTGAGTCGGAAAAACCGTGCAACAGATGTTTGTTTTTTTTACTTTATTTATTTTACGACAGAATACTGCTAGTTTTGCAGAGGATAAAAATGCTGTTATCCAGGCAAATACAGGGATGCTGTTGAACTGTAACTTGTGTTCACGGTTTCTAGCGAAAATGATCATGTTCAAATTCAGTCACAGCCTGAACAGAGAGAACTCAAGGTCTTCAGGTACAAATCAGGACTCTCTGACCCTTAAGAGCGATACTGTTACCCACTAAAGCCACGTGTTCAAAACACTCGACTGATTCAGACAGGGACAGATGGTGCTTTGGTCTTCTGCTGTGCCTTTCTGATGGAGCATCAAAATTGACTAATTGCTAATTTTGGCCGTTTTAGAGTTGTCTTGCCATCTGCTCCTCAATGTCTTGGTATCTGCTAAAGCTAGACAGTGTAATTCGTGCTCTAGTCTGACTGATGTAGAATATTTAAGGAGAATTCTCTTCAGCACTTTACATTTTAAACTTCTTTTGATACAGGAGGGAGCGGCAGGTGTTTATGTATTTGTGGTTGTATTTGCCTAGCTTGTTTATCTGTTTGTTTAATGCCAGCGTAAATATCAGTGACCAGTTGCAATTTAGAATGAACTTTAATGCCGTGAATTAAGACATAATAATCTTATCAGTTAATGGCATTTAATTAATTTAATTTGGGGTGGGATATTTAGACCCAAATTCTTCATCTTCATTAAGTACATTTGTTATTTTTTTGTTTATCTCTTTTTTCTGTGTTAAACAAAAATGCTAAGTTGACTTTTTGCTCATTTTTGCCTGCTGAGTAACCATGATGTAGGTTTATATTGCACTTGGCATGTGGGTTTTAAATTATTTCATTGTTTATGATTTTACTGCTGATTGTTTGTAAAGCTAAATGTGACCCTCCACGGCAAAACCAGTCGCTTGTCGCAACTTTTCAAAATTGAGTTATTATGGTTTTATGAAAGGGCATAAACCAACCTTCAAAACGATACCTATATCGAATGAATCGGACGACATATGACTGAGATATCAACATTCAAATGAGTCGGGTTTCTCCTGTCACGCCAAGTGAGAAACGGAGAAATCTGCCTTTGAAGTTGACTATTGACGTAGCACTCACAGACGCTTGGTGCGGTCGCGGCTACGTTTGTATTTACGGTAGCCTACGCTGCATTCACAGCCACATGGATAGCCTACCTGCGTTAGGTTAACTGAACTCGGGAGACGAAGATGGATTCCGGAGAAATATCTTCACGCTAGTCAACCAGTGGATTTACCGTAAATATTGAAGTAGAGCGGTCAAAACAGAAACTTTTAACATTCTGCTGGAATTGAATTCCTCACCTCAAGAAAGTCACGTTTTTAGGATGGAAAGGGTAAGTTTTTCAGTAAAATTTATTCACAACAGTACAGTATAGACCTTCCACTGTTTCAAAACACTAAAAACAAAACATCCAAAATTTTACCCCACGCAACATAAACACTCGTTTTTCTCGGAAACCTCCGTTGCGACAAGCGACTGGTTTTGCCGTGGAGGGTCACAAATAAGATGACCACTATTTTTACTATTTGATTTGCTTTTGATTGATATTTGATGTCCTGTTATTTGATCTCTTCACCTGTCAGATCATCATCACTATGTTTTGAATCTGGATCTGTTTATTTTGTTTATGCATTATTCACTTTCTTTTCTGTATGTCTTTATGTCACCCCTGTCCACTCACATCTGTGCAGGCTCCAAAGGTACAGTGGGGCTTAAATGAGAAGGTAGGGCGTCCCCCAAGCCAAAGGGTGAGGAGAACACTGGTGGAGGGTTCTGGGCCTACAAAAGGCTGTGTGTGTGTATGTGTGTTTGCCACTGAATTTATTTGCGAAAAAATCCCAGGATGTCTTTCAAAATTAACCACAAAAAGTTAAATCGATCTGCTTGATTGCTACAACTTCAGTGCGTATCCTCTTTACAAGTTCAGGTCCCAGTAGGGAGAGGGGTGTATGCTTTATAGTGTTTTTTAGTGTATCATTTTGAAAGGCATCCTGCTACATCCCTACTGTTAAATTAACCTGCAACTAAACTTTAGAGGAGATGTGATTTCTGTTAACATTAAAAATCCATTTGGAATAATGACAGTTAAAGGCCTACTACTGCTTCCAATGGATTTTTGTTTGTCATAACTTGTGTGTGTGTGTGTGTGTGTGTATATGTGTGTATGTTGTGTTTTATATACTGAGCTTATGCCAGTATATTGTTACTAATCTGATGTCAACACGTGGCATTTTGCAGTGAGCATGCAGTTGATCTCTGTTTCAGAAAGTGTCGGGTACGTGTTAAACATTCAGAGTGTGTTGTAGAGGCCACAACAATGCAGATTTTAGCATCTTCTCTAATTTATCGATTCTACTATTATTCATTATTATCACTATTATTAAACTAATAGTTAAAAAAAGCTACATGCGGGAAAAAAAAATCAATAATTTTCCTGAAAACCATTTTCATTATATGCGTCCGTTCCAGCGTTTAAATACAACTAGAAAATGTCTCAGTGATAAACTGCGCAGCTTTGCCACCGTGAACATTCCCGCTAGTAAAGCGGCAAATAAGGAGCTGACTTCAGTCGCAGAACGAGACGCTGCCGAATCGGAAGCTGCGAATAATTAGCCAACTTCAGCCTCGTGTGTCGTGAGGGGGACGGTGCGCAGAAGAAGAAGTACTTCCGGTTTCAGACATCGAAAATACGTTTGAGCTATTATAATTTCATTATTTGAATCACAAAGAAATCCATAGAAGTATGTGTAATTTTAAGTTTATGACGACTATTTGTTACCGTAGAATTAAAAAATACGTTATTTTACCTCATTTTATTCTTTAATCAAAAATCTAAATCTAAAAATTCCTTTCATTTTCATTTTTTCGTTTTTGCTTCTGAAACGAAATTTCAAATACCAAAAAGTACACGCACCATTCATTGATCCGTTGTTTTAAATATTCGTTTCCAAATCCAAAATTGAAAATGTTCTGTTTTCCCATTTTGCGCCCACATGAAAAATGGGAAAAAAGGAAAACACACTCATATTCCAGAACTGGAAATTGTAATGATCTCATCAATACATAAGGTAAACCTAAAATGGAACATGGCTGTGTGTTTTCTAGGGGTGTAATGATACATTGATCTTCATCGATACCTTGGTCAACGATTCCATAGTCTTCTTTCTCTTTCGGCTTTTCCCTTCAGGGGTCGCCACAGCGAATCATCTGTCTTCATTTGTAAGACAGACTTTCATTTTGAAATTCCCCACTAGGGAATTTTTTTAGGGGCAGTTGGTGGCGTAACAGTAGGGTGTTCGCCCCGTGATGTGAAGGTCACAGGTTCGAAGCCAGGGCTGGTAAAGTTACCACTGAGGTACTCATGAGCAAGGTACCGTACCCAAGCACTGCTCCCCGGGCGCTTGTTAGCTGTCCACTGCTCCTTCACGGATGAGTTAAATGCAGAGGTCACATTTCGTTGTGGTGCACTGTGTGCTGTGTTCACAATGACAATCACTCACTTTCACTACGTTTCCCCATTTGAGCACATGCACCGCCGAACGAAATGTGAAAAATGTGTAAAAGGAAATGTACTTTGTTCTAACATCCAGAGTTTCGTGATGAATCCAGTGATTTACACACCTAGTGTTTTTATCATTTATTTTTGAGCATTTTTACCATTTTTTTTTTAAATTTGAGCACAAAATTTTCCAATTCCAATTTTTCATTTTGGTTTCAGAATGTTGAAAATAAAACATGCTTTTTGAGTTTAACTTCACGAACAAATAAAATAGATTTTTATTGCAACTGTTTTAGACGAAACTCTTTCGTTAGGAGTGCGACGAGATCTCGAGCCACAGTGTCTCGCAATATAGAAGTCTGACGATATTTCTCATCAATGTGAAAAGCTGTCTCGTGGAATGGTATGGCGTTATTTTTGTGCCAAAATTCTAAACATGCAGTGGAATTGTTGTGAGCAAAATCACCCGTCGGGATGCACACAACTCTGACTTACATGCTAACTCTACTTGATACTGAATTCTAAATGTGTCAAAAGAAACCTGGAGAAAGCTGGTTAACTGATTTCGTCTCCAGTCAGGTCGCTAATATGGTTCCAAGTTCATGTCCCGAAAACGAACTCACATTTTTTGACGCCAAAAGAAGCAACAAGATAAGTTGTGGGTTATTTGAATATTTTTGGTGTAATTTCTTTTTTAAGTTAGAAGCTTATGTGCATCATACAAGAGAGAGTCCAGTGCGTTGAGTTTCTAAATCCACTTTTTTGCAGTTGACTTTTGATGTCTTTCAGTCAAATAAAAGGCCACATTCAAGTCACGTTTCATAACTGAAGTTTTCTTTAAAGTGGTATTAAAATCTCATCTCGTTTATGTCAACCCTATCTGGTGTATCGTCTCGTCTCGTCTCGTCTCGTGAGCCCAGTGTCTCGTCACACCCCTACCTTTCACACGTGAATTCAAGTTCTTTTCCGGGTTGACTTATCCCGAAATGGTGGCAGAAATCCCCTATCGCACTAGCCCCTTATTGCCGGGTTTACCGCGTTCACACATGCAGTGAAAATTCCGGAAAGTGCAGAAGTCTTGCTGGGAAGTTAAGCACGTAGCACTCATTTACATAATGTTTGAGGAGTGATGGCAAACTCGATTCAGCGTTTGATAACATTTGGGAGCCCTGGCAACACTAGAGTGCTTTAAATCATTGCCTCAGGGCATGTGTTGTAAAAGCTGGAACACTGGATTTCAGTAAAAGGCGCTTTATTAAGTCATGTTTGATATATTTTTAGAGTCTCCCTCCTTTGGGAAGTAAGAAGCGAAACCGCCACATGTATCTTTGTTGTTCTGGAGTCCGCTGTCATACTGAAGTAGTGTATTTTCATGTTAAAGTATAAGGGCTGATTCCATGAATTTGACCAGCAGATTTTGTAAATTTTCTGAATCATTTCTCTCAGATTTATCGTTCTACAGACGCATTTCTGCCATTATTTTGTCCGTACATACATGCACATCAAATGAGTGAAAAAACATTCTTGAGTGCTCATGTGCATATTCTACTTTTTTCAAGCTACCAAAACGTTCGTTTACTGCTTTGTAAAAAAATCTGCAGCGCCTTGCAAACTAACGCTAGCTTTAATGATTTTGTGGCTTTTGTCAAAAGAATTATTTATACATCACCAAATTAATCAGCTGTCCGTATACAAGAGAATTACTGAGCAAGACTCCTGGTAATGTTACTTGTTCTGTTCCCCACAAACTTCCAGAACAGCTTTTACTACATTCCCACTGCAGTGTTTTTGTCCAACACATACCTCAGTTCGGACGAATTCCGGAACATTTACATGTTGAAGTGCACGTGTGAAAGGGGCTATTATCTGCTACGGTGTTCCTGAGTTGTTAGACGAGGTAAAATGCTAATCTCTGCTGGGTTGTGGCCTTCTGAGGTAGAAGTTGAAGAATTACTGATTTTATTTCTTTCATAATTGGGATGATTGAACATCAAATATAATGTCTGTTTACTAGCACGTAGTTATGGGTGATGGTGGTCCAGTGGTAGGATACTCGCCTACAGACCAAGGAAGAAGTCACGCTGAATAAGAGAGTACATGCTATACATGTACGTCCCAAATGTTGGTTATATTAAGCATCAAAGTGGTCTGGACCTTACTAAAACAATCTGTGTATCGTTCAGAAAAACTTGTTTTTCAGTATTGTTTCCAAAGCCAAAATGGGGGGAAAAATGAATAAGGAGTCTTTTTCCTATTTCCCATTCAATTGAAATGGAAGACTTCCAGGTCACACCATTTGCGTTCTATGAAAAACAAAAGTGAATGGAAGTGTTTTTTTCCAGTTTCTCCATTCGTTTTTATTTGAGGAATTTGGAAATTGGAAAACGGCTTGTCCTTTTTTTTTCAATTCTGGTTTTGGAATCACATTGGGGATAAAAGTGTTTACTTTTTAATTAGAAAAAAGAATGAACAAAAAGATACACCGTTTTAAAACTGTACTGGAGGATTATCTCTTAGACACTTGACAATGTATTGGCCGTATATGAAGACTTGGAGCTAATGTTGGTGAGAAAAATCACATTTCAAAAAATTCTTTATTGTTCAATCTTGCGCTGGATCCTAAGTTTGCCACGGTGAGCCGTACGAGACGTCATGCAGCTGTAATGTTTACATGCCTTCGTTCAGTTAGACTGGTCGGAGGGGATAAGGATGATTAACCAGCTCAGAGGGACGGTTTAGGTTATCTGGCATCAGTTGCCGTTTGCTGCACTGCTGATGTAATCGCACCGTCTTCCTGCTGCCGTCTTTGGACGAGTGAAGTGGACGCTTCAGAGCAGCAGCAGAATAGCAGAGGCTGCTAATTAACACCAGGCCATCAGACATGCAGAAGTGGGGGATAGTTTGGTTTTGTGGAGAAAATGAATTCACATTCATGCTTTTGAAATGATAATGTCTCTTCGAATGGGTTTTCTAACACACCTAACCTTCCTTGTCCCAAATAACCTCTAACGTAAAGTAGTTTTTACATTTGTGGCTTAACAGAACATCAGATGCGTTTAAGACATTTTTTTATTGTGTGTGGTGGGTGTGTGTAGGACTTGCAGCAGGTAATGGTATCTGGACCCAACCTCAACGAGACCAGCATCGTATCAGGAGGCTACGGCGGCACGGCAGAGGGCATCATCCCTACTAGCTCTATCAAAGGTATTGTCACGCTCACTCTTTTTCACACACTCTTTCTGTCGCTTGCTATTTTTAAGCAGGGGCGTCTGTTCAGCTTTGGCTTCTTAACAACAAGGAGATCTGGACATCGAGCTGAGCTCATGTGTGTCTGTTTCAGATTTTGCATTTTATGGATGGAGAGTGTGTTTGAAATGCAAGCAGTATCGTTTTTTTCACCCAGGGAAACGAACCACTAGTGGCCAAGGCTGGATTTACAGTTTGGAGGCATCAAACTCCAGTATAATGGGGTGTAACAATATAGTGAGTCATAATGTCTGTATGATGGGGCTGGACGATATGAGCTCAAATCATCATCATGATTAATTTAACAGTTTTATTTCATTTAGATGAACATTTTACCAAAATTATGGTAATTAATTAAATAAAAATAAATCATTATTAATTATTTTTTCCTGACCTTTGCCCTCGTAGTTCACTGACAAGGCTTGTGCAATGCTCAACTATTAAAGGGGGAGATCTTTGTTTAAAGGGAACAGTACATGAACACACACACAGAGGAAAGAACTAACAGAAGTTGTTTTTTTTAAGTATTAACAGATTTTTAAAAAAATTAAATAAAAAAAAAATGTTTTCGTTGTTTCTACTGCACTGTTAAAACTGGAGCCACGTCATCTCGTCTCTCTGTATATCTGTACAGTATATAGCAGAGATGACAATTAAAGTTTACTTTGACTTTGTTTACTTTGTTTTTTACTTTGACTTGTTTATTTTAAGTCTTGATGGAAACTTTCTCTCTCACATTCCCTCTGTTTGCCTTTCTCTACAAATTACTAACTGCATTTTCTAAGCAGGAATGTACTGTTCTCGTCTTTTCCTTGTACACTTGCACTTGAATGAGAACCTGCCAGTTGTAGAACCTGTTGGGTACAGTGGAGGAGGGGAGCCACGAGGGGAGCACAAGTCTTTCTTCTCAACACACACACACACACACACTCTGTTCTGGAGGTTGCATTGAGTACTTTGCATAATTTTCAGGCTCAGTAGTTTTTCTATTGTTTCCACCATTGAGTTTCCCATGGTTGAGTGTGAGTGTAAGGGCCGGGCGACTGGATCTGATGATCAGTTTTTGCCTGATGTGTGTGTAGTTTGTTCCCCACTCTTTTGGGAAGGCTATTCAGAAGATTCCGGGTGTCTGTAGGGAATTCATCCAAATAAGCATTAATTAGGTCAGGTACTGATGATGAGAAATCTAGGCGTGCAAACAATGTTTTTATTTTAGATTTAAGATTTGTGACCCTCCACGGCAAAACCAGAGAAAAACAAGCGTTTATGTTGCGTGGGGTAAAATTTTTGATTTTTTGTTTTTAGTGTTTTGAAACAGTGGAAGGTCTATACTGTACTGTTGTGACTTTCTTGAGGTGAGGAATTCAATTCCAACAGAATGTTAAAAGTTTCTGTTTTGACCGCTCTACTCCAATATTTACGGTGAATCCACTGGTTGACTAGCGTGAAGATATTTCTCCGGAATCCATCTTCGTCTCCCGAGTTCAGTTAACCTAACGCAGGTAGGCTATCCGTGTGGCTGTGAATGCAGCGTAGGCTAGCGTAAATGCAAATGTAGCCGCGACCGCACAAAGCGTCTGTGAGTGCTACGTCGATAGTCAACTTCAAAGGCAGATTTCTCAGTTTCTCACTTGGTGTGACAGGAGAAACCTGACTCCTTTAAATGTTGATATCTCAGTCATATGTCGTCCGATTCATTTGATATAGGTATTGTTTTGAAGCTTGACATAATAACTCAATTTTGAAAATTTGCGACAAGCGACTGGTTTTGCCATGGAGGGTCACATTTTTTAGTAGGGTTGAAGTGGAGCCTACTGTATGGATATGGACATCGATGTATTAAGGGTGTTAGTCACAAGTTTCATCACATTATGATATTTGATTCAGTGACAAATCTGTTAGGATACTATTTCAATTAGATTCAGTTCAGGGGCCAGTGATCGACATGAGAGAATGCTGATTTAACACAACCACTTCCATTCATATCAAATCAGCTACAATATCATTTGACATTTTTATCTGTGAGCTCAACCAGACATTTAAATGAAAAACTTCTGCTTCAATGAAAAAACAATTCTCCTGTTTAATATTAAAGTGCCTTTCCTGCTTGGTGAGGGATGTTACAATGTGTATGATGTCTGATCAGTGCGATGGGCTAGTTGATCATTTAATTGATGTAAACTGATGTATCCTTACACCCAGCAGTCCTGATAGAACAGAAAATAGCTTTTCTCAAACTGTTTGCACAAACTCAAATAGATGGTTCGAAGATTGACCTCAGTGGCCCATATGTTCTATTAAAGTACTTGTTCATTTGTGTGAATAGCGATTTAGAAGATCCTTGGCTAGTTTGTTGCACTAAAAGGTTCACGCTTGGATTGTAATACCTGCTCATTTTTTTGAGTCGGCCGCTTTCTGAGGGTTTGTGTGGTCGGCCACTTTTCAGCTGAGCCGTAATTGCTCTTAGACACTTCCACTTCACAATAATAGCTCTTGCAGTCGACGAGGGCAGATTTAGCAGAGCTTTCACATGCCGACTTGTACAGCAGTGCCACGTTTAAAGTCAGTAAGCTCTTTAGTACGACACATCCTACTTCTGGGTTTTATAAGCATGTTAACAGTTGGGGCTGTTGAAATGTAACTTTAATAATGGCACATTTCCATAGCTATACAGAAACTATGCTGTACATCTGTTGTTGTTTTTTTAGATAGAAATAAATATGTGAAATATTGGTAAAGGCTTATCAGCTCTAAGTGTTCTTCAGGGTTATAAGGAAGCACAGTCTAGACCTGTAAAACCAATAGATTTAACATCGACTCTAGTGGATCTCCAACGGCTGTTCTTATGAATGATATTATTATACAAAAATTGGAAAATTCTTATCTTAGGTTTCTTTAATTAATTAGGTACATTATTAAAAATGCCACAAAACAGGGAAAAATCTGCCAGTTATGCAAAAGAGAGTGGAAACGGTTCGGTTGTCAGGCTCCTCATTTCGGCATGTGATTTGCATTGAGAGACTTGTTATGAAGGATACAACAGTTCTTATCTCATGGGATAGAATTGCGAGTGTTTCTTGCTCTTAGAGCCCGTTGTGTGCTGATAGAATCCCCTCTGTTCTTTCCACAATAGTAATTGAAGCTGGGAATTCCACCGGGATGTGAGGTTGACTTTTTGGATTTAATCCTGCGTTGGGTCTTTGGTATTTGTGCTCAGTCTTTATGTGAAAGGCTCCCCCTGGTGGCTGACACGGTCTCAGAGATTCTGTCTGTTTCCCCTCTCAGGCCCTGCCATTCGCCTCAACACTGACTTTCCAGGCAATAGACGTATTCCAGTCGATGGACAAGGTTACTCATCCTCCCTCTCGCCTTCCTCCTCCCTCTCTCTCTCTCTCCTTTCGCTAGTTTTGTACGTTGGGTGTGGAATTGAAGATTACAGCCTCAGCATTTTCCATTGCGCATGTCTCTCTTCCTAAGGTTGGAATTTCTGAAGGACGGAGGGACTGAAAGATCTCTTTATTCCTCTCCTCTAGGCTTTTGGGTTGCATCTTGCGCTCTCTCTCGGCAGAAATGACTTTATGACTGTACGTTCTCTCTTCATTTCTAAGGGAAGAAGGTTGCTGATGAATGGAATTGCATCTTTTTTCCCCTACATATTAATTGATCTTTTCTCTTGCTTTAGCTTGGTGATTTTCTTCTGGAAGTAAAAGTGGTGTTTATTATGCTTCGATTACTGTTTTAAAGCGGGTGATACACAAAAAAACTTCAAATGGCAAGTTTTTAGAATGTCAAATTAGATTGGAGCCAGCATAGCAAAAGATTTATACATGTGTGTATATACTCTGTATAAGAGTTGTAACCCCTATTTTGGCTAAGTGAGTACAAGATACTCCAAAATACCTTGTGTTAGTGTTACAGACCAGTGTTTTTTTTATGTAGACCAGTGCATTGGTCATAAATTTCTGTTTATATATACAGCATTACTTAATTTAATCTGCATTTATATACTTTCATCTTCATCATTCCTTTTTGTTTTTTTTTATTTGTCTCTTACATTGTCTTCTCTCCTCCCATTTCTCCCTGTGCTTCCTTTTCCTCACGCTCACACAAACACACACACACACACTCACACGCACTCACTGCATCATTCCCCTTCCCTTCATACATGGCACCATGTCACATATGTGCCCATGTAACCACAACCCCATCCCTTCCATCACTCAAAATACCCCTCATCCCTCATCTCTCACTCCCTCTCTTCAATCCCCGATCCCCAAACATTCCCTAAATCATCATCCTCCATCTCGCCCCCGATCACGCCCCCTGCAGACCTGCGAATGAAGTGCAGGGGTGTTAGTATCGCCCCGAGCCCGTCCGCCGCCAGCCGGATAGCCAGCCAGTCCGACGACTTCCCCGGTATCCCAGGTACCCCACAGCCCTGGGACATTCCATCGTCATGGCAAAACTGTCACTCCTTCATTCGTTCACACTCATTCATTCTTCCGTTCAGTCTCACCTGCCTACTGTCCTGTAATCTTTCTCTTATGTAATGATGGCTCTAATTTGAAGAATATAATATTTAATAGGCACTTTTCCACTTTTATTAGGAATATTAATGTTGTAGATACATTTATAATTAGAGACTATAGATATCAGATGTTCTTGTACTTTTATACAAGCCCTTGATCACTGGTCAGTTTTTGGTCTCATATTCTTGCTTAAAATATATTTCTGTGCTTGCTGCTGGTATAAAACCCCAGCAGTTCTGCTCTTCTTTACACACTAGAACCAGTTGGATACTGCTAGTGTGGGAAACGGCCCACCGCCTAAATAATTCCAGGGCCCTTTTTTTTTATAAAGTGGTTTAAAGTGGAAAAGCTGTCCCATGTGGCCCAGACGTCTCAGAGACTTGGACCTTACAGTTAGGAACAGGAGTATGATTAATCCTAGGATACAACTCCCAGCTTTAGGAAAGCCTTGGAACTGTCCTGTCCCTTTATTAGCTGACAGAAGATTACGTGCAGACTGGGATGCACATTCTGGAAAAAATGTGTTGCAGTTCTAAACAGTGCGGAAAATAATAATGTCCTGGTGGAGATCGAATATTATTTGGCATGCAATGTCACATAGTAAGTACATCTCTGTAAAAGTCCTGCAAAGTTCAGCGTTAAAATACTACTAAATTTTTTTTGGCTACGGGAAAGATTTTTGATCACCACCACCAATCACCTCAGGTGTAATGTCGCTTCCACTCAAACTCCAACTTTTAGCTGAGAGTGTTTGTGGAAGACTTTGACAAATTCACATTCTGGTGAGGTTCTTAAAGCCATTCCTAAGAATGATTATGAGAAGCTTCATTTAAAAAAAGGCCACTGGTCAGAATGTGCTTCCTGTGTCCAAAACCTGGATTTTAGTTGAAAAGGTAGAAGTTGAAGGAACAACCTGTTTGGTTGGAGTCTGTCACTGTTCCTGATAAAGTGGCTGGCAAGTCAACGATCAGGAAGTTAGTCTGGATGTGTTGACGAGGAGATTCTATGCTTAAAATTTTAACAGCTCCCTTTGTGTCAGGTTCCAGCATGCACCACAGCAGCAGTTCGTCCATGATGGCGGAAGAGGCCACGAGAGGTGTTGCGGTGGAGAAGTTTGACATGATGAAGAAATGGGGCATGAACACTTATAAGGTACGTGCCCTCTTTGTCAACACAATTTACAGTGAAAGCTTTTATATCTTCGTCCATGTATGAAAGGTCTGATTAACACAAAGATATTTGCCAAATTCTTTGATTACTTTGGGCATGTAAACACATTTTTCGTGCATATCTGCCAGATCATTTGTGCACATAACGCTTCTGTGATCACATGGACTCAGGAATGTTGATTATAATTATTTCCTATTTCTATTATTCATGCATGCAGACAAATTCCTAGTGATGACATCACTGGCTGTCCTTAAACTAGTCATTTACCTTTATGAAGATATAGATTGTAATAACGTAGATAAAACAGTTTGTATTGTCATTTGAGCAATACAATACAACACATCTAAACAGATTTTCTAGTTAATGAGCTATCTCACTAACTTTAGGTCACTTACTAAAGCAGCTCCTGTGGCTCAGTGGTCTCAGCTGGGTGAAGAGTTTGCAAGTTTGAAACCCATGAGAAGTGAATATGGGTGTTGGTGGCCTAGTGGTAGGACACTTGCCTTTGGACCGAGAGGTTGTGGGTTCGAATCCAACCTCTGGTATTACCAACATTGGGTCCCTGAGCAAGACCCTTAACCATAAGTTGCCCTCTTCCTGAAATTAGGAAATGCGTAGATGTAAATGAATCATTTACATTAAGTGGTTAGGAAGTGGTTAGGAAGTTGACCCCTGGTACCACTGAGGTACTCATGAGCAAGGTACCGTCACCCCCGGACGCTGGCAAAAAGCTGCCCGCTGCTCGTTCACAGATGGGTCAAACGCAGAGGTCACGTCTTGCGGTGCACTGTGTGTTGTGGGCTTCGCCAGGCCAAAGTCATGTCTGACTTTGTCCTATAGAGGGCAGCAAATCGCAGTCCTGTACTCTTACAGTATTGCCTTAATTTTGGAATTCTATGTAATAGGAGTTTATAAGGAGTATTATCTGCTGTATTCGACCATTTAGCAGAGTTACTTTCATTTCCTAATTACAGGGACAGTCTCCTTCACGCAGTTTAGGGTTAAGGGCCTTGCTTTTAAGGGCCTAGTGATGGTTATGAGGGTTTTCCAGGATTCAAGCCCCTTATCTCATAGTTATCAACACATGATTTCCCGAACGCTGATCACCGAATTATCCCTGATCCATAATGGTACATAAGTGCATGATACGCTCTCCTCACAATCACGATCTGATCTTGGTCTTGGGTAATCTGATCACCAAATGGGCAGCTGTAGGTATTTTAGTTCACACCTGGCATTAAAATGTATTGCCACACAAGTGTTGAGTAACCCACCTTCCAGCTCTGCCTGCAAATAAACATGTCATTTCTGTTTGCAAGACCAAACGTCTTGTGTTGTTTCAAAATGTTAAAACTGACTTATTTATGGGTTTTCTAAAGGCTGCCAATGACTGATAAATGTGACTCTGCACAGCAAAACCAGTCGCTTGTCGTTACGGAGGTTTCCGAGAAAAACAAGCGTTTATGTTGCGTGGGGTAAAATTTTGGATGTTTTGTTTTTAGTGTTTTGAAACAGTGGAAGGTCTATACTGTACTGTTGTGAATAAATTTCGCTGAAAAACTTACCCTTTCCATCGTAAAAACGTGACTTTCTTGAGGTGAGGAATTCAATTCCAGCAGCATGTTAAAAGTTTCTGTTTTGACCGCTCTACTTCAATATTTACGGTAAATCCACTGGTTGACTAGCGTGAAGATATTTCTCCGGAATCCATCTTCGTCTCCCGAGTTCAGTTAACCTAACGCAGGTAGGCTATCCGTGTGGCTGTGAATGCAGCGTAGGCTACCGTAAATGCAAACGTAGCCGGGACCGCAGCAAACGTCTGTGAGTGCTACGTCGATAGTCAACTTCAAAGGCAGATTTCTCCGTTTCTCACTTGGCATGACAGGAGAAACCCGACTCATTTGAATGTTGATATCTCAGTCATATGTCGTCCCATTCATTCGATCGTTCTGAAGGTTGATTTATGCCCTTTATGATAACATAATAACTCAATTTTGAAAATTTGCGACAAGCGACTGGTTTTGCCGTGGAGGTTCACAAATGAGTACGCACTTCTTCTTATGTAGGGAATAGTTGCTACTTTATTGTGGGCCAGGAGACGCTCACCTTCACACTCCTAAAAGAACGGGTCCACATGAATCCCAGACCACCTCGGAATTAGTCAAAGTCAAAGTAAACTTTATTGTCATCTCTGCTATATGCTGTACAGATACATAGAGAGACAAGACGACGTGGCTCCAGTTTAAACAGTGCAGTAGGAAAAAGGGAACAAAGAACAATTAAGGCACATGGAATAAACAATAATAAATAAAGTACAAAATATACATTTTAAGCTAGACATAGAATATTAAATATAACTTTAAACTAGAATTAGAATTAGAAATAGAGGTAGATAGAGAGACAGTTTGGATGCAGTATTACCTACAATGTGGAATTGACTTTTACACTTTTACACTGGAAGTGCAAGGGGTTAGAAACAGTTATAGTATGAAAAATAATTCTATATCCAGTCTATTTATACATTCAATGTTCAATATTTGTGCAAATAGTGGCAGCAGTGCAAAAACATGTATTGCAGTGTTGTGTCAACAGTCATTTGAGGAGGAAATAGACTTAATAGGGATTAGGTCTAAGGCCTCGTCCACACGGACGTTCAAAATGAACACCCTCTGAACGCCATACGCGTTTTTGCTGCGTTTTGTAGCTGCGTTCGATTGGCGTTTTAGTGGCGTTCGCAATAGCGTTTCACTGGCGTTCGCAATAGCGTCGTTTTCCTCGGGTTCGTCGGGATTTTGACGCCACGAAAGCGTTGCATGCAGCGTTTATTTGACGCCACCCGAACGCGCAGCCGGCCGAACACCGGTGCTAGAAAAACGCCTGGTTCAGACGTCCGTGTGAACGAGGCCTAAATGATCAGATCTCACTGCATTCTGGGTGTGTTCACACCTGTTCACTTGAGCGTCCACTTCTTATCAGATCACCAACCACTTGGGGAAGACTCACGGATGCTTTGGAGGGGGATTTTTACAGCCCCTAAAACATGATGTCACGAACCAGAAATGAGTAGTGTTGATCTTCAGTTGTATTTGCATAAACATTAAATAAGGCTTCATTGACATTGGAGGAAGGAAATTTTAGTTTAGCCCAGGAATTTTGCTCAAGCGCTTGGTGTGAAAGGAACAAATAATAGAGAACCTGTATATGCATTGGCAGTTACAGCATTTAGCAGACACTCTTATCCAGGTCGATTTACTAGCAGTCTTTCCTAATAACAGAGACAGTCTGCCTGGAGCAACTTGGGGTTAAGGGTCTTGCTCCGGGACCCAGTGGTGGTAGTGCTATAGGTAGGATTTGAAAACACAACCTCTTGATCCGAGGCGAGAACCCCACCACTGGACTATCACCGACTTATATGCAGTTAGGCTGAAGATGAAATGCTGTATTTTTCCATATTTCAGCTCTTAACTTTCAGTTATGGAACAGTTATGGAACTATGGAAGCCCGTTTCCGCCATATAAAGAAAAAAAATAAGTCAGTATAATGAGAAACTTTCTCATTATTTCGACTTAGTATCTCAATATAACGAGAAACTTTCTCACTATTTCGACATAGTATCTCAAAATAATGACTTAATAACTCAAAATTCCGACTTAATATCTCAAAATTTCGACTTAATATTGCAAAATAATGACTTAATAACTTGAAATTTCGACTTAGTTATCTAAAAAAAAATTGGCCCTAGACCTTGCCAAATTCCGGGTCCCAGATATACCGCATTCATGTTTCAAAACAACAAAAAAAATTCGGCATTTTCCATCTTACTGTTGCTGGTTTACATTTGCAGTTTACATTTACGGCATTTATCAAGATTGACTTCCATTTCCTATCTTCAGTGACAGTCTATCTCTTTTTATGACACAACAAGGACAGGAAGTGCAGGAATCCCTCAGCCTTGTTCACACTACATGATTTTACGACTGTTTTTGTGTCGCAGACAAAAGCCCTTTGTTGGACTCTTGAACTCCATATTTGATTGGTGATCAACAATTGCAGTGAATGCTACAAAGACGTGATCAAACAAGCTTGCAGACTCTGACCAAATAGATATCTAGCTGCCGACGAGTGTTGTTTTGTAGAACATATGGAGTCTTCCTGAAAGATGGTGTAGTTGGTGACTCCTTCAGACCGCTCTGCTGAAGTCTTGTGGTCGAACAACTTTCAGAATCCATTAGTCAGAACAAGGCCTTACGGGACTGTACTTATTTAATTTTTAAAATTTATTAATCATATTATTTTAAACATGCATGTTTAACATGTATATTTTTAATTAGGGATTCACGATAAGGGAAATACCGGCCGATGCCGATATCCAATGTTTTTCATGCTTATATCTGCCGATACTAATGAGTAAGGCAGAGTCGAGCATGAGCGCAGGCAGAGTTGAGCGCTGAAACACAAGATATTTGGCTCACCAAAGTTCCACTGCACGCTCAGAATTTGTCACAAAAGTAAGGCTGTAGCAATGACATTTCTAACAGCGCCAAGTCAAGCGAGTGTGAAAGCAGAGTTGAGCGAGGGTGGAACATTTCGAGCGTAGTGCACGACATTTTGAGGAAAAGGCCATTCCCGCCCAGTGTGGTGTACCAAGTCAAATAGAGCGCGTGTGACACTCCATGTGCACTACCTAGCGCGTGGAGACCCGTGAAGCTACGACCCCGCTATTGAATGCGTAAAGACAAGAGATTTTGCTGGTGAACGTTCCACTGGGTGCTCAGAATTTTGGCACAAAATAACGCCAAACATTTAAAGACAGAAAGCGCGGGTCGTATACAATCCCACCTCAGACTTTGGACATGCCTGGCACGTCCAATAAATGCATATATACATAAAATATTGGCTGAAAATTTCAGGCAAATCTAAGCACCGGCCCGATGCTGGTGACTTCACAAAAAAAAGGAAATCGTCCGATTCCGATATGATTCTGATATTATTATGCATCCGTTTTTAATATAGACGTTTATTAATGGTCTAAATATTCTATGTTTGTAAAATAGTTATAAGCGCTATTTTTGCTTAAGCCCAGGCCTGAGTTAATTCATACACAGCAACATTATCACCCTTTTGTCACTGCTAAGGAGGAAGAGACGTGCCAAAAAGGGAACCTGGACAACAAACTGACATCTGATAGCTAAAGATAGACGGCACGGCAACAGAAATTCTGTTTTCTCTTGCGTGTACAAGGTGAACCCATACGGGTATTATTTAGAAAGTTTCTGGAAAGAGTTTTTGTGATGCAATTCCCAGATTCCGTGACGAATTTTACGGATACATAGGGGTTTGTTTGAAATGGGATTCTGATAATAGAAATGAAGGTGTCTTGGTGCAATTTCCACAGAATTCGGTCAAGTCACCTTTATTCCAATAATAGAGAGAATTCTGTGGAAGTGGCGCCAACCCAAACAAGCACATGGACTAATGTCGTATTTCATGTTAATCGTTTTCGGGTTTTTTCCCATAAAAAAAGCTGTGGTTGTGAGCAAACCAGAAGTGGAAGTTTTTTCAATATATTACTGCCTCTTTATTATTTATTATGACCTCGTATTAAATTTTAGGTGTGTATGAAGGTTTAAAATAGTTTTATCTAAATGGATAGTAATTGGATAATAATAGTTTTAAAAAGTGTATATTTAACATTTCACTTAACAGTTAATTGAAATGAAAGTGGCTGTCAAGTAGGACTAAAATTTTGAAGTAGGAACGTTTATATACCTCCCAGAAATATGGCTTAAATCCTTCAATAAGTGGTTTCATAAAAATAATATAGAACCTGCACTCAGGATGGAGATGCCATATTTTCGGTACTTTGACTTTTAACAATCTCAACAAGAGTCGGAATACAGAGACACTTGACGGAACTGCTTGTGACTGTAGTATCAGTACCAGTTTTGGACTAACTAATTGTGTTGTTAGTTGAGTAATTTAATCATTTGTGGTTAAATCATTGCAGCTTGTGTCGGTTTTCATTGCAGATCGGATCGTATTTATAGTCTTATGTTCTTAATGTTTCTCCACAGATGCATCAGGAATATATATTTGCAAGGGGCTTTGGTGGCTCACGAAGCAAAAAGTGATTTGTCTTCCTGTCAATCTCATCAGACTAATCATCAGCACTTATCAGTAGTGAGGGAGGTCAGAGGAGGAACCACACCTGAGAGCAGATATGAGGCTGTGCTACAAATATTTAATGAACTGAGATTGGATGTGAAAGCCTTCTGTTTAGTTTGCATAACCTTCCAGAACTTTCAGGGTTCCTCTGCAGTATGTATAAGTATAGAATTTGCTATATATTTGAACCATGTCCAGGTCTGTATAAATATGGAAAAAAAGGGTGTGGAGAAATACAGTACTGTGCAAAAGTTTTAGGCAGGTGTGAAAAAATGCTGTAAACAAAGAATGTTTTCAAAAATGGAAGTGTTAATCATTAATTTTCATCAATCAACAAAATGCAGTGAATGAAGAAAAGAGAAATCTAAATCAAATCAATATTTGGTGTGACCACCCTTTGCCTTCAAAACAGCATCAGTTCTTCTAGGTTCACTTGCACACAGGTTTTGACGGAACTCGGCTGGTAGGTTGTTCCAAACATCTTGGAGAACTAACCACAGATCTATAATCCTGTAATCCTACAGGTATAATATAATGACTATAATCCTACAAAATCCCTGACTTTGTGCAAGTGTACCTATAAGAATTGATGCTGGTTTGAAGGCAAAAGGTAGTAACACCAAATATTGATTTGATTTAGGTTTTTCTTTTGTTCGCTCACCTTGCATTTTGTAAATTGATAAAAATAATCAATCATTATTTATATTTCTGAAAGCATTCTTTGTTTACAGCATTTTTTCACACCTGCCTAAAACTTTTGCACAGTACTGTATGTGTTTCCAGACTTTTGCCGCTGCATTGTTCTCTAAAATGTAGCCTGAAATTCAGGTAAAATGTTTGAAGCAGAGAATATGTGATGTGCAGTCTGATTTGGTTGTGTGTTGAATCAGTGGAGTGTTAGCGCAGCTCCTCAATTCACCACCAAGTAGATTCCATTCAGAAATGTAGCGACTTCATTTTTCCTTTTGATTTTCAGAAGTTACATTCAATAAATCTGCTCTGTGTGGTCCGATTACCTCGTTACTGTAATAAAATCTGTCTGAAGGGAGATGTTATGTGAGAAGTCTCCCAGCACTCAACTTTTTTATGTTGGTTCATCGGGCTACAGCAGTAACGTTACACAGAGCAGCATGAATCCGGCGCACACCAAAATGAGTCAGTGACGGATAAACATTGCGTTGCAGGTTTAAACTTTGCTGAATAAAATGCTATGTGATGAACTTGTCTGGGTTTGGTTTGAATTTGAATTGATGTGTAAGTGGTAGAGTAGCTACTCACCCAGGGCTACTGATACACATTTTGGGCTCTGCAAAATTTTATGATATGCCTTAACTTGGTATATTATACGGTGATGTGCCACATTGTGACATACAGTACATGTTTACAGTTGGATTTTCAAATCATTTTTTTCAAATACATGAGTGCTTATTTGTACGGTAAAGTCTATGAAGTCAGAATATGTGAGTATGGAAAATATTGACATTAATTGGTTATGATTTTTCTGTCATTAATATATGGTTAACATTAACAGCTAAATTCTGAGGTTTATTTCATAATCATGACAGAACATTGTGTCATAACGAGAAGTCATAATTTCAGATCTTATTATAATGAGAAGCTCATGCCTTTCACTTAACACCACTATAATAAGAACTTTCCTCATAATGTTGTAGAAAACTATGAGGTCTTGATGATGAGAAACTCTCTTGATTATGTCTTTACATCCGAAGCAATTTTCTCATAATTACCACAGAGCATTCAATTACGACAACAATGTGTCAGTATAATGCCAAACTTCATAATTGCTACTTAACATTACTTCTAACTGTACTACTTTTTAGTAGCTGTCAGTAGTGACGCTACTTTTAAAAAAATGCTGTAGCTTTAAAGGTAACTTTTTTTGTAGCAAGGAGGAGCAGTGTAGCACCTTGGCGAAGACGGAAGCAAGAATCCATATCGGTGAAATAGCTTGGATGTAACTAGCTGCTTTTTCCTCCAGCTTGTGTAGCTAGCTTCTGTATTTGAAGTGAAGTGAGTATTTCTCATTGTGAACACAGCACAGCACACAGTGAAATGTGACCTCTGCATTTGACCCATGAAGGAGCAGTGGGCAACTGACACAGGCAGCGCCCGGGAAACAGTGCTTGGGGGGTACCACAGTGGTGCTTTTATCCAGTCCAGGATTTGAACCAGCAAACTTCCGATCACAGGGCTGACTCCCTAACCGTTACTCTACCAACGGCTTGGCTGTAACTTCGCTACTTTTAAGCCTGAGTGGCTTTTAGCATGAAAAGGGTTTAAAGTAGCTTCCGCAACACTGTAAAAAAAGTTTATTATATTGATATGTTCTGTCATAATGAGAAAGTTAAAGCATTGGATCATAATTATGATTATCCCATATTCTGACTTTCTGTAATGACCCCTCTTTCAACACATTGCATAACTGAGCTGGTGGACGCTTCAATGAACGTCTGTCATGTCCGAAGTTTTGGCCTGTTGTATTTGGTGAGCACAAAAATTGATTTCACGGTTGTATGTCATTCTGTGGCCTCTACTGTCACTTCAGACAGTTTAGTGGTGCAGCATGAGGTGGTTGAACGAAACACTTTCTCTCTTGTGAAGTAGAACTCGTAAAAAAAAAGCAAACTAATTGTTCATTAATCGTACTCAAGGTCAAATGTTCAATTAATCGTGATATTGATTTGAGGTCATATCACCCAGCCCTATCATGATGCACCTTTAACAGCCTTGTTTCCTGTTCCATCTCTACTGTAGTGCACCAAGCAGCTGATCTCGGAACGCTTCGGCCGTGGTTCTCGGACCGTGGACCTGGAGCTGGAGGCGCAGATCGAGGTGCTGCGCGACACGAAGCGGAAGTACGAGAACGTGCTGCGCCTGGCCCGAGCCCTCACCAGTCACTTCTACAGCATGGTGCAGACGCAGCACGCGCTGGGAGACGCCTTCGCCGACCTCAGCCAGAAATCACCGGAGCTGAGGGTAAGACGGGGTCCAAATTAAGGTGCCCCAACACCATCAAGGTGGTCATTCTTATTTAGGATATCATCTGGTCAAGTCATGACAAGGAGTCTAACGATACATCGAGTTACATCGAGTCATTTGCTTGATATAGCATCGACCCAACATGAAAACATCAGACATCATACAGATTGTAATGATATTAAAACATGACGATATTTCTCGTTGAGGTGAAAAGCTGTCTCACAAAATAGTTTGGCGTTTTTGACTCCACTCCTGACTTGGGGCGTAGACAGCACAGCGAGTGTTTACCTCACGTGAAAATAATCGACATGACTGCTGCTAACAGACCAAACATACAGCCATACATGTTCAACACAACACTCCGCTGGTAGACTTCTTCACTGCGATTCCTACGCTGGCGGATCAGGAAGCGCCAGCCGTCCTACCTGGTGGGCGGAGCTTCTCAGATAGGAGGGTGGAGTTATTCAAATATACCCTACTGTGATAAATCTAAACGGGGAGAAATCTAAACGGCTTGTTTAAGCACATGATTCCTGACATTCGTAAATTAATGCTAACACAATTGACCATTTTTTAAAAATCAATTACAGTGTGTGTAGAGGCAGTACAGACCTAAATGGATGTCCAAAGAACAGAAAAGGTGATTTATTTATTTTTTTTCTTTTCATAATGTGGGACTTTTATTAAGTCTGATTTAACAAGTCTAATTGAAGTGTCCAAAGACAATTAAGGAGGTCATTCTTAATTTTTAATAAAGTCCAGACTATGTAAGTAGCCAACTATGTAGCTTTCTGTGTTGGTGATAATGGCATAACTGGTAGTCATGAATGCTGATTTTTGAGACTATTTAATTAGAACCATGTTAATAATAATAAGCATAATGGTGATTTTATATAACACCTTAAATAAATGTAACACAGCTTAAAGTGCTTTACACACAGGCAAAAAAATCAAGAACGTCAATTTGAGTTCAAATATTCGAGTTTGACAACAATATCTTTTGAAATGTACTGCATGCCATATAATGCTATAAAAAGGACAAAATTAAGTTATACTTTATAAAGATTAATAAAGTGGTGAAATGAAGGACATAAAAGGGGATAAGCTGAATAAAGTACTTTAAACAAAGTACACAAGAACACAAACTAAAACAGACAGAACAATGAAGAGAAAAATAAAGAATAAAAACGTAATAAAAATTAGAAAAAAGTTAATTTCACTTATAAATCGACTTTATTTTATATTTATATTTATATAAAAAGTATACAGCCAGATTGATTATAGCCAGATTGTGTCTTGACTTCTGTGTCTCTCAAAAACGCAGGACGAATTCGGCTACAATGCAGAAACCCAGAAGCTGCTGTGTAAAAACGGCGAGACGCTGCTGGGAGCCATCAACTTCTTCGTCTCTAGCATCAACACGCTGGTCAACAAGACCATGGAGGACACGCTCATGACCATCAAGATGTACGAGAACGCCAGGTAAGCGCATCAACCTGGAGTCTGCGGTGCTGGACTGGTGCTGGAAACCCTGTACGTCGTTACAAAGTTCGCTTCTTCTGCAGGCTGGAGTTTGACGCGTACCGAGCCGATCTGGAGGAGCTGAACATGGGCCCCCGCGATGCCGTCACCATGGCCCGCATTGAGGCGGCGCAGCAGCAGTACCAGATCCACAAGGACAAGTACGAGCGACTGCGCAGCGACGTCACCATCAAACTCAAGTTCCTGGAGGAGAACAAGGTGCTTCGAGATGTTTCACTTTCACCTCGAATCGAGCGGGGCAGGGGGTGCGGGCCCGCGGGGGTGCTAGTACATTTTCCAAAATGGTAGCGTGGCAGTTATGGAGTTGGTCCCATGATTGGAAAGTCACTGGTTTCAAGTCATGGACTGTTAAAGGTGCCTAGCAAGGTGCTGACTTCTATCACTGCCAAAAAATGCTGCCCACTGCATTTTTTCAAGAATGTGTTGAATGCAGAGGTCACATTTTGTTGTGGTGCACTGTTTGCTGTGCTGTGTTCACAATGAAACATAATCATTCACTTAACAAATAAGCTGGGAGCCAGCTTAAAGATGGTAATGGCTTTATAGAAGCAGAACCAGGTTTGGTATTCGGAAAAGGATCTGTCACCGGTGAACGAGACTGACCGGTTCTTGTCTCAGCTCTGCATACTCGTGTACGTGAAACACTCCGCGTCCTCACGCTCAGATCTATGGAACGCCAGAGGTGCCACAATTCGGCTTAAAGGCATCTTACGAGAGCACGGTAAAAAGTACTGCCTTTTACAGCCATTTTATGGCGTAAAAAGAGCCGTTTGACTACAAGTCACTAGAAAAGTGCAAAAACGCTGTAAATACGGCGTAAATATATAGGCGAATTGTTGCATCTTTGGAGTGTTTCGAGACGCATGTAGACAGAGTTAAGCGTGCACAGACACAAGCTTGCGAACGTTCCTCTGAATTTACAGAAAATATGTATTGTGATGTACAGTATATCGTTTTTAGGACACGAAATGACTCGTATTTTGAGAAACTGACTTACTCTTGGTTTAAACATCAGATCTATAAAAGTTACTTTAAAAGTTACTTAAAATTGTGACAGTTTTCCTCTTCTTTCTCTTGCAGGTGAAAGTGATGCACAAGCAGCTTCTCTTATTCCACAACGCCATCTCTGCCTACTTTGCTGGGAACCAGCAGCAGTTGGAACAGACCCTCAAGCAGTTCAACATAAAGCTCAAACCGCCGGGAGCTGACAAACCTTCCTGGCTGGAAGAGCAGTAAAAGTGCCCGTAATGCCCTCTATTCCTTCTGCTACCTTCCCCTCTTCATTCCTTCCTTCCTTCCTTCCATCGTCCAGAGAGATCTAGCAGCATCCTCAGTCATATGCAGTCCAACAACTACAGCAGAGGAGTTGTCAGCACTGTAGTAGACGCTGACCTTCGTCCTCCCAAATTCCCTCATCTTCTTCCCGTCATCTGTCTCTGAAATACCCTCTGCGCTGAAAAATGTGTTTGATCATTTAAAAAAATGCAGCATTTAGTTGTATGTATATCATCTCTGGCTGTCATGGTTCCTGTTTGAACACTAATCAATGCCACGCTCGTTGGTATCCGGTCGATCTCGACCTGTGGGCATCAATCAAAACTCCTGTGGACTTGGAAATTTCTGCTCTTTCTTTCTCTCAGTCCCCGTCTCTCTTTGCCACTTCCAAGAAAGCCGTAATCCAACCCCAGCGACTCCTTCAACTCGCGGACCTGGACATGTAATTGGCGAGAGAAAACTCCAAGACTGATTACTCCTGTTTCTGAATTGTCAGAGAATGAATTTATAGGTCGTAGGTGACAGATGATAGATCTGATTTATTTTGTCAAAATTTCAAATATCAGTTGTCTGTGCGTTCGCCGCAGAACGAACGGATTTACCAGATTTGAAGGGAATTGGGGGGAATAGTATTTATAGTGATACATAATTGCTCAAATTAGTACAAAATGCACTCCTGCAGCTAACTGCTTTACGTCTTGGGGTCCTCGACTGAGTTGACTTAAATGTTAAACTAAAGCCACATGCACATGTTCATGTCTTTCATTTCGTAGGTCTCGTTAATATTTTTGTTGAGTGATGGATCATTTGAACATTGCAGGGAGAGCTTTGAGTTCTCCGTTGACATTAAGACTTGAAGACGCTGGTTTTGCCAGCTGTGGTAATTGTTGAATTTCAGACGGTCTGCACCAATTCATAGAAAATCCATTTTCAATGAAATTTGGTGAAAGAAGTATTGCAATCTGTACGCTGCCCCTTTTGAACCTCAAACTGGCTTTGACTGGGCATCGGTTGGTTTAAGATTTAAATTTTCTATAATGCAGCGTTTTCAATGTGTTATTATGAGTAATATCACATACTGAATTTGCCAGTTGCAGGATGTTTTGACAGCTGTGGTGAATTATTGCGGTATGTACTAATTTAAAGATTTTTGTTTGTATATCTGTTATTTTAAGTTAATAATCAGTGCATAATCCAAGAAATGTGTAGTCTATGATTTTGTTTCTTTAGTTATTTCCTAGTTATTTCAACCCATTATTTGTCTCTGTCTACCAAATTGTGTATTACAATGTAAGTTTCCACTGGCACATTGGCTTGTGCCAGTTTGCCTCCACAATTCATTGAAATGTAACTACACATGTTTATTTTATTTACCCTTACTTTGGAGTCTGAAGAATGTAACTTTTTAGTTTGAAATCATCTTGTTCTAACTGTTCACCATGAAGTCTCCTCAAATGAAGCGATGACCTGCACAAATTTTGCTGCAAGTTTGAGATTTATGCCTCAGACATAACACTACTGTAACTTTCTAATCCATAAAATATTAATATGAGCAGTTCATTTGTCAGATTCAGTTTTATTTGTAAATGAATGTTAATGAAGATGAAATTTCCAAAGCATAATAGCAGGTTCTTTATCAGCACTACAGAACAGGAGAATCTGGTTACATTTACTTGAAGTTGTGTAGTTCTAATTTTAAAACCTATACGTCGTTAGTTAATTGGAACCAACTCAGTTACAACTAAAATAATGATTGAATCATTGAATCTATTGTGAATTTCTTCACACTGAGGTGGAATTTCAGATGTTCCTGTGTTGTCATCGTAGCTGGACTGGCTATTTTTACTGTTTCATTAACATTTCATATAACTTTTACTCTAATGTAGGACAATGGAAGAATTTCTGAATGTAGAATACATTCCATATGAATGTCAGCTGTCCAAGAATTAACCAATTTTCAATTGGCCAAATGTAAATATCCTTTCTCCTTTCTTTGACTTTTATTTTTGGAGCCTTATTTTTCATTTTGCTAGAATAACCTGAGCTATGTTGGAACATGTGTATGTGGCAGAAAGTGTTTGTGTCTTATTTGTCTAGTCCTTAGACTGTGGCTGGTAACATGTAGAAATGGAAGTGATTTGGAAGCGACTAAACGTTTCGGTCATGCTCCACAATCGAAGACTGAAGTTCATCCTGAGATGAAGGACTGATGCTGAGCAATATTAACTTGAAACACAACCAAACTGTCTACGTTTTGACATGAATTTGACCATTTTTACAGATGAGTGCTTGTCTATTTTCTGATGAATAAGAGGTTTATCTCCGAAATGATTTTAAAAAAAGCCCCAGTCATGTAACACCTCCTACCGGGTTTACAAAAAGATTATTTACATGCAATCATTGTTTTAGGCTGCTGTGATTCCATCGTGTATGATTGACTGTATATAATATTTAAGACAATACAGAAACTGGATTTTCATGATGTTTGCCTTTATTCCTAACTCTGACCAAATCCCCTGGAAAATGGCAATGATGTACTAGAGTTCACAAGATAAAAAAATTCAAATGTTTGCAAAAAAGTTGTGACCATTGTGGTTCTTTCAAACATTTTTGGGAAAATGTCCAAGAATCAAACTACCGGCTATGACACTGTTAGTGCTGTCTGAGTGTACATAAAACCACTCAATGCTGTCATGTGAAAGCATGCTGATTGTCCTAAATTTCTAGCCGCAGAAATAAAATAAAAATAAAAATTCAATGAAAAGAAAAAAAAAAAATTTAAATTATTTACATATCAGATATTAGCAGTACCTACATATGAATAGTATTGTGCTGGTAAAAGAAATACTTGAATTAAAGTCTTACAATTTTGTGCTTTAATGTGCTTTATTTTTTAAACTAGTTGCAAAGTTGCCACATTTAATGTATTTAAAACCATCAGACCCTCCGGGCAATTCTTTCCAATCTTGGTCTCTCAGGTGCAGCCTGGCATTGGTTGTGATCCTACCATGAAGGTCAGAAAATTCAAGTGGCATGACAAGGATAGTTACCTTAAATATTTACCTTGCATTCTGCAAGGCGCAGTCATTGGACCCCTTCATCTCTTGTCTTTACACACCTGTACACATCTTGAGGATATTATATTCTCACATTTACATTTTACATTTACATTTTTATTTACATTTACAGTATTTAGCAGACGCTCTTATCCAGAGCGACTTACAACAGTGCTTTGTAGTCCACAACTGTTCCTAGATCCATAAGCTATGTCGACATCTGTAGTTAAACCAAATTACCACAGACTAAGTTTTATACTTTAACGAAAAAAAAATGGGTTAGAGGAAAGAAGTTCAGACAGACACGTTAGTGGGGGTTTTTTTTTTGTTTTTTTTTTTTTCACATGGTTTGTCTGAGCATTTGTTCAACTTTATCTCAATTTATTCTCTCTCTTCAGCAGAGAATATAAAAAGAATAGACGGGAGACAGGTCTTTCAACCTTGTTTTGTATAAATTGTCCACTAGAGGTTAGACTTCAACTCCACTGACTAATTTTTGTGTTTTTATATACCTGATGTGTATCAAACATGACTTTTTGTACTTCTGTGCAAATACATTTTCTGAAAATGAAAAGTTTTATACTGAATTACGTGATATCTTGGTGATGACTTTAAAAACTGGATGTTATCTCTCACACACACTAACTTATACAGTACACACCCACATCTGTGCCCTGTAAGTGTACAGTACTGGCTTTTTACCATTCAAAGAGAGAGGTCAGCCTTAAAAATGCTTCCTCCACCCTTGTAGAAATGTTGACAAATGAATAAATAATTCTTGCAATGCCTCTAACTACTAATATACATCATTGCAGGGTGTCAGCAAACATGAATAATTTGAAGTGTAAGGACAGATGGCTTGTGTAAAAATAAATTAATTTAAAAAGTTATTATACTTCTTATCTCAAGGACTTTAAGGATGATCTTGCTCAAAGTTAAAAGTAAACCCTGTCCTCAGCTGTCTGAGGTGGCAAAGACACTGCCTTGCCTTTTTGGACTGGGCTTGTGTATGTTCAGTCATTGTCAGACCCTCAGAGATGTGAATACCAAAGGATTTAATGTTCACCCTTTCAACTGCAGTCCTGTTGATGTTGAGAAGCATGTTTTACCACTGCTGTCTCCTGACGATGTCCATCACCAGCATCTGGCGTTTTGCCGATGTTCAGTTGGAGGAAGTTCTTTTACACCTCCATCCAGGTTTGCAGGGAATTAATGAAGTACAAACACTTTGTTACTGTATTGAAGTAGAACTTTCCGGGTGTCTGTACTTGGCTATTTTTGTGCCAACTTTTAACTTTTACTAGGTACATTTTTAATATAAATATATGTACTTTTTTATGCCACGACATACCCCCAGCTTATCCTGTGAGACTGTCTCTGTAATAAGGAAATGGAAGTCGCTCTTCATAAGTATCTGCTAGATGCTATGAATGTAAATGTGAATACTTCATAAATAGATGATCAAGGAAATTATTTTGCCTCATTAGTTTAAATGGGTTCTCTTGATCTACTCTGAGGTTTTGCATGCAAATCCGAGGCTGTTTTAGGTCATATTTGTTTGAAAATATGGAAAATATAACAGGGCTTATAAGTTCATAAGTCCCCCTTGAAGTTATGCGCTTTAAAGTCCAATATGAAATAATAAAGGAGTCCAAAGTCTTGCTTAAGTGAATGAGGTTAAGGTTAGGGTCAAGCTTAGATGCTCCATCGCTTGTCTTTTCATGTCAAACGATTAATTACTGCAAAAAAAAAAAGTGACACTAAAGTGCTGTCCTAATGTCAGATCGGACTATGCAAATGCAGGACTTCTAACTGCCTCACTCCGTCCTGTGGGAGGCACAAGAACCGCAATCTTCAGGTTTAAACTTGGCGTTTGTCGGAGGACGTTCCCACGCCGCCGCGGGAAGCAGCTTCCTCAGGAGCGACCCGGTGGGAGGAGCACGGAGCGCACGTGCCGAGCTGCACGCAGGTGGTTGGTTACCTGCGCGTAAGGGGCGTGGCTGAGCGTATCGATAAAGCGCCGTCGTCACGGGTGATGGCGCTGGGCAAGTTTGATGCTTTACCGCGGCGATGGATGTCAGTTAAGACCGTCGTACTGAAACATTTTAATTTTATCGGATTATTCCAGGGCTGGTATGTACTTTGAAGGAGACTTTTGAAAAAACAGTACCCAAAATATTGAGTATATGTATAAATATAAGTAATGTTAAACGCATTAGCCGTTTGTTTGTTAGTTAAACCTTTGTCGGTCGCGTGGCTGATAATGTCTCATTAATTCTCGAATTAATGAGGAGTTTGTTTAAAATTACTTAGCATTTGTTTAATATTTAAATTTCAGTGCACTTCTGTGTGCATAGTTAAACGCCGTTTGTTTAGTTTGTGGTTGTTGCGGGTGTTTATTTTTACCTCCTGGAAGAAGCTGTTCCAAAATTTTGCCTGTTCAAAATGTGCATTTCTGTTAAAAGTTACACTTTCGTTAAGGCTTTGCTTACAGGTAGACATTTTAGAACTTTAACTTGACATGTTACCTGGCATTCGAAGCTGTTCATTGTACAGTCTGCTCTATCTACAAGGACACCAATTATGTAAAGTGGTTTCTGTACGTGTAAAGTGGTCTGTTTGAGTATGAGCTGTAAAAGTCCGATCCTTGCAAGAGCCTTTGCATAAAACTATTTGGCCTTGTGGTCAGTTCTCACCACTGTCACTTTCAAATGCTTACTTGTTCAGTCACTTTTTATCAGCGGAAACATTTGTTTGCAGTCAACTGTGGACCATGGGTGTGAAGACGCCTAATTTGTTAGCATTTGTTAGTATTATGAGTCAGTATTTGGACATATTTCATAAGTGCTCAGGCCAAATGAAATCTAATGACCTCATGTCTTAACATGTAAGGAATTTTAAGTCATCTTTCTCATCTTGTGTAGAATCAGCTGCTTCTTGATTCACGCACAGACGCTATTTTGGATCTGAAGCAGTTTTGATACCCGTTGCCAATGGATGGCGTCGTGGTGGTTGTTCCACCGCACTTCCCCATGCATCCGTCAGACAACACCATCAGATCTGCACTATGTCCACCACCAATGCCGCCAGCCGCCCCAGGTCTTCCTCCTCCTCCACCGCCTCTTCCGCCTCCCCCACCTCCACCTCCACCACCCCCTTTCGCTGGGTCCGAACCCTTCACCCGCAGTGTCCACCGGCGCTCCAAGATGCGCAACTTCAACTGGGACACCATCCCCCGCCACAGCGTGGTAGGGAAACGAAATGTATGGACGTCTCAGAGTGAGTTGGAGGACTTCCCACTGGACACGAAGCGCATTGAAGAGTTGTTCAGCCACAACGAGCAGCGCAGGCCTCCCCGTCGGGGTGGGACGGTGAAGAAGAGCGTGTGGGGTCTTCCATCAACCAGTAATGAAGCAGAGTTTGTGAGTATTTCCGCCCAGATGCCTCAAGCAAAACAAAAGTGGTGCTGGATTTTGGAGTCATAAGGTTGTTGCAGTATTAATGTGCTGCAACATTGCATAATGATGTATGTAGTGTTGAACTTTTGGGTTCAAGACAATCACAAAGTGCCTCTTTTTAGTTAAGTTAAAGCTGAGTAGGTAGGCTTAGGTAGGCCTAGTCATATTGTATTAATGTTTTTTCCATTCAGATTTGGAATGGGATTTGGATTTGATGTATTCCATCTTGCCTAAAATGAAGCTGTTAATTCTAGTGTGGCTTCCTCAAGCTATGCTTCCTCGTCTGCAGCAGCTTCAGAATGTAGTACATGGAAAAGGGAACAGGTGTCGTTTATTCTGACCTTCCTTTACTGGCCATCTGTGAGGTTTAGAATTTATTTTAGAGTCTGGTTGGTTTTTAAAGCCAGTCATGCCTCTCTCGCAATATTTCTATGATCTCGTTCATCTCTTCTCTGCACCAAGGTCACTCAGATCTGCTAGCAAATAGTACTATTAAGGTACTCGTGAGAAAGGGACCGTTCCCAAGCACTGCTCTCTGGGCACTACCAAATAATCTGTCCCCTGCTCCTTCACGGATGGGTCAAATGCAGAGGCCACATTTTGTTGTGGAGCACTGTGTGAAAGTTCAGAAATTTAAATAGTATAATATTACACAATTGTAGAACGGAAGACAAGCCAATAATCTAATGTTTTACGCAAACATGTAAAATTGTAGATTCTGTTCATACCTAGCAGCAAATTTAAAATAAAAAAACATTGGTGAATGTAAGAAAGTTTGTGATAACTGCAATAAGTGGGTTTTAAGAACAGACTTTTTCTTAAGGACAGTTCCCAATGACAAATAATCATTCACTTTTTAATTCACTTTAAATCTACTCTTAAGTCTGCATATTTAGTTCATCCAGAGCCAGTGATATCTAGATGTTTTAGATCTCATCTATTTTAGCACTGGGAATTTTCTGCATTGTCTGTAATGCAGAAGTGTCTCTGCATGACTAACCTTTCTAACAATGGAAACCACAAAGACTTGTCACTCTACAGTTAATGGTTCATTTATTTTCCCTTATTTCTTACGCTACTACTTCTTTATTATCCTGCAGAAAGAGGAGGGTTTTTTTTAATCCCTTTTTGCTTACATGCCACTGGTATGCACAAAAGTATTTTGTGGTTTGAAGTGGACATTGCGCTCAACCTAGAGAATGACATCACCTTAAACCAAATGGGCACGCATGCCGGGCGTCTAAAGTCATATTTATCATGCAAAGTAAACATCAACTATTTTTAACTTGCCTTCTTTTAAACTTCTGCCAGGTTTCAATCCTCAATCCAAAGAAAAGTATGAATATCGGGATCTTACTGAAGCAGTTTAAGAGGTGAGTTGAGAAATTCAACATGCAGTTTTGACATTGCTAGTCTTGGGTGGGCGCAGCCCCACTGGTTACACAGAAACAGTTAACATACCTGATCACAGGTGTGGCACCTCCCTAGACTTCATTCGCTAACTGATAAGGACAAATGCTTTATTAATGACTGATAAGAAGTCAAATTTAGCTGTTTTGTATGTACTGGAGATATTTTAGTGTACTCCAGAGCAACAGTTTAAGATACATACTTAAAAGATGAAAAGGTTATTAAGTTTCCACATTAGTGTTATTGTTTTGCTGAAAGAGGTCTGCTATCCAGATTACTGATCAGCATAGTCCTCTGGTCAAAGGATTGAGGGGAGAATGGGAAGAGTGGATGCAAAATTGCATGGCAGTGAGTGGCAATCCTTATAGTGGCAAGGTGTTGGCAAAATTCAACTATTTTTAATGAAGTAGACTTTAATAGAAAGACCATTTTCAGAACAATGTGCCTCATTCACCAAAAGTGTTTTTTGTTCTTAAGGAGGTTGACATTTCAAAAGTATAATATTACACAACTGTAGAACAGACAGCAAGCCAATAACCTAATGTTTTGCACAAGCGTAAAATAGTGCTCTTCAGTAGCTGTAGATTCTGTTCGTACCTAGGAACAAATGTATAACTAGGAAAACATTGATGAATGTCAGAAACTTTGTGATGTGCAATAAGCACGTTTAAGAACAGATTTCTTCTGAAGAACAGTTGTTGAATGAAGCCCATTTTCCACAGTAACTTTCCTTCATATATAATGCAACCAGTTTGCTAATTACTTCATCAATATGCATAATCAGGCCAACTGGAGATATACAGTATGTTAGAGACTTGCTGAGGGTAACAGTGGCCTGGTGGTCAGAATGATAGTGAAACATGCCTCCTCCTATATTCCCAGGAAGAAAAGGTTTTATGCCAGTGTGTGGGTGGGCATGGCTTCTGGAGAAATCTGTTGCAAAAGTTCTTCCCATGGTCTCTTTTAAAGCAGTAATCTAAAAGTAGGTGTGGTCTTTCTTTAAAAGCGTGATGTGAGTGCCATGTGAATTGGCGGTAAAAAATACTTTAAAACTGCATTTTTTTAAGAGAGGTTATTAGTATTGGATATAAAATTTGCAATTGATGCGCTTAGTTTTTTTTTTTGTTCCTATCCACAAAATTCACCTCTCTTGTTATATTTCTGTTAATAGCATTAAGCAGTCACTTTTCCAGAGTGACTTACATTTCCTGTTTATAGGAACAGGCTTGTTGAAGCAACTTGGGATTAATTAGAGGCCTAATTTTATCTGGAGATAGTATAGACTGAATTTGAACCGTATCATACCACTAGACCCCACCATGCTGTTTGTTGCCCGTCATCAGTGTGGACCAACAAAAACGTTTTTAACTTGCAGTTCAGTGCCGTAATAGCGCTGTAAAATAATTCTTTAGGTAATATGTAGCAATACCAAGATTCAGGATTCGTTATTTGTCACATGCTTAATTTTACAAGTACATTATGCAGTGAAATGTATCCTGAACCGCTCGTTCTTGACTGTGCAACCGTAGAAAAAATTTGAACAAAGAATACAAGTAAAAAATATATATATATAATTATGGGAAAACTTTTTAGTGTGAACTCTTGAGTATAATTCAAATATGAACAGATGTGCAATGGCAAGTTATAAGTCATGAAAACTTAAAGTGCATTGTGCAGTATAAGCACAACAGTGATTAAGACAATATGAAGTGTAACAGACAATGAGTATAACACAATGGTTGAATATAACATAATGCTGTACGGTGATCAACATTACTGTGGAAGTGAGAGAGTCATGTCCTGTCGATAGGAGTCGAATGGTCTGATGATAGAAACTTCCTTATTGTACGGAACCTCCTCTCTGATTGCAGAAGCTGAAACAGTCCGTTACTGGCATGTGATAAGTATTTTACAATCCTGGTTCCTACTGGTGTAAATGTCCTGCATGGAGGGGAGAGCTAACCTGTAGTAGCATTCTGCTGCAAGGATCACTGTTGTGAACAGAGTAAATAAATGCTCCTCAGAATCTCATGTCTTAAAGCTATATGTACAGTAGCATCAATAAATGGGATTTGTGCTATAGCACAGTCTTAAATTCTTAGATGTAGTATGATTCCATAAAGTTTAAATCAGCGTAATACCACTTATCTCTCTATGTATGTAGATAAATCAGGTTTGAGTTATTTGGGTAATGCACTTTCACAAACTGCAAGCCTTTCAGCAGACCATTTGTAACCAGACCGTTGTCACCTCAACACACTGTGTGTCTTCCTTTGTTCTAAGGAGAATATTATTGGTGAAATTAGGGTTGAATTACATGGGTAATGAATTTTCTCAGCTGCAAGTCTTTTATTAACTCTGTTCACAAGATTTCTAGCTATAAGAAATGCACTTATGCACTGGTTTGCTCTTTGTCTCCCACTGCAGGCCGATGCCTGCCATTGTGGAGGACGTAAGGCAAGGGAACATGCGCTTTGCTCCAGGCAGACTGAGAGAGCTGAGCAAGCTGCTGCCTGATGACGTGGAGGTAAACTGCTCCTCTTGGGCCTCTCTTATATATGTAGCAGAGTTCAATTTAGTACAGGGACTTGCAATGCTGACTGTGTGTAATGTCCATATAATTTGCAGCGGTTGGGCCAACTTGTTTTAGTAAAGGCAGTGTACACTTTGCAATTTAGTTCAAGACTACTTTTAGATCTATGTCCATAAAAACAACTATTAGAGGAAAAAATAGTTATAAGACAGTATTATGAGGATTAAACGCTCAGCTTGTGTGTATTTTTCAGGTCAAGAAGTTGTTGTCATTCAGCGGGAACGTGTCTCAGTTGCCCGAGGCGGACTGCTTTCTGCTCATGCTGGTTAAAATTCCAGGGTGAGTTTTATGAATGAGGTTAAAAAGAGACATGAAATCAGAATACACAAACTGACATTTAGACATTTATTCATTTGTCTATATAAGTTTTTCCTGCAGCTTGTTTTGGTTGTGGTGGTGACCTAGTGGTCGGATACTTACTGATCAAAGAGTTTTAGCTTCAAATCCAGTTTTTACTGCCGCCAGAACTACCAAGTTTTAATACCTAAGCTAGAACTTTAACCCAAAGTTGTAGTAATTAGGAAATTGAAGTCATCTGGATAAGGGTGTCTGCTAAATGTGGTAAATGCATGTTTGCGGTTTCTAGGTACGAAGAAAGACTGAAGAGCCTTCTTCTCAGAGAAGAGTTCTTTCCTTTTGTTGAAGAAACGAAAAGCTCCATTGCTGTCATGACTGCAGCAGCTAATGGTACTGCTTCTGTTCCAGTGTTGATTAGTTTCCTCACCAAGTCCACTAAATCCACAGTTCATGGTTTTCCTCTAGTTTTTGCACGTCTTAGTCAAGCAATCATAAACAATATATACCTGCTGTGTTGGGAGCTGAATTGGAGCAGCAAAAGCAGACTGCGTAATGGACCTGAAGGACTAGATTAGGAATTACTGCCCTGTAGTTTTGCCTTCTACCCTTATTTAATCAGTTTGTTTATTATTGCTATTTACTATTAATCTTAAGACCTTGTGTTGAACTGTATTTAGTTTCAAATGCTGTTTATATTATAAAATCTTCTTTTGCTACAGGGAGAGCTTAATTGATCCTATGTCTTCTTCCATGTCCTCTCAGAGCTGCTGGCATGTGACGATCTTCATTCCATCATTCGCCTGGTGCTGAAAGCTGGGAACTACATGAACGCTGTAAGTGTTGGTCTGATCACATCTCTCCACCTAAGCTGCGAGTGCTTCTGCGATCTGTCTGGGTGTGGCCAACCCAATGCCTCATGGCAGAAAGAGTGCTGATTACTACAAGTGCAGTGGTCATTTTTGGAAAGACCGGTCTGGTTTAGAACTTGGTATTCCTCAATCCAAGATTGCTGCTGTCTCCGTCTGTTCAGGGTGGCTATGCTGGACGTGCTATAGGCTTCAGGATGACTTCGCTGCTGAGACTGGTGGACACCAAAGCTAATAAACCGGGCATGAACCTTATGCACTATGTGGCTATGGTAATGTATTACAGTGAATTTAAAGGAGAACTACCATTTATTTTAACCCTATAGTCAAAATGCTCCGCGCCTGTTGTTAGTAATGATGACTGACTGTAGTGTTTTCAATAACTGTTGCTCAAAAAAACAGTTGTAGTGCCAAACAATTCAACAGACTCGTACAGCACTTTGGCTGAAACGTATTTACAGTTGATGTTTCACCTCAGCCTTGTTCATTGGCGAACTAATTGAACTACATAAGTTTTGTAAACTACTGAAGATTAGATACCGAATGCTTGAATGATTAAAAATAGACAGTCTTCGGTCACCATAACTAACACAAATGGTGTGACTGCATATTAGGTTCAGTATGTCTAAACAGTCTTCCAAATTCATGCTAAAACATTCATAACACATTGCACATTAGTGTTTACCTGTCAACCTGTATCTGTCTCTTTGAACCACAGCAAGCTCAGCAGATTGATAGTGCCTTACTAAACTTTCCAGAACAACTCCAACACATCGGAGAAGCTTCAAGGTAAACCACAATTCATTTAATGGTTCTTAGACATCGATCAGCCATTACAAAATGGCCTCGAGTCCGAAGTCTGAGAGGTCTGCGGTTATGCAGTCTTAACCGCTACAAACTGAACCTTTCTGTCGGAACTAACATTTTCAGTGGTTTCAACTACAGTAGCTCTTCTATGTGAAACATGACCGTCACCAGTTCACCATTGATTTTTTTTTTTTCCTTTTCTCATTGCTTTGGCCACTTTTGCTAGGTCTTAGTCATCACAAATGGGGAAAGTAAAATCCTTTGCTTGTCCATTGCTTATGCTTCCAACCACAAACTTTGAGGACAAAATGTTCACTTGCTGCCTAATACACTACATCCCACTCCCTGCCAGACGCCCTTATGACGAAGTTATCAGTGTTGGTCACTTCACCCGGTCATAATGTTATGGCTGATTGGTGTAATTCGCAGTGGGAAAATTAGCTCAATTTTACATAAGGGTCCACATTTTTCCCCCTCTTTAGAATCCAAAAACAGGAAGTGATATCAGACTTTCAAAAGGAAATTGACAAAATTAAAGAAGGGAAGGCCTACGCCAGCAAGCAGCCTGACCTGCAACATCAAATGGAGCAGTTCTTACAGGTGTGAAACTGTCTTATCAGCTCCACTATTCAAAAGTGAAATATAAAGTGAACATGAAGTAACACTTTGCACTTTGCATAGAGGGCTGAACACGTGCTTGCGGACATGGAGGCCTCCCTGCAGGAGCTGGACTCGATAAGTCACTCGGTGGCCGAATACTTCTGTGAAGACCCTGCCACCTTTAAGCTGGAAGAGTGCTGTGCCATATTCCACTCCTTCTGTGAGAAGTTTGAGAGAGCTGTACAGGTAATGTGACATCTTTATCAATATGTCAGAAATCGGCTTGTGTAGTGATACATCGATCTACATTGATTTAACGATCACCAATCGCATATATGACCCTCCACGGCAAAACCAGTAGCTTGTCACAAATTTTCAAAATTGAGTTATGTTTGAGAAATCTGCCTTTGAAGTTGACTATTGCCGTAGCACTCACAGAAGCTTGGTGCCGTCGCGGCTACATGTGTATTTACGGTAGCCTACGCTGCATTCACAGCCACACGGATAGCCTACCTGCGTTAGGTTAACTGAACTCGGGAGACTCGCTAGTCAATGAGTGGATTTACTGTAAATATTGAAGTAGAGCGGTCAAAACAGAAACTTTTAACATTCTGCTGGAATTGAATTCCTCACCTCAAGAAAGTCACGTTTTTCGGATGGAATGGGTAAGTTTTTCAGCGAAATTCATTCACAGCAGTACAGTATAGACCTTCCACTGTTTCAAAACACTAAAAACAAAACATCCTAAATTTTACCCCACGCAACATAAACACTCGTTTTTCTCGGAAACCTTCGTTGCGACAAGCGACTGGTTTTGCCGTGGAGGGTCACATATATGGTCTCGTCTCATGAATAGCTGCCTATTAAATTCAATCAAATGTGTGTTGTAGCAGACGTTGTGACATTGGCGGATGTTGACTTAATGTCCATTGAATCGATACAATATTGCATTGTGATGTCATTTCTGATGTGCATCTCTGCTTTTACGTGCACTTGTTTAGTAATAAAGTAATAAAGCACCTGACAGGACAAAGCAAACCCTGTTCTCAAAATGTCTTTCTGTTGACTAGACTACGTCATATGGTGCATTGAGCATGGCGGATATAAGTCTCCCCCCAAGGGATTATTGATTATTTTGGATCTGTCTCAGATTGAATCATCCTGTTGAATCATTCCATTGAATTTTCTCTCTCTGGCCATTGTGTAAAGACTATACACAAGACCCAGGTCAATATCAACTGGATAGCTTCAGGCTGCCACTGCACCTCTGGTCCCTTATTGCACCCATGTTCCAACTGTATTCCATCCTTTGTCCACCTAAGACCTTGGCTTCTTAAATGCAGTCTTTGGACTTTGGGTGTCTGCATCTGCAAAGAACATCTCTCTAAAGACTGCATTTAACAAGCCAAGATCTTAGGTGGTCAAATGATGGAATACAATTAGGACATGGGTGCAGTCTTTGGAGAGATCTTCATACAGTCTTTGGACTTTGCACGTCTGGGTCTGCAAAGAATGGGGCAATAACAGGCAATCGCAAGGTCACTGGTTCGAATCCCGGTCCCACTGAGGAACTCATGAGCAAGGTACCATCCCCCAGCACTGCTCCCCGGGAGCCGGCCATGTCCGCGGCCCCCTGCTCCTTCGTGGATGGGTCAAATGCAGAGGTCACATTTCATTGTGGTGCCCTGTGTGCTGTCTTTCACTTTCCCAACATCTCTTCAAATTTACATTTACGTTTTTCAGTCATGTCTAGAGCGACTCACATTTCATAACTACAGGGAGCTGTTTGGGGTTAAGGGTCTTGGCAGTTGTGATCACTACCACCACCATCCCATATAAATGTCAAGAGGTATTTATCGTATCTGACCTTCATTTCTAGCTCTTTGGCAGTGAAAGTCGCTATAACGACTCAGGAGTAAACCTGTAATATGTGGCTAACGTTACCTAGGTAACTGAACTAACCCAGCTGTGACTTATTGGTCTTTAATTTTTGGTAAGTTCAACAAAATTGAAAGGCAAAGGCCAAAAATTTGCCCATCCATGGCTGTAGAATTACTGTACTTAATTAATTGTAAATGTATCTTAACCAGATTTTTTTTATCATGTTAAATTACTCATTACTCTTCTGGATTATTTCTAAAGCTGTGATGGTTTACAAATGTTGATGCGAACTTGAATATTTTGAAGATTTTTAACATGGTAAGGGGACTTTATAATGCGTTAATTATCTTTTGCAAGATCCCTGTCTCTTCATGACTGGCATTAAATGATCTGAACATTAAAACTTGCAAGAGAAGAAATGTGTTAACCCACCAGTGTCTTATGTTTTACACAGGAGAACGGAGAACGGGAGCAGGCCGAGCGTCGCCGGCGGCAGCAGCGGGAGAAAGAAGCCCTCACCAGGACGGCCAAACGACGCTCCATCGCCACCTGCTCGAGCCGCGACACGGACGCCGAGACCTCGGCCCTCGAATCTGTCCTTGCTAACTTTCTCTGCGATCGGCCGGCCCGCAGGAGACAGCCTTCTTCCAACAGAGAAAGCCCAACCGAACCGGTCTGCAAGAGCAACCCACTGGCCAAAAGCCCCCAGAAAACTCCAGATCTCCCAGCCCAGGAGGAGAAGAAGAAGGAGGAGGAGGAAGAGAAGGGGGTGGAGACTGACATTTCATACCGTAGCCCGACAAAGGAGCCCGAGAAGAAATGCCAACCTGAAGACAAGGTGTCTGAAGTGACTGAAGTTCCTTGCACACCAACCGGCAAGAAGCGAGGACTGAGCATAGATGACAAGATGACCCCCAAAAGTAGTGACCGCAAGATCGAGTGTCGGAGAAGCTTCCTCGTAAGGCATGACCCCGTTGTTTCTGAGGAAGACTGCAGCGCAAAGGATGCAGAAGACGTCAAACAAGACGAGTCTCCCAACCTGCAGGAATCCTTCCGGAAAGTGTCGGAAGAGATGGAAGTTCCTTGCACGCCAACCGGCAAGAAGAGAGGACTAAGCATAGACGACAAGGTGACCCCCAACAGTAGTGACCGCAAGATGGAGCATCGGAGGAGCTTCTTTGTGAGCCAGGACCCTGTCGTTTCAGAGGAAGGCTGCAGCACAAAGGACGGTGAAGAGGAAAGGCAGGACGAGGTGCCCCAGCTGCAGGAAGCTTTCCGGAAAGGGACCCTTTTTCAGGCAAGACATTGCAGCCCGATTCAGAGACTCCCTGACTGCGGAACTCCCATCCGAAAAGAGAGAGAAGGAGACCTGGCCCTACAGACCGGCCTCGGGGGGTTGGGTTCGCCCTGGACCGTCCTCAGCCCCCAGGTCATGCCAAGGGGCACGCCAAACCGGAGACACTCCTTCCACACCTCCGCCAGAGACGATGACC
>JAVGVS010000066.1:1062500-1217500 GCA_032718565.1 Distichodus sexfasciatus | reverse complement strand
CACAGTCCAAAGGCGTGCGATACAGGCCCCGAAAGGAGTGAATGCGAGTGCGAGTGTGTGTGAGTGCCCTGCGGTGTGTTGGCGTCTGCCCAGGGTTGGTCCCTGCTCTGCGCCTGTAAGCTCCCGGGGTAGGCTCTGGTCCCCCTACGACTCAAGTTGGGATTAAGCGGTTCGGAGAATGAATGAATGAATGAATGAATGTACTGTTTATTTATACGGACATGTGTATCTTTGCTGAAATATTTTGACAAATGCTGATCTTCAAAATTCTTTTGCTGTATTCAGACTTAATTTATCAACAAAGTGTTTATTATATATACCACATCTTAAACATGTAGCTTGAATATATTTCATATTGAATATTAAAAGATATATTTCATGTATCTTTCATATTTTCCTATTAGAAATGCATGACTGTTTTAACAGTAAACAATTGCCAGTGACCAAATTCAACAATTATCAGTTTTGCAATTACAAGTTACAAAGAATGTTCATAATGGTCAATGGTCAGTCACTTTGCTACTTGTCACTAAACAGTTGCTTTGCTAATGCTAATTTTACTCAGGACAACTTTTAACCAGGACGGCACGGTGGCGCAGTGGTTAGCGCTGCCGCCTCCCAGTGAGAAGGTCCTGGGTTTGAGCCCCGGGGACGGCTGTAGGGTCTTTCTGTGTGGAGTGTTTGCGTAGGTTTCCTCCGGGCGCTCCGGTGCATGTGTGTGGGAGTGTCTGTGTGTGTGCCCTGCGGTGTGTTGGTGCCTGCCCAGGGTTGTTCCACGCCTTGCGCCCGAAAGTTCCCAGGATAGGCTCCAGTCCCCCCGCGGCTCCAGTTGGGATTAAGCGGTTCAGTTAATGAACGAGTGAATTTTTAACCAGTTTTATTTGGAGTTTTTCAAGCTTTTGTAGCTATATGTTTGAGGCGTGGTGGGATGCACATTTAATTCTGAATGCAACAGATAATTTTTTGAAAATGGTTCAATATACGTGTTCTAGGCAAAGGTACAGAGGTCCATTTTGACTCGCAGTGTAGTCACTGGAAGTAGCTCACAAAGATACAAGTTTGTGTGGGAGTTAACTATGGGGAAAATGCAGTGTCACACAGCTCATGTGATTGCTGCACTGCCACTCAGTGGGATGGAGTTAATGGTTTTCTGTTACAGCTATTGTACAGTCTTCCCTATCTCTCTTCGGAGGCAGAGAGAGAGAGAGAGAGAGGGAGGGAGGAAGGGAGAATGGGGAGGGAAGGAGTGGGGGAGGCCATCTGGGCTCTTCTGCACTGGATGCAGTCTCCATAGCAACATGGCTTGCTCACGCAATCAAATCCAAGCGTGAGCTTAAACCCCGCCCACCTCGTTGCATCTCCATGCAGTCTTTCCTTTCATGGGCCAAACGTCAGCAACCGCGACTTTCCCCTCTTCCCGCTCACGCGACCTGCCAAGCCCACCCAGTGAAACAGCCGAGTGTGAGCTGTGCATTTGCCTCCTCCTCCTCCCCCTTCCCACACCCGAGGCCTGCAAACGCATGGAACGCTGCGCCGATCTTTCCTCTCCGCTGGATACACAGGCTTATTTTTAGCTCGTCTTGCGCGCCGGGAGTGTTTTTAATGACCCTTCCTCAGACCTCGCCAAGCTGCTGTTTGTACACACACACTCTCTTTCTTGTTCTCTCTCAAGCTGGGACTGCGTTCATCTCTGTTTTACCCCTTATAGGCCACCTACCTCACACCCGATTGCCCAATCGGATTCCTTATCGCCCTCTAATCTCTCTGTTTCTGGTCCTGTAAGGGTCTGGGCGTGCATGCTAATAAGTTGTCCAGCCCGGCTTAAAACAAAGGTTTCTTTTTGCAATAGTGGCTCACATGATCACAGTGCAGATGCCACCAGCGCTCATCGTACAAGGAGAGGCATTGATTTATTGGGTTTGGCACGGGAGAGAAAACAGTATGATCTTTGTTAATCTCTTTTTCACGTGCTTAGAGGAGAGGAAATGTCGCTCTCCAACTCATTTTTGCTTATCTTTTATTAAGATGAATGTGAAGTGTTTGTGTTTTGGTGCCAACTTGAAAAGAGAGAGAGAGCGAGAGAGAGAGATTAGGTTTCTCCCAGCAGGAATTTCTGCACCATAAAGGAATCTCTCTCTCTCTCTCTCTCTCTCTCTCTCTCTCCCCTTGTATGATTTCTCTGCACCTTTCTCCTAGCATTGGCTGTCCACCACTCCTCCTCTTCTCTTCAGAGCCAATATGCTTTCACCATCTCTTCTCTCTCCCCCCTCCTTCTTCTCCTTCCCCTTTCCTCCCTTTCTCTCACACACTCAGTCACACACACCGTCTCTCGCTTGCTCACGCCCTGCTGCTTGCTTGTCTCCTGGCTTCTGCCCTTTCTCTCTGCTTTTTTCCCCCCAGACCTGGATTTAGTACCTTTTTTTTTTCCCCCACCCCCCATGCGCTGCCCGTGATGTGGTTGTGGATGTGGATGTGTAAGGATGGCCTGTTTGGATCTGTATGGGAGACTGTGCTGATGCTACGCTGACTCCCGTCCGTCTTTATTTTTATCACTCCTCTGCTCTCTTTCTGCAAAAGCTCACGTGAGTACCGCACAGGGGAGCTCCCCCTTCTTTATGCTCCTGCCTGCTGTACTGTCACCATTCAATTAATGGTCTTTGCTTTGCCTCTCGCCGTGCTCTCCCTCTCCACCCATCCATCTTCCAATCCATCCATCTGTATGTTCCTCCCTGTCCCACTTTCCCCTCCATTCCTGAGCTTTAATTTTGTCAGTGGGCACTGTGCATTACACTGAGATTAAACATTCACCGCATTGCCTGGTCTCTAAACGTAACACACACTGTCCTTACACACCAGCAGCATAAAGAGACGTTCACCACCCAGTTTTCATGTAAGTGTGTGTGTGTGTTTGTGTGTGTGAGAGAGAGAAATGTTCTTTCTTTTTTTCACCTGTTAACACTATTTATTTTGTGTGTGTGTGTGTGTGTGTGTGTGAGGCTGGTTATTGTCTATGCTTGTATTATCGCAGCGTGAGATGTCTATCTGTGAAGATATTGAAGCCATTAAAGCCGTGTAACGCGAAAGGTTCCAATTTATTGCACAGAATGGATTGATTCGATATTTAAAGAGGGTCCAAGCCATACACTAAATAACAGAATTTACCTGAATAGGTCTCATAATGGAAAAAGAAGACCTGACATGAATGTTCTGGAAGTAGAGGATGCTTGCAGTGGATTGAAATAAATCACATGTTGTTGTGTATGTGTTGTATTCCGTGTTTCATAGACTGGCACTTTGCATGTGAGGTATAGGATTTGCATGCATGCGTGCGGTTCAGTGGTTTATGCTGTGACAGATCAGAACCGAGGTGTACTGGTCGTGCCGAGGTCTTATCACACTGCTGGCTTGTTTAATCATATGGCATTTACACACATGTGGGTTGTCATCTGTGAACTTTCACAGCAAGTCCAGGCTCCCGTGTTAGTCTTGTTCTGTAGTTCCTTCTCAGATAAAGCAGGTGTAATTACAGTGCAGTAGACAGTGGACGTTTTATTCCTCATCAAAGTAAAAGCACCAGAACACATCAGATGCTTCAGTGTTTTCTCATCTAATGTAGATATGCGAAACAGTGATGGTGTGAAGGTAAATAACCTGAGGCTACATGAGGGAGTGCTGAATGAGCCTATTTGGGCTGTTAAAAAACTGGTTTGGGCCTCATTTGTTGCTCAGAGAATCTGAAAAGTACACACACACCACACATACACACACACACACACACACACGCTTTCTACAAAGATTGGGCAATTGATCAGAAATTTGTTCAGAATTCAGAACCTCTAATTGGCATAATCTTGCCCATGTCAGCTATTTAGATTATTTTTAACATTTTGTTTAGTACTTGTTTAAAAATTCTGTTAATACTTGCCCCAGGGTGCGTTCATGTACTGTCCCTTTAAAAACATACTACTGTGTGTGTTTTCACATGACTCTGCCTCGTCCAGTCTGCGATTACATCTGTGTGTTTTCTTAATTCATTTTAAAATGACAAAGATGTGCATTCTTTCGTTTGGGGGGGAAAACATTTTTAAAGTAGAACATATTTCCAGTACAAACCTTGTCAGTGAATTAACAAACAAAACAACTGTTCCCTTAATCTTACTATTGATTTCAAAGTCAAAGTAAACTTTGTCATGTCTACTTTAGACATGTATATAGAGAGACAAGACGATGTGGCTCCAGTTTTTGCAGCATAAAGAACAAATAAGGCTCATAGAGTAAGCAAAAATATATGCATAGACTATAAAATATTTTTAAAAACTCTAAATTAGAGGTAGAAAAAGAGACAATATAGTTGCATGCAGAATTTTGGACTACAGTTTTGGTCCTGGAATTATCTTTTTACTTTGAATGTGAATATGTTCTGCAGCAGTTGAACATAAACTTCTAAATAGGCAGTCTAGTAAATATATATGAAATTACTTTTTTTTTTTTTTTTCTTTCTTAACACACGTCAACACACATAGCCTTAATGATAGCAACAGGCATTTTTGTGATGTGTTTTTGTGAGTGTTGAGTTTGAGAGATCGCAATCAGGCTTTTATGGATGCAAATTTGCAGAAAGAGAGGAAACAATCGTTAAATCCGTGAATTTTCTTTAATCATCCAACAAGTTTATAGATTGTACCTGGTTGAAGTGTGTGTGGAGTTTGAGATCCAGCTGTTATGGATGCAGATTTGCAGACAGAATGGAAACAACCAGAAGATCTGTGTGCACAGTTGTGCTGAGACAAACGTAATAGCCATAAAGTATGTGTGATTCTCTTATAGCCAAATGTGTGTGCACACGATGCCTGGTTAAAGTGTGTATGTTAAATGGGTCTTTGTCTTATGCCATATTTTTGAGACCAGTTAGACTTCAACAAAAAGCAGTTACTCTGTCACGAGCCAATCCCCTTCCACTTGTCACTTCCTGTGTTTACTTCCATCTAGCTTCATATGATGAGACGTGAGCAGGAGCTTTTCAACGTGCAGAGATTTGAGTCAAGGCCTCTGTTTGGACTTGTGTGCAACATTCTGCAGCATTTTAAGTCTCCTATATTGATGATTTTAGACCATGTGGTGGAAGTAGACTTGGAGTCTTGCTATTTTAGGAGTTTTGAGTATATTCACAATAGAATATCTATTACAGAACAGCGTTCTGGATGAATTGGGCTGACTTTTTATATTTTTCTGCCAAAAAAATCATTTATGAATATATTAAAGCACATCAGTTGCACCCCTGTTCCACCATTTCAGCTGGTGTGTGTTTGTGTTGGAAAGAAAGACAGACAGAGCCAGACAGTAAGAACTGTTTTCTTGTAGTCATTCAAATTAATGTCTAATACAGTGTTTTTCTAGGATCCTGAGATGAGAACATCTTTAAAAACATTTCATTATTTGACCTCCATTATTTGTCGGAGAAACCTGTTTTTGTTGCAATGGTGAAATATGTACGTTTCAAGCTTGTTGTTCCCTTTCGCCTGAAACCCAAATGCAAATGAAATTGAAATGTCTTACACACCCCTAGTCTCACCTCAAACTCTTTATTTGCGTATTGCACATACACTTTACTGTACAGGGCTGGAGTGTCGTGGTACATTTCATAGTGCATTTTCAGATTGTCAGGGTGTGTCTCCACCCCTCTGGGAGCTTATAGTGTGATAGACAGGTTTGAGTGGGTAAATGTCCAAACAGGCTACAGCTGCAGACAGTAAATGAAAAATGGGTGTCTACGGGGGCAGGTGCTTATGGGAAATGAGTGCCTTTTCTTTTTTTTAAACATGAGAACGTCAACAGAATTACTTGGAGTGCCCAAAAGGGATGTAATGTGTCTCCATATGGTTGGATTCGTGCCTCAGTTTGGTTCATACCTCAGAAAATTGATCCCAAAGACAGGTATTGGGTCAGTATGGGTCATTTCAAGAGTAAAATCCTGCTTAAAGCTGCCTAGTTATGAACTAGCTCGGTTTTTCAGATACACAAATAATATTTAATGCTCTTCTTTGTACGCCTTTGTATTTTTGTCTGAACATGACCCCCATCCTCTGTTTTGTAAACAATTGCAGAGATTGTGAGACAGGCATGTTTATCAAACTTCCTCAGCATCACCAACACTCACAGTTCCTGAGACACATGGACGTACGAGTAAATGAGGAATCCATTTAAATTATTATAAAAGCCAAAGTGTACACTTTACACCATTACCAAGGGCAAGCTGCATATTTGGTGAATATACAGCTCGCACTTTGTGTAATACTGTGAATTGTAAAATGAGAAATGACTGGTGGCCGTGGATTGGGGCGATGTGGTTCAGTTTTGGAAGACAGATCTGAGACTGTTACATTCATATCATATAATTCATTACACCCATTCTACCCAAACAGCTTAACTTCTGGTCACTTAATGAGTGCTTTAGTCACTCAGATTGCTGGGTTATCACTTGCCGTTAAACATTTGCATTTGCAGAAGCTCTTCTTCAGAGCAACTTAAATTTCCCAAATATAGGGACAGTCTCCCTGGAGTAATTTGGGATCAATGGCCTTGCTAAGGGGCCCAATAGTGTTACTGCGACACCTGAACCCACTGCCTCTTGCTACATCCAGACCACTGAAACCTCTCAAGACCCAATCTGAATGCTACTTTACGATATTGCATTAGTAGATATATACATATTTATAATTTCATCATTATAGTTCCTTCATGTTCCTCGTGCTGTAAATTGTATGAATTATTTGGCAAAACTTTAGCGCCCACTTACAATTTAAATCCTAATGTTTCCCAACTACACTTACTTTGCCAAAATTGCCATGTCTAAAAATGTTTTGTAGTGGCAGTTGTAGTGAAGATTCATTTGAAGCTATCCTGCCAACTGCACCTGGAACGTTTCCTCACTCCTGAAAATAGATTCATCCTGAAAACCATTTTTGTAAGTGTAATCCTCTAAAAGCTGCAACTTGCCTTCAGAACTGGTTTAAAGACCTCAGGGAAGTCTGATTGCCCTCACACTCCACACCCCAAAAATGGAATCCCTTCTCAATGTGGCAACCAACTGCTGTGCACTGCCCGTTTAAACAAGATCAGGATAAAAGTGATACAATGGACAAGCAAGACAGCAAAGTGCTGCCCTGTTACTGTGTGAGGATTCATCACACAGTTCATGTGTATGTGTTTGAGAATTTGAATTCAGGAAGTCATACTTTATATATATATATTAGTGTGTTTTTTTTTTTAAGTTAAAGTTTTGTTTAAGGTTAAAATTGGGAGCATGGGTAGGTTTGCTAGGGATGGAGTTAGGATTAGGTTGTTGTTGGAGCTTGGGCTGAGATTTAGATTATAGTTTGGTTTAGGACTAGATTGGAATTAGAACTGGATTGAGGTCTTTAATTTTTGATCGGGATTAGTGTGTGGGGCAAGATTAGATTGGGTCTGGAGTGCTGGATAGAGTTTGGGTTTGGATTCTCAGAATTTGGTTTGTGGTTAAGGTTTGTGTTAGGATTACATTTTGTTTAGTACTATATAAGGGTTTCTGTCTAGATTCTGCTATCTATGTTAGGGTTCGATTCATGATTACGTTTGGGTGTGGGTTTGGGTCAGGATCTGATTGTATTTGGCATAAATTTACACTAAGGATTTGGTTTGGTTTTGTGGCCAGGATTAAGATTGTTGGACTAAGGGAGGAATGGGTAAATTATAATATAATGGAATTCATTAGTATGTGTGTGTGTGTGTGTGTGGCCATTTTGCTTTAAGCCCTCGTGAAAGAGCATTGTGATGCACCTCCTCAGCCTGCTGTCACTTCATTAGTTGTGTGAAATTTGTTGATTCAGACTTCTGCTCTTTAATATTATGCATTTATTCCGTATTTTTGCCACGTCACAATGCAGCATGACCAGTGGTCTCTCATCGATTGTTAAACAGGATGTGCAACCTATTAGACAGTGAGTGTTGCTTATGTTAACAACTAGTTGTGTATCTTCTCTATTTTTTCCATCACAAATTTATCTACCATGAAATGAGTAATGTGTAGGTTGTTTGTGTTGTTTGATTTTGTGTGTCAATGCTTATTCCTCCTTTGGGTTTTAATGTGAGTTTCACTGATTACTTATGAACAAAGCTACAGCCAAGCTACCGATAAATAGTAGTTATCTATAAGATATAGAGGAAAAATGTACCTACATCAAAGCCATTTCATTCAGTAATACTTAAAATTTGTGCTATAGGATACACTTAATTTTAAAAATGGGGGGCGGCACAGTGGTGCCGTTGTTAGTGCTGTCCCCTCACAGTGAGAAGGTCTTTGGGCTGGATCCCCGGGCCGGCTGTGTTCACGTGGGGTTTCATTGGGTGCTCTGGTTTCCTCACACAGTCCAAAAGCGTGCACTATAGGTTGATTGGTGACTAAATTGGCCCCAAAAGGTGTGACGGTTGGCGCCCACCCAGGGTTCGTACCTGCCTGGCGCCCATTAATCGCAATTTAAATTAATTGCATAATTGATGCATAGTGATACAGACACGAACGATAATGCATCGATGCAATGGCAGACCATAATTGATAACAGAGATTTGTAACCGGCAGCAACATCCCGATAGCAACTACGGCTGCCCAAATCTGCGTGCAATATGAAGTAATGCTGACAAATTGATTGCATGAATCGTGATGCATCAAGATATCGAATCGAAATGTTGACCTAATTATTCTAGTCAAATCGAATCGTTAGAGCAGTGAAGGTTCCCGCTTCTACTCACGGGACAGGCTCCTGTCTCTGCGACCCTGATTTGAGAAAATGAATTAATTTAAAAAATTGAAAACGTGAAACATGATATTAAAATAGTATGAAAGTAAATAATGGTGTTTTTAACAATTTAGTGTTAAAAGAAAACAGTAGCTGGTAAGGCGACTAGACTTTTAGTAGCACTGGTGATGTGTTAATGTGCTTGAAGACCTTTCTCCGTTTTCTTCATTAAGCCAAGGTAAAAGGAAAAAATCTTTGCAGTTCCAATCTCCCCTTACGTTTAGAGAATAACAACGCAATTCCTGCCGCCGCAGGCAGATGTGTCACTGCTCTCCATTAGCCGAGCCTAGCTGCCCCTCTAGGGCCTTTCCTGTCTACCGTCATCTCTTCTACCTGGGCAAAACATAAACACACACACAAACCCATTCCACCTGCCCTGCTGAGGACTTCCGAATGAGGACAGCCGTGCATAATTCATATTTCTAAACTGGTAAACATTGCTGAATGCAAGCGAGTTTGCCTCAACGCACAGACAGCTGGCCTTCCATCTGCAGAGTGAGTCTGACACAGATTACTTTTTCCGCAGTGAATAAAGCAGTTTTGAAGCGGGCCTCCTTTGGAAAGAAATGACAGTGCAGCAAAGTCCGCTGAGGTGCCTTGAAGATTGACATTTGTTTTGTTTTTTTCTTTTCGCTTGTGGTGGTGTCTTTCCCTCCCAACACATACACACACTTGCGCTCACTCACGGTTATTTAAAGGCTCAGATTATTTCTGGCCCATCTCGTTTACCCAACATCACGTGCATTTCCTCCAGGAATATTCCCACAGTAGAGAGACTCAGAGAGAGAGAGAGAGAGCAAAGAGTGGGATGAAAAGAGACATGCGGATGTACCACGTTTTGCGAGGACCGCTGTTAGGACCAGGCCTAATTAAATGCCACACACAGCTCATGCCTCTGCACTGAGTCAGATCACGTGCTTTTGGCCTCTCTACAGGCAGCATGATCGTAGTCAAAGGTCTCTCACCATCATTTCCAGGCTTAACGTCTTACTGATGCACTGCCTGCACTGATTGCCTAATGACTGATTCCAAGAAGCGATCGTGGTACTGCATGCAGTTAAGCTCATAGCAGAGTGCTGTGGCCATGTCTTGGTATTGCTGATTCAAGTCCATTTAAGTGAGTGATTATTTGTCATTGGCAGCACCTGGGGAGCAGTGCTTGGGGATGGTACCTTACTCATGAGTACCTTAGTGGTACCTTTACCAGTCTGGGGCTTGAACTAGCAACCCTCCCATCACAAGTCCAACTCCCTAAAACTGCTGTGCCACCAACTGATTTGTGTTGGTGTGTGAGGGTTGGATTGATTTGCGCTGACTTAACGTAATATAGGTTGGAAATTGCGTTGATCAATTGGTCTGAGAGACTTCTGGTGACCCCACGATTGGGGTTTTGAATTGTAAGGATAAGATTTTAGTTAGCAATATATTTTGGGTTTTTTTTAGGATCTCATCTAGATTCTCTTTTGTTTTTTAAGGGTTTGGTTCACTTAGGCTCGTAGAGTGCTGTGACCATTTTTACATGTCTTAGTGTCTCTAATTTGTGTCTGTATTTGTGTGCAAAGGTTGTGTTATTCTGTGCTGACTGAACATAACCCAACAGCTGTATTTAGGGTTGGCTGTATTTAAGGAAATCAGAAATGAAGGTATCATTGGTATGAGAGACTGAATCTATAAGATGTGGTTAGAATCAAATTCTCATTAGGAAAAAAATCTCCGTTGGCCCCCTGAGGAAGACCCTTAACCTAAAGTTGATCTAGAGAGACTGTTCATAAAATTGTGATTGCTGGCTACCGGAAATCATCTTGTACTGTCCATTATTGGATAGTACACTCTTCATTATGCTGTCTTCTTCATCTCAATTTTTATCCATTTATTTCCTTTTTTCCCTTTCACAGTTTTTTGTTGTGGAAACATTGTTCATATGTCAAATTTGTCAGCTCATTAAGGAGATGTGCACTGTTCCATTTTTTGTAAATTACCCAACTGCAACCCTTTTTGCACCTCCTTTTGGTGCTCTAACCCTAACACTAGTTTAACAGCCAGGTTAAACTAAGCAACAAGCAGCAGAAGCAGCTATTAACAGTCTTTATCATTTTTGCATCTTTTAATTTTATTTTTATCCTTTTATACCTTTCTACATTTTTAGCACAGAGCAATCACCCAATTTCTAGAGTTGTGTTTGCTTACAATAGACGGCTTAAATGTACTTCTGTTAGGTTCCATTTTCAGCTTAAAATGGAACTCCATCTCTACTTTGCAGTGGGTGTGTGTTCAGAGTCAACTAATGAGAAGTCTGTATGAATGTGGTTTTAAATGTGGTCTTCTGCCCTCTTGTGACATCATAGCTCCAGGTGGTGCAAAGTGAAAAATAAAGATGGGACTCCATCTAGTGACTGATAATGAATGAAAGTGAATTGAAGAGACAGAGTTTATGTTAAAATCCCCGGTTTCCCCTCTTTTTGTTTACGTTATAGTGGCAGCTTTGAGTAGAGTGAGATGAGATGTTTTTGCTGTGGCAATTAAAAGTTGGAGCAAATCCTTGGGCAATCTACTTAATTTTTGCTTTTTCTTTCCTGTATGAACTTTGACTGTTTAGTCAATTTATACTCATTCATTTCTTTGCCTCACATCTAATGTGCTGAAGTCTCTTTAATAACCTGTTAGATAATAAGAAAGGCCATTGAAGTCAGCATTTAGCAACTAAGACGCATGTTTGCCTAACACACTGCCAAGGTCACATTCTTCATTTCTACCATCCCCTTTTTCTTTTCCCTCTCTCCTCTCAGTCTTGTGCTTTGCCGCATCTTGTGACTCCATCCCATTGAGTCATCTTGCCCTTGCAATCTTTTTGCATTGCCATTACGTAAAAAGGAGAGACTTGTGGCTCCATCTGAGCAGAGAGGAGTGGACTGGGGTGTTCATTAGGCTGTATTTCAAGCTGACCTAATGTGATTTCTTAAAGTTCTGCACCAAGTGAAGAGTAAAGCCTCTGGGGATGTGGGAAAATATTCATCAGATTTAACCACTGTGCTGGAGGCCTGGGGAAATTTCTTGAGTACACATGACGCTTTGTGCCAAGCGGAAAATGTTAATTTGCAATACTCTGACCATGCAAATTTGATATATATTAGATTTAGATGAGTGCCTATGTTTTTATAAATGTCATTGAGCTGCTTTATTTTGTCACTCCAATACTGAAAATCCATCCTGAGCAGGAAGTATAAACAAATTCCCTAATCGTTCTAAAAGTCCATGTCCACAAGGATTATGCAATCAGTCTGATAAAACTGTACATGTTTGTGATGGTGTGTGGAAACTGGAAACTGGGTGTCAGTGAAAGGTGTGGGTGTTAATCTCTGCTCTGGATGTCCAGGCCGAGAGTTCTGGACTTCATCCCATGGCTTAAATATCCACTGATGTTTTCTGCCTAATCTTCTCCGGTGTGTCCATAGGATTTTAAAATATGGTTCTCTTGGCGGTAACAGTTTTCTATATGAATCTGTGACAGATTATGAAGAGAGATGGGATGACTTTTAATTTGCCATCGTAGACTAAGTCTCGACCAGACTGAATTTCGACGCTGAAACACGGATATATTGCTGGTTGTAATCCCTCCAATTCGAGGCAGCCCCACCCGTGTGTGACCAATGACCTCATGTGTTATGCAACTTTTATTACCCGAAATTGTGTTCCAGCAGAGTGCAATGTGATGGACTGTAGCTCAGACATGACTAACCAAAGTGAGATTAATAGAACAAAATCGTACACTTTCAAATATCACTTAGATTTAGTGATCTTGCAGATTTATAATAGGCTGGAACAGATGCAGGATTTAAAAAAAAAACACTAAAATGGAACAGTATTCTTGTGCTTTTTTGAAAGGTTTACGTGAGTAATTATTTATCATTGGGAACACCACACAGTGCACCACAATGAAATTTGACATCATTTGAACAGTCTATGAAGGAGCAGCTAACATGGGCAGCGCCCCGGTGGGGCAGTGCTTGGGATGGTACCTCGCTCATGAGTACCTCAGTGGTACCTTCACCAGTCCGGCAACCTTCTGATCACTGGGCCAACTGTCTAACCATTATACTACCAACTGCCTCAAATGTTTGATAAATTGGAAGTAGATGTCGTCATTATATCCAGAAACAATCTACCAATAGGCCTTAAATCTTAAGTTCCTGTAATGTTCCAGTACATATTTGCCTTTGCAGCTTTGTGATATGATGCAGTGCAATGATGTCATGGATCACTTTGTTTTTCTTGGCACTGTGACCTGTTAGTCAGTGCAAACTTAGGTGGCATTTCAGCACTATTCTACCCACATTTTTGTGTGTATTTGATGTCTGTAAGCCAAGCAGCTGTGCTGTAATAGTTAAACCTTTGCCTGGGCGAAGAATTTCTTTTCCAAACTATGTCTGTCCTTTTTCTCCCCCTCACTCTCCCACCGCACCCAGTTTGTCAGCGGGAATTGTTAGCCTGTGAGGCAATCCGTGCTTCCAGCAAGGCTCGTCATCCTCGACAGCCAATAGGAAGAAAGAATAGCGGGCGCGTGGATTCGTGTCAGCGAATGAGAGGTCGGTATGGGCGTGGCTTTAAATATAACGTCCCGTCCTCTTGTGACGTGACGGCTTTTGGCTCCGGGTAGCGCGAAGCGGCGTCCTGTGTGCACCGAGGCGCAGGGAGGAGAGAGGGGAAGGAGGGGAAGAAGAGACGGAGAAAAGGTGGGCGGGAAGGAAGGAGAAAAGCAAAGGGAGGGGAGAGCAGCAGAGAGCTGAAACACGGCGGGTATAGGGAGGGACAGTGAAGGAAGAATCAGAAGATCTGTGAATTGGGAAATCCTACTACGCGAAGCAACAATGAAACCTGCTTGAGGATCTCTCCCGATCACCTGTGGGGGAGTGTGTAAGTCTTGACCACTTGCTTTCAATGCACCACCAGCTTATTGCGTGAGTGTGTTCGTGTGAATTGGGTTCTGAACAGTTCTGTTGTCTCCTGTGGCCTTTGGAATAACAGCAGTGTTATAAAGTCACATTGTGTCTTTCATTGTATCAACATTCTGGTTCTATCTGACTGTTGTTAAGGTTTGACCCTTAGGTAAATTAATTAGAAGTTTCAGTCTGCTTGTGAGTTTGTTTGGAATGAGGCTAGAAGCTGTTAGATTCTAAGACAGCGTTTATTAAAAAAATATATAATAATCAGGTTAGAGTTCATGCAAATAAGTTAAGGAAACATGCTATATAAATTTATACTTTAAGTCTTCTGTCTGCCTGTCAAGCTGGTTGTCTGCCAAACTATCTATGTAAACGTGAGATTACAAACAAGGTGTCATGTTCTGAGTAAGAACTGAGGTTACGGGCCAGAATAGGAGGTTAAAAAAGGGACAATTGTTCTTTTTTTAAACAATGACACAATGTTTTCATTTTGCGTTGGTGGCACCACCTCTATCTGGGTCAGGGCAAATAGCCAGTGTTGTGACCAAAGCTGTGACAATTGTGCAGTGTTTCAAATGTTCATATGGAGGTGTTCCTTGTTTATAATCATAAGTGAATGTATGGACTCTGAAAAGACTATTATTGGTCACTTAATATAATTTGAGGTTTAATTGAAATTGAACTGCAGGATTTTATTTACAGTGCTTTGAGTGTTAGTTTCACAATGAAAGCTGATATATGATTTGTATTTGAAAATTTTGTGGCTTGGGGAAAAAGTAGAAGCAGTAAGGTTCTTTGTGTAACCTTTACGTTTTTTGCCGCATTAATATTCCAATAAAGGTTCATACAAATTTGGGGCAGTTACCGTGGCATAACGGTTAGGTTGTTCGCCCCGTGATCAGAAGGTCAGTTCTTGATCACTCCCCAAGTACTGCTCCCTGGGCGCTGCCCGTGTCTTTTGTCCACTGTGTGCTGTGCTGTGCTGTGTTCACAATGACAAATAATGGCTCACTTTCACAAATGAATCCACAGATTGAAGAGAATGCATGTGATCTATAAGATAAGAAATAGTTCTGTCAATATTTTCCCCAGTGTGTGTTCATGTACTATCCCCTTAAAAACATACAACCATTTCTTTGTTATTTTGAAATCACAAAGATATGCTCTCTTTCATTAGAAAAAATATGGGGTACATTTAAACAACACTCCTAGTGATCATTTGCTGAAAGTCTTTTGTGTTCTTAAGCAGAGTTTTTTAAAATATACTTTTATAAGGACTTATAATTGGATGTTTATAAGCACTTATATTTGAAACATTTCCTTCTACCTCTTTTAGAAGCTTTGACGCTGCATGCCCCCCCTTTCGCCCACATGGCATTCCACGCATCCCAGCCATCTCCTGGAGCGTCTGGCCCCCCTTTAAAGTCCAGTGTAGTGACAGCCCGGGCTATTTTAGCCTCCCTACATCATCCGATCAAAAGAGAGTGATGGTGACGGAGAAAGTGGCATGGGGGGTGGCAGGATGGATATCAGCTGTTCTGTCTGAGACGCACATACCGCCACCCGTGCCCCCTGTTACTGGTCACTTGTTCAGGTCGTGACGCAACATCTAAATCCCACAGGGGTGTTGATGTCTGATTTTGCAACTGTTTTACCAGCACTGAAGTTGGGACTTCAGGAGGAGAAGGTGAGGAAGAAACGGTGATGGACAGAGAGCATGATACGGTCAGCAAACCAAGTGAACAGCTTCGTAAGGATTTAGGGTCTTATTCAGACATGCTGTGACAGATGTGGGGCTTGAGGTTGTGTAGCTGTGTGTGTGTGTGCGCGTGTGTGTGGATAAATGAGAGAGACAGTAGGGTATAAATAATAAATCTGCCTGTGACCCACTGAGAAAGTTTACAGGAGCTCCTTTTCAACAGCAGCTTCTGCTTATAGTCTTAATATTGCTCCAGTTCCACCTCAGTCATGGTTGAAACATGCAGATATATTACATGTATTTGTTTTTAGACTATCACTTGAGTATTTTTCGATGAATAAATGGATGAATGTTGAAATAGATGGACTTCACAATATACAGTATTATGTATATTTTTAATCCATGATATATTTTGGGAGTAATTTTGGGTGCAGATGGATGGGTGAATCTGTAGGTGAAAAGACGGATAGATTTTAGCCCATGATATGAATAATGTTCTCTGTGTAAGGAAGAATATATATATATGGATGGTTGGATGGATGTATCATGAAAGCCACTGCAGATTGTCCCATTTGTCATTTCAATTACTCCTTGTACTGAAAACCTTGCTTTAAACAATAAAATATTGAGCATTTCTGTAAAGGGGTAGACTGTAACTTCCAGTCCTACATCCAAAAGTATGTATTCTCATTTTCACCATTTTCTGTATATTAAATTCCCTCTCGGTATTCTGTGTATAAAAGTGTGTTTCGCTGCAAGTCCAGTGTTCCTTGGTTTGATCCTTTTGTTCTCAGCGAGTGAGGAAAGGAAAGCAGGCATCACCTGCAGTCTTATTATCACGCATGAAATGTTCCTGCATGGAGGAGTCTCTCTTTCCCCTCCTCCAGCGCTCGTGCCATGTTCCTGTCTAAGTTAGGGCAAAAGAGTCAAACGGGGATATTATCAGGGTCCGTAGGGGTTGACTTAATTCGATTAAGTCTGAGCTGCGTGTGTGTGATTGAAGGGAAGTGTATGTTCAGACCAATATGATCACCTTCTTAACCCATTAACTCAAACACTGTCTCATGTTCATAGCAGGGCAAACACTATATTTTTACAAAAATAGTATTATTACTATTAATTTTCACAATGTCCACGTGCCTGGACATTTTCAGCTACTGGGTGTTTCTCAGTGGCGTTGGATTGGCAGAATTGGTCTTGGTTAGGCTACCGATGCTCCATGCATCACAGTGCGCTCGTGGCAGCTGTGAAATGGAATCAGAGGAGGGAGTCCACTTTGGGCACATGGAAGTAAGAATCTGTGGCCATATTTTTGAACATCTATGACTGAATGGCAAAATGAGTGTTAACTTGTGTCAGCCTAAAATCAAAATACTCTCTACATCTAAAATGTCATTGAAATCGTATTGGGATTTGACATTAAAATGTAAAAATGTAGATTTTCATATTACTTTTAAAGTCCTATTTCACTTAAGTCCCTTCACTTAAAATTACGTGTACAGTACAGTAGTACAAACATGAGGTATTACTGGATGAAATCACCTTGATGTAGTTGCTTCTTTTTCTCTATAGCTTGTAATGCAGCAAACATTATTAGAACAGTAGCTTGATTGTAGCCTAGCTACTTTTAATCATTAGTAGGTTGACGCTGAAAAGCTTTAGTTTAAAAATAGTTCCCCCAAAACTGCTAGCGCTCCACTTAGAAGCCACAATGCAACAGAATGTTGCTCACTCAAGTTTTCACCTTCACCGAGTTACAGCAAGTACAGTTTTATTCCGTTCTTTGTCCTCTTTGTCTCAAAAAGAGTGCTGTTATCCGAGTCTGTTCTCATTCTCTCCTTAACTCAGTTTATGGAATATGGCTTTGTGTTTACTGAAACCTAAACCAAAGCTCGAATGGAAACTGATGTGCGGCTGCAAGGAGAGGTGAACTCAATGGGCCTCATTCACAAAATGTTCTTAAGAAGAAAGCTGTTGTTAAAACCCACTACTAGTTTTCATGTAGATTATGACACCAGTGTTTTCTTACATGAGATTTGTTCTTCAGGAAGAATAAACTCAACAAACGATGACGAGTTATTTTATGATATTGGGTTTCCTTCAATTCTACAGTTGTATAATATTCTGTGTAAATGGCTTAATCATCTTGAAGCAAATTTAAGAATAAAAGTATAAGAAAATATTAATGAATGAGGTCCAATCAGAGCTGTTTCTGAGACACCGAGGACTATGGAAATGAGACTCATCTAAAATAATTCTAAATAATAAATTTAGATTTAGTGGAAAGGTCTTGAGGTCCTGTAGGAGGGTCGACTAATTATCGGTATCCGTGCTTAATTTTTACTATATTAAATAATTACAAGGTACTGTGGCTCCACTGCCATCTTTTCCCTCTGTGCTGTTTGCTCTCAACACGCTGCTTCATTTAACGTCTCTGATTGGCTGTATGTCAGGCGAGTAGTAGCCAATCAACGCTGAAGCCTTGTTGTCACTCACACCACACTCACACACAAGCACAGCGTGAATCTCCGAGAAGGAGAAGCTTAAAATATTTTTTTTTAAAGAGATTTTCCAAATATTGGTTATTGGCCCCGTTTACTAGCAGTAATCAATATCGATATCTGCCCCCTTAAAGCCAATATAGGTTGACCTCTAGTCTTAACAGCACACTTCGAAATCCATTAAAAATGACATGATTAAACTTTCTGTGGATGTTACAGTCCCGCCCAGTCCTCCTCCACGGCTCTAAGGCCAAAGGTTATTTTTCTGTGCTGTTGGCTCTATTGTATTGGTTTATGGATGATTAACCAAGCACGTCATTCCTGTGCAGTTAGTGTGTGTTTGTGTGAGTGCATCTGAGTGTATCTTCATAATGTCAGTGTGTTTGTAGGTTAAGGTGTGTCCTGGCCCTTGGCCCCCTCCGTGGATGTCCGTCACCATGGCGAAGCGGGAGACTGGCAGCACGAGTCCGGTGGTGCGGCAAATAGACAAGCAGTTCCTGGTGTGCAGTATCTGCCTCGACCACTACCACAACCCCAAAGTCCTGCCCTGCCTGCACACCTTCTGCGAACGGTATGAGCTTTACTCTTCTGCAACTGACTTACTCTCGTTGGGCCTCATTCACCAACCGTTCATGAGAAGAAATTTGTTCTTCAAACCCACTAACACAGATTTCATGATGTTTCTGACATTGATGTTCTATTTGAGGTTTGTTCTTGGGTATGAGCAGAATCTGCATACGTTGGAAGAGCACTCTTATGCACATTTTACTGCATGTCTATTTGTGCCAAACATTAGCTTATTGGGTTTTCTTTATTTCTACACTCATTTGTATAATATCCTACTTTTAAGTAAATGTCTTAACTTAAGAAAAAAAATGAATGAAGAAGGTGTGAGCAATTAATGGAAACCAACCTCTAATCAACTGAATTTTGCCCATGATAGTTATTTTCATTTTTTAAATCCTATTAATACTTTTAATGCTAGATATCCCAACTAGTTTTATAGTATATTTACAGTTGTTTTCTGAAAAGCATTAATGAGGTCAGAAGACCCCTTAATCAGGGGGTCACTGGTTTAAATGATCCCTGAACTGCTAAAGGTGCCACTGAAGTAATCATGAGAAAGGTACCGTCCGCAAGCACTGCTCCCCAAGAACCCAGGCCTAGAATGATGCCCATTGTCTTGGATTTGAACCCCCAATTTTATTGTCACTAATCTTACTTATTCATGCTAAGTTAAAAAAATTGGGTGAATGACACCCAATATTTAGAATTTAGAAAACGCACACTTTTTGGCTAAATTGTCATGATGCAGCGTCATTAAATTCTGGATCTACACCTGCAAAGACCAGCTTTATTGGCAATGCAGACCTTCTACAGAGGCCATAAGAAATCCATTGTGAGGAAACGAGGCTCAGAACCCTTCCCTGTGTAGATGACTGCAGAGTTTAATGTAATGTTTTTAATGCTAAATACTTTGTGTTTTTCTTGTAATATATAATCTAAATGATTGTTTCAACTTAGATTAACCTCTTGCTATATTATGTGTAATATTTGCTAGTCCTGTGTGAGCGCTGAAGTTTATGCTAATCTTTAGTTCTAGTTGTGGTTCTAGTCAAATGTTTTTATTTAATTTTGATTTACAGTTGCAATTGCATTGTTCTTAGCTTTCCATAACCTACCAGTACTAAAGGATATGCTAATCATGTTCTGTTCCAATCGTGGTTCTAGCCAAAGGTTTTTATCGGCTGTACAGTAACAGCTACAGTTTTAGCTGTTGCTCATTACTTTGCATAACCTGTGTTAGCCCTAAAGCTTATGCTAATATTGTTCCGTTGACCCAGTCAAAGTTTTTTTTTTTTATTGGATGTGAGGCAACAGCTACAGTTATAGCTGTGTTGATGATAGCTTTTACATAGCCACAGTTTAGCTGTTTGTGTTCTGTTTCACTTGTGATTTTAGCCAGAGGTTTTATAGAATGTAAGCCAAAGTTTAGTTATAGCTATCTTTTCATTTTTGTTTGTAGCTTAGCGTAACCGGCAAAAGCTAATGTTTATTCTAATTGTATTCCGCTCCCGTTGTGATTCTTAAGTTAACAGTTATAGTTACAGATGTGTTGGTGTTAGTTTTACATAGATTGTGTTATTTTTGCTGACCCATGATTTGCTCCAGTTGTGGTTCTAGCCAAAGGTTTTTATTGAATATAGGCGCTACAGCTATCATTGGTCAGCTAATGTTAGCTCTGACTGACTGATGTAACGCCAAAGTTAATATTTTTTCTGGATCAGTGTGGCTAACCATTGTTAGCCATTTACACAAACATTACCATGTGAGTACTTTAGTGTGTTGTCTTATGAGTTGTCTGAATCGTTATATAAATAAGTAGAAGAGAACAGTACAGTTTTAGAACCAACTTCTTCTCTCCTTTAAAGGGCAAGTGTCTGTTTTATTAATGCCATAACCCTTCTGTGATCACTGGTTTGGAATAAAAATATACCATCTTCCCCTCACTGGTGCCAACACTAAAGACTGTTAGGAAGCATAGTGGCACAATGACAGGAAGTGGCATGAATGGTCTCTTCCTGCCAAGGGCCTTTTTCCTTCTCTTTCCAAAGTGCAGCCTGACAGCGAGACTGTTGTCCTCCTTCTGCGTTTAGTCCTTCAGTCCAAGCGGCGAGAATGTCCACAGGGCAGATTCGGCTACTGTTGCTCCTCTGTTTTGACAGAGTAAAAATTCAGAATTTAATCTCTCACCCGTCACTTTCTCTTCTCATGCTGTCTATATTAAGATTTTGGCTCCTACTTTCTCGGACTCCTATATTGGTCTGGGCAATAACATTTACATTTACAGCATTTAGTAGACACTCTTATATGAAGCCGTCCAGAGCAATTTGGGGTTAAGTGTCATGCTCAGAGACCCAATGATAATAGTGCTGGAAGTATGGCCCGAATCCATGACATCTTGGTCCAAAGGCGAGTATCCTAACCACAAGACCACCACCCTACTGGAAACTAATCAAAACCAACATCTAATCGATGTAATCTTTCCCATGTTGAGTATTCCAAATATTTTTTGCATTCTGTTAATATTTGCAATATATGTACTGCCACCTTAAAAAACATACTACTGTGTTTGTGGTGACTCCCAGTTTTAATATTTGAGCACATTTACTGTACAGTACAAATCTTGTCACAATGAACAAACCAAAAAGCTAAATAATCTTTCTTCAGTCACAGTCGAGGTGAAATGTTTAGTTAATTGTGATATTGACTTAACGGTCATATCGCCCATCCCTATTCCTATTTGCTTCTTTTCAAAAGTTTTTTTTAAAACCTTTGCATCCTTTTTTTTTTTTTTTACCCCATTCTGTCCCACAGGTGCTTACAAAACTACATCCCGCCCCAGTCGCTGACCCTGTCCTGCCCCGTGTGCCGACAGACGTCCATCTTGCCCGAGAAAGGCGTTTCTGCACTACAGAACAACTTCTTCATCACCAACCTGATGGAAGTGCTGCAGAGGGATCCGGAATGTTCCCGACCGGAGGCCTGCAGTGTACTGGAGTCGGTCAGTGCAGCGGCTGCTGGCAAACCTCTCTCCTGCCCCAATCACGAGGGCAAGGTAAGCTTCTTACTGATGTGAACGCTCAACAAGGAAAGGCTAAAAATCATTGCGTCCTCCAAGTTCCGATTTGTCCCATGTTGATGTTAAAAATGCATGTTGAAACTATTATGCACACTGTCAAAGTCAAAGTAAGTCAAAGTAAACTTTGTCATCTCTGCTATATACTGTAGAGTACACTGTACAGAGAGACGAGACGATGTGGCTCCAGTTGTAACGGTACAAAGAACAAATAAATCACATAGAATCAAATATATAAATAGAAAATAAATTATACACTTTAAACTAGAAGTAGAATATAAATGTAAACTTTAAACTAGAATTAGAAAGAGAGACAAATAGGATGTGGTACTCAGCCTACAATTATGGTCTTGGAGTTGTCTTTTACACTGAAAAGTGCATGTGAATGTGCATGAGGTCAGTAACCGTTTTAATATAAAAAATAATGTTAAAATGTATGACATTTGTCAGACCCTCTTACTTAATGCAACAACGTGGAGTTAAGGGCCTTTTCAAGAAACCCAACAGTGTTTTAACACTGTATTGGGGTCAATGGACCTCATTGACCAATATGTACAGTACTGAATTGATACTGAATTGAGTACTGAATCCTACAAAATAATATAATGACTATAATCCTACAAAATCCCTGACTTTGTGCAAGTGTACCTATAAGAATTGATGCTGGTTTGAAGGCAAAAGGTAGTGACACCAAATATTGATTTGATTTAGATTTTTCTTTTGTTCGCTCACTTTGCATTTTGTAAATTGATAAAAATAAACAATTAATATTTATATTTCTCAAAGCATTCTTTGTTTACAGCATTTTTTCACACCTGCCTAAAACTTTTGCACAGTACTGTATAGTTTTACATACACTATATGGACAAAAGTGTTGGGTCGCTTGACCATTACACCAACGGGAACGGGGAAATGCATTCAAATCTATAGACTTGGTCCCCATGGAGTTGGTCCCCCTTTGCAGCTATAACAGCTTGCACTCTTCTCAGAAGGCTTTCCGAGAAGAGTGCAAGCTGTTTCTGTGGGAACTTGTGCCCAGTCAGTCTTTAGAGCATTTATGAGGTCAGGCACTGATGTTTGAGTTCATCCTAAAGGTGTTTAATGGGGTTGAGGTCAGGGCTTTATGAACCTTACTGTGTGCGCTGTGGCACAGTCATGGTGAAGCAGAAAAGGGCCCTTCTAATGTCCACAACATTAGAAGCAGAGCTTTGTCCAAAGTGTCTTGGCATGCTGAAGCTTTAAGATTGCCCTTTACTGGAAGTAAGGGGTCTAGAGCCCAAACCTTGAAAAACAGCCGCACAGCTTTATCCCACCTCCACCAAACTTTACAGTAGGCACAATGCAGTCAGGCAGTTTCCCCGGCATCCGCCAAACCCTGACTCACTCATCTGACTGCCAGGTTACCGTCAGGTTTCCGTCTCAGCAAATGTCTTTATCGTTCCCATTTTACTTTTTTCTGACTAGTGTACTGTTGGCAGATCCGTATGGTGGAGCCTCGCCTGTTTCCCTCAGAAGAGTTTGAAACTTCTGTGTCAGTTTAGTCACGTCATTTACTCTTTGCTCAAAGTTGCTTGTCACATTTAATCTGTCTACGTCAAACACAACCTACTTTTTATTCTCATTTCCAGGGAAGCGATTTTCTAGATGTAGATGCTCTCCGACTTCACAGACAAACATATTTACCGCTTTCTCACTTTCCAATAGCTTGTTCACTCTTTGGTTCCAGTGAACATGTTCTATAAGATACTGAGATCATAGTTCTATGTGTGCTTCCTGCATTTGGCTGATTAACTGAACTTTAGTTCTGTGTTTCTAAGATAATATTAAAACATAATTTTTGCTAACAGCTTACTGAGAATTTTACAGGTTACAGGGAGCATTGAGCTTCATTCACCAACCATTACTAAGAAGAAATATGTTCTTAAAACCCACTTACACAGTTTTCATTAAGACTCCGACATTCAGCAATGTTTTCTTGTGTTAGATTTATTTCTGGGTAAGAACAGAGTCTATAAATCCTGAAGAGCACTTTTACCCAAAATTAATTGCATGCATATTTGTGCATCACAATGGGTTATTAGATTTTCATCATTAGTACAGTTGTGTAATGTTATTATTTAAATATCCTAACTTTCTAAAGAACACATTTGAGAAAATACTGGTGAATGAGGCCAGTTGTCTGGAATTCAAACCCCCAACTGTACAAAGTAAAAAAAATATTTTCCCAATATTTGCTTTTGAAAGTTCTGAACACCCAAAAGTGGTCAGAAAAGAGACTTATCATCCCCTCACCCCAAACAAAACCCACCAAAAGATCTCATCTCATGCACCCCATCACCCAGCACATCAGGATATCATTGTAATCCTCTTACTTTTTCCAACCAGAACGGTCCTGTTGTGCATGGACAAATCCTCTATTTGCCCCAGACATTAAATATAGTTAAGCTTCTTATCTACTATTTTAACTAAAAGAATCAGGGAATTCTCACACACACAGCTCCATAAACTGTTGTTATATCTGTGCATATTTTTCAGTACTATAATAGCATTAAAGAGTGTAGCTAAGATGCCCCTTGATGCCCTCTGCAGGTGATGGAGTTTTATTGCGAGTCATGTGAAACGGCCATGTGTTTGGACTGCACAGAAGGAGAGCACCGGGAACACATCACCGTCCCGCTTAGGGACGTTCTAGAGCAGCACAAAGCAGCACTGAAGGGTCAGCTGGACGCCATCCGCAACAGGTAGCACCCTCCCTTACAGCCCCACAGATTCTTTATTGTTCTGTATTGTTAATTCTCTGCAATTAGGCAAAAGATATTGGAATGACGAAATTTAAATGTTTCATATCGTTTATTTTGTGGTGTTGCTCAAAATATGTTTTAAGCAATATTTTTTCATGGTTTGGATGAGGGTTTGCAGTAGTCACCACACCGCCAAGTGGATGTAGGCACAGAGAATACTATGGCGTTATATTTGTGCCCTAATTCTGAAAGCACAGTGGAATTTCTACAAGCAAAATCTTGTGATTGTGCTTGCCCTCGCGCTCAGAAATGTTGATGGTGCCATAATTCGCCTTAAAGGAACCTTACTAGAGGGCAGTCTTTACAGCCATTTTGCAGCGGAAGTCACTAGAGCACCGTTTTTGTAAGCCAAAAACACTGTGTAAAAAAAATATAGGAGAACTGAGGCACCTTTGGTGTTCCATATGAGTGTTTTTAGTGCACTTGTAGACAGAGTTGAGCGCGCACAGAAAGTTAGCCTGAATTTACAGGAAATACACTTTATTGTGATGTATGTTGTTATCAGGATATGAGATTTTGGTCATATCAGACAGCCCTATCTGTAACTGTATAATTCACCGTTCTCTCAGTGAGGTTTCAATGCTAAAACTGACCTTGTGTAATATCAGTCGTTAAGTAGGGCTGCAACTAACGACTGTTTCGATAGTCGACTAGTCATCGACTATTAAAACAATTAGTCGACTAATCGGATTATAAATTGCACAATTATAAAATGGCTCCTATTTAGCTACCAGCTTTTACATTTAGCATTAGGTTATTTAAATTTTGTGGTAAATAATAAAGACAAGAAAGATAGTTCACTCAAAAACATATTTTAATAAAGTTTGCTGCTGATATAAAATAAAAAATAATAAATTGCCTTATCTAGGGTGAAATTGTCTCAGACTTTAGAGCGTTTAATTAGGCCTCACGTGTTCTTGTGGGTGCAGTCCATCGTGTGCTGGCAAAACTTACAAAAGAGTTGTTCTCCCGATTCATAAAAATCGTTTGGTTATTGTTCTGCTATGAACTTAGCACTAACACTCGAATTCCGTATTTTATTTTATTTTTTGAGAACTTCCGTGTTTCAGCCTTTTTTCGCCATAGCTGACCATTGACGTTTTCCCCTCTATATCTGTGCGTTTGTGTGTGTGGAAAGCTGAGTCCCGCCTCAACAGGTAACACGTACACGGGGCTGCAGCGGCCAAAATTGATTAGAAACCACTGCTTTGCTTTGCCCACACACCGATATCAGCGAATTATACGACGTTCCGCCCCTTTAAGGGGCTCCTTGCGTCCGCCTTTTCCGCATCGTGCAAATCATACGTTTAATATGCGATGATGCCTGATTTGTGGTCGCCATTCTTCTACCTGTCGCTGAATGCTATTGTGCAAGAGCGAATCTCATCAGAGTGTGGTGTATTGGTGCACTCTATTGGAAAGCGGTAGTATTGCACAGGTAGAAAGCAAGGAAAACGTCTCACTCCGTTTAAAAATACGTTTGGCGACAATTATCGACAATGAAATCCGTCGGCGACCATTTTTATTGTCGATTTTTGTCGACAATGTCGAATAATCGTTGCACCCCTATCGTTAAGATCCCGCTCACTGTCCACCATCACATTATGGTATTTAATTGTGTTGTTTTGTTGTGTCACACCTTGCACTTTTGTTGTATGTTGTTGAATGCTGCTGTATGTTGGTGTCGATGCTGCTAACTGCCTTATGAGCAATACCAATTATTTGTTTACATTCCATTTTCACTCTAATATTACGTGCACTTTCTATTTAGTTTATAGCTAGTTTACACCCTGCACCCTGTCGAATGTGATGTTAAGTGTTATGCTGTGACCATAGGAAAATATGCTCTGGTCACACTTTGTGTGTGTGTGTGTGTGAAGCTGCTGATGACAACAAAGTACCCTTTACCCTTAATGTAATCCATTTGTTCTGGAAGAAGAAAACATGATGCTCCGCAATGAGGATGGATGATTAGATATTTAGTTATATTTAGATTAGATACTAGGCTGCCGTCTTGGCTTCCTTCCCAGAGCGGCTACATCTGTGCACCTGTCAGACGTAAAATAATCTTCACATTCTTCCCCGATGGCTACATTTGACGGATTGTAAACCATGTCTGCTTCTTTGTTATAGGTTGCCTCAGCTCACGGCAGCCATCGAGGTGGTGAACGAGATCTCCAGGCAGCTGACGGAGAGGAAGAACGAAGCGGTGAACGAGATCAGCAGCACGTTCGAGGAGCTGGAGCGAGCGCTGCATCAGAGGAAGGCTGCCCTCATCGCCGACCTGGAGAACATCTGCAGCGCCAAACAGAAGGTCAGGATTAGGGATGCTCACAGCTTAGATAATGTGCGGATGTTCTTGCCACTAAAACAGGGAAGCATTCCTGACGCCAAAGTGGGGATTCCTCACGTCTAAGTTTTGTACCCATCAGGCTGGATGCTACAGTGCCATGTGGTAGGGGTTGTTCAAGAAAATGTTGTTTAAGATCAGGGATAGTGCTCTGTAGTGTGTAGGATATTATTGACCAATATTATTGCTTAACGCTAAGTTCTTTGTGGGTTATGAGTGGTTAATATTTGGGTTAATGTTTGGTTCTTATTTGGTTGATTAACTGAAAGTTTGGTGATTCTTTTAGGACCAAACTTTGGGGGGAATTTTGGTTTCGGGAAATGTTCGTTGTTGATTATCCATGGTTAAAATTGAATATTTAAAATTTGGGGTAAAGTGTATCCTTTGTGGGTTATGAATGCTTCAGATTTGGTGTAGTGCTTGAACTTTTGTGAGTTAGGTTCAAAGTTAGGGAATGTTTTCTGCGTTATGATTGTTTAAAATTTGGAGAATGTTATTGGTTAAAATTTTGGGAATTGGGGTAATGCTTAGTCTTTGAATGATATGATTGGTTAAAAGTAGAGTTAGTCAAAAATAAGAGTAATGTTTGGTTTTAGTGGAGTATAAACAGTTTTTTGTTGTAATGGCAGTTCTTTTTGTAAGATTTGTTTCAGTAACATTTTAATAAACAGAATAATACAGAATACTAAAATGCACTAGCCTCATACAACAAAAGACGCTGGCCTTTTCACAACAAAAAGGCTCATTGCACTTCACGTTTTACCATAATATGCACATAATATGCAGGGGCAGCTTACCTGGTCTACATCTTGGCTGTGTAAGCAGGAGGTCCTTCAAGGTTCAAGTCTCACCTGTTTGGGGCCAGTTGGTAGCATAACGGTTAGGGCATTTGCTCTGTGATCGTAGGTCGCCGGTTTGAATCCCAGGACTGGTAAAGATACCACTGAGATACTCTTGCGCATGGTACCGTCCCCAAGCACTGCTCCCCGGGCGCTGCCCGTGTTAGCTGCCCACTGCTCCTTCGCAGATGGGTCAAATGCAGAGATCACATTTGGTTGTAGTGCACTGTGTGCTGTGGTGTGGTTCACAGTGACAAATAATCACTCATTTTCACACTCACTTCCACTTTACAGTCACTGTTTACGGTATAAATCTCTATTTAGGAACATATTTTTCAGTATATTTTTATGTATTCTTTAGTTTTGGTTTCTTGTAAGGTTTCTTTAAGTATATTGTAAAAAAAAAATATTTGCACAGTCTGTGAAGAATCAGGTTACACTTTACATGTTCTACTGGTGTAAGTATATAGGATATATCAATATTATCAGACAGCCCTCTAGTGGACTCCTGGAGAATTGCAGACTATTGATAAGCATGTCTGAAAAGGCATACATTAGATATTTGATTTGCTTTATGAAACTGAACTATTGAACGTTATTATGCAGTTGAAATTATACGGTGGTTCCTATGACCGGGCAATTAATAGAAAATGACGTTTAGAAAGTAAAATCTGTTAATACTTGCCCCAGTGTGTGTTCATGTACTGTCCCCTTAAAAACATACTACTGTTGTCACCTGACTTTGCCCCATCCAGTCTGCTACTACATCTGTGTATGCAAAGAATGAAACAAAAAAACAAATAACCCCCTCACAAATTCTTCTTCTTCCTCTTTCGGCTTTTCCCTTCAGGGGTCGCCACAGTGAATCATCTGTCTCCATTTAGTCCTATCCTCTGCATCCTCTACCCTCACACCAACTAACTTCATGTCCTCTTTCACCACATCCATAAATCTCCTTTTTGGTCTTCCTCTCAGCCTCCTGCCTGGTGGCTCCAACCTCAGCATCCTTCTACCTATGTAATCATTGTCTCTCCTCTGGACATGTCCAAACCATCTCAGTCTGGCCTCTCTGACTTTATCTCCAAAACATCTAACATGAGCTGTCCCTCTAATGAACTCATTCCTGATCCTATCCATCCTCGTGACTCCCAAAGAGAATCTCAACATCTTGAGCTCTGCAACCTCCACTTCTGCCTCCTGTCTTTTCCTCATCTCCAAACCATACAACACCGCTGGTCTCAACCCTTTTATCACAAAATAACCCCCCCCACAAATAATCATTCAATTAATCGTAATCGCTTGATTTGAGGTCATATTGCCCATCCCTACTCATGTCGCTTGTTGGATCTTACTGTGTGTGTGTGTAGGTGCTGCAGGCCCAGCTCTCATCACTGCAGCAGGGTAAGGAGAACATCCAAAGCAGCTGCAGCTTCACCGAGCAGGCGCTGAGCCACGGTAGTGCCACCGAAGTGTTGCTGGTTCAGAAGCAGATGAGCGAGCGGGTGAGCGCTCTGGCGCGCCACGACTTTCCCGAGCGGCCGCATGAGAACGCCCACCTGGATTGCCAAGTGGAGACAGAGGGCCTGCGGCGCTCCATCCAGAACCTGGGCGTCCTGCTCACCACCGGCGCCGTGGGACACACCAGCGTGGCCACCGGAGAAGGCCTCCGACATGCCGTGGTGGGCCAGCACACCACCGTCACCGTCACCACTAAGGACAAAGATGGCGAGCTGGTGCGTACCGGCAACGCGGCGCTGAAAGCCGAAGTCACAGCGCAAGACGGGGGGCGGGTGGCCGAAGCCGAGGTGGTGGACAACAAGAACGGCACCTACGAGGTGGGCTACACATTGCGGACCGAGGGAGAATACTCCATCTCGCTGCAGCTCTACGGCCAGCCGGTGCGCGGCAGCCCCTTCAGGCTGCGGGCGGTGAAGCCCTCTGACGTGCCCCAGTCTCCTGACGACGTCAAGAGGAGGGTGAAGTCGCCCAGCGGTGCCGGAGGACACATCAGGCAGAAGGCGGTACGCAGGCCTTCCAGCATGTACAGCACCACCAAAAAGAAGGAGAATCCCATCGAGGATGAACTGATCTACCGAGTAGGTAAGACCAGCAACCAAGATACGACTCTTTATTGTCATTGTACACATACAATGGAATTTCAGACAGACGCAAAATGATCCACGGCACGGTACTGATCCGCGGACCTGTGGATGGGGACCCCTACCGTAAAATGCTGCTTAAAACTGGCCCCTCTGTCTCTCTGTTTGTCTTTCTGTGTGTCTGTCTATCCATCCTTCCCTCAAACTATATATGTGACCCTCCACGGCAAAACCAGTCGCTTGTCGCAAATTTCCAAAATTGAGTTATTATGTTTTCATGAAAGGGCATAAATCATCCTTCAAAACGATACCTATATCGAATGAATCGGACGACATATGACTGAGATATCAACATTCAACGGAGTCGGCTTTCTCCTGTCACGCCGAGTGAGAAACGGAGAAATCCGCCTGTGAAGTTGACTATCGCCGTAGCGCTTGGTGCGGTCGCGGCTACGTTTGTATTTAGGCTAGCCTACGTTGCACTCACAGCCACACGGGTAAACTACCTGCGTTAGGTTAACTGAACTCGGGAGACTCGCTAGTCAACGAGTGGATTTACCGTAAACATTGAAGTAGAGCGGTCAAAACCGAAACTTTTAACATTCTACTTGAATTGAATTCCTCACCTCAAGAAAGTCACGTTTATAGGATGGAAAGGGTAAGTTTTTCAGCGAAATTTATTCACAACAGTACAGTATAGACCTTCCACTGTTTCAAAACACTAAAAACTAAAAATCCAAAATTTTACCCCACGCAACATAAACGGTTGTTTTTCTCGGAAACCTCCGTTGCGACTAGCGACTGGTTTTGCCGTGGAGGGTCACATTTATTTATTTGTCGAACTCTCTCTGTCTGCCCATCTATCTTAACTACCTGTTTGTCCTCCTAATTATCTGTATGTCTACTCATCTGTTTGAGGACCTGTCTGTCTATCTATCTGTCTAACCATCCACCCACCCAATTGTTGTCCTTCTTCTGGCCTTTCATAAATTTTCTGAAGATTTAGCTGAATACCACGGTTTATCACGGTTATCTCGCTCTTAACTTGCACTTTAGCAACAAATTACTGCTATGCTATATTAATCCTCCAATCTAGCAGTTATCTAGCGATCTAGAAGTCACCTTCGATCCTAGAGTCAGAAACGTTACAAAGGCTAGATGATGGGTACAATGAAGATAATTCAAGCAGTCAGTATTTTTATTTCCATGCACTTTTCTTACAGATCTGTGAAAATTTGATTTAATGAAAGGCAAGTATGTTGCCCCATGTTGAACTGTGCTTAAAGACATTAGTTGATCTGTTAACATCAGCCTAAAATGTGAGTGTGTGACTACATATCTCAGGTTCAAGAGGCAGGGAGAAGGGCGAGTTCACCAACCTCCAAGGCATTTCTGCCTCTAGCAACGGTAGGGTGGTGGTGGCAGACAGCAACAACCAGTGTATACAGGTGGGTCGGGTTCAGCCCTTAATTACGATGCAGATTTCAATTCACACTTTTTACACGCTCAAATGCAAATATCCCTTTATCTCTTTTATTAGGTCTTCACTAATGATGGACAGTTTAAACTGAGGTTCGGAGTGCGAGGTCGCTCTCCGGGGCAACTGCAGAGGCCAACCGGGGTCACTGTAGACATGAATGGAGACATCATAGTGGCTGATTATGACAACCGGTGGATCAGCATCTTCTCCTCAGAAGGGAAGTTTAAGGTAATTTATAAGATGTATCACCATGGACTTAAAAGAAAAAAAAAGGGATCCAATGATGATATTTGGATTATCATCTCCAGCATCACTGCAGCATGATAGCATTAAATATAGCATTAAGGCCTCTGGTCAGTATCTTCTTTCCAGCTCTTCTGTTCTCTTTTTTCTTGCAGAATAAGATTGGAGCAGGGAAGCTGATGGGCCCGAAGGGTGTGGCTGTGGATCGTAACGGCCACATCATCGCGGTGGATAATAAAGCCTGCTGCGTCTTCATTTTCCAGTCAAATGGGAAACTGGTCACTAAGTTTGGGGCCAGGGGCACCTCAGAGAGGCAGTTTGCAGGTAATGCTTCTGTCTGGATTAGTGGAGTCTTGTAGAGTGTGAGATAAGGTTTATATTAAAGGTGTGAGCATGTTTAAAGGCATCTAGTTATGTCTGTTTGTATAAGTGGTTTTGACCTTCTAATGATTGGATGCATGTTGTGATTATTGTTCCTCACTAATAATTCCAATTCACAGACCTGTTTTCTCAGTGTTTTTGACCTTGAATTTCAGCTTTACACAGTACAATCACAGTTGTGACTAAGAAAAACCACCAAAAAGAAAATGTTTACTACATTTTAGTTGGAGATGCTTTATAAAGACTGAATTATCCTATTATTAAGCGGTTAAGAGGTTTAGACATTTCAATGGCCAGATTTATCAGGGCTTAAGTTCCAATGTGTAAAGAAAAAAGTCCTATTGTGTAAAAGGACTTCTGTTTTGTTTTCCTCTCATTCTTCTTTAACACATTTAACAATTTTGTATGGGATTTTTTATCTGTAAGACTGTAAAACATTACACTGGCTTTAATGCAATGTGAGTCAGTCTGGAATAATGTATTACATTTCTGCTTTCTCTCGGGATTCTTAAATCTTTGAACAGTGAGGACGCAAATTGGCTCAAGCATCACCAACATGACATGAACCTTGTTCCACCACTTATCAAATTAACCCCTTTTGGTTTACCGTTTCCTACTTATTTTACCTCTTAAAGGCTTTGACTCACTTTTCATCCTGTCAGGGGATGTTCATGGGCATGTGGCTCTTTTGCTTCCTCTAGAGGATAACTTGGGTGTGGCAGGGGTGGAAATCCACAGCTTCAGAAAGTAGGAGTCCTGTACAGCAGGGGTTTCAGCCAGTGGTTGCGTTAGCAGTACAGGTGGTCCGTGACATCTAGTTTCACAATTGAAATCCCTTTTTTAAATCTTTATGAATAATTTCTTTAATGCATATATTTATAAAACATAATAGAAAAAAATCCCCTCTTTCCATCCCATGTGTGTATATGCACATTTGGGGTGTGTGTGTCTCTGTATATGTTGCCCATGCATGTGTATCCATTAAGGTGGGTGTGTCGACACACATTTGAATCACCATTAAGCAGTGTTGGGGAGCAATGAGTTACATGTAACAAAATTACATAATTTAATTACAAAATAAAAGTAACAGTAATCAGTTACATTACTTTGAAAAAATGTGTAATTAAATTACAGTTACTTTCAGGAAATATTCAGGATTACAATTTCAGTTACATCTCAATCTCTTCTGCAGAAACATTGGCTATATGTTTAATAATATTATTGTTTTGCCATTTTTTCTTGTGCATAACATTCTCCATTTACAGCTGAAAGTCTTATACTATTCAGATATGTCTAATTGGTTCTCTTATCATGTTTGAATTTGCAACACCCACTTGCTGCTGGATCTACAGCCTACAAGTGGTCTGAGCTGCAGTTGCGAGGAGGCCTGCACTGCCAGATAGGAACTACAATGTAGGCCTAGCCCACTGCAGGAAATAAAAATTAGCTGTGGTGAGCAGGCGCTATATGCACTATCAATCCCACACAAATAGACAACTGCTTATTCAGTGATGTTCACCAAATGTTGAATGTCAAATATTTGATGTAGCAGGCATAGGTATTCAAAGATCAGCATGATCTCACAGTGAAGCGGTGTTGAGGTGTTTAAGTCCGACACGGTTGTGGCTGTGTTGAGGGAGTTTAAAGGGATATTGACAGCAGTCAGTGTTGAGTAATGCTGTAAGGTTAACCAGGTTTCAAAAACTGAAAATAGCTGACAGTTGAGAAAAAAATAAATTCAAAATGTAGAAATGTAATCAAATGTAAGTAGTTACATTACTTTGTTAAAGTAATTGAAATAGTTACACTACTATTACATTTTAGATAGGGTAACTTGTAATTGTAACGCATTACATTTCCAAAGTAGCTTTCCCAACACTGCCATTAAGGCAATGCATTCTTGATGTCAGGACTTTCACTTTCTGAAAGCAGAATGTTTTCTACTCCTGCTCACAGATTTGATGTGTAAACTTGGAGACTAAAAAGCCTGTATTCAGTTTGCTTCATGCAGGCCATCCCCACTCTGTCATTTCAGATATTCTGGCTGTTGGAGCTTTGGGTCACACTAGCCTTGTAAAGTCCTTCTGTTTGTTCTTGTTTTTTCTGACCTTATACCTTGTTTCTGTTTTTGTCCCCTATTCTTTTTTGTAGAAAAAAGTGTTACAAACTTTGCACTGGAACAAAAGCTTAGTAAATCTGGCCCTGGGTTCAGTAAGTATGAAGCACTTGGTGCAGTGCTGTAATGTGATTAACGTTTGTCCCAGAATACTGTAATCTGAGTGTGACATGAAAGACCTTGCTGTAATCATTTTGTCATTTTTTGATTATGCTGATTTGGAATGACATTTTGGACTTTTGATTGGACACATTCTCATATAGCAGTAAACTCCAGAATCAGTAAAGTTCTTTGATGGGTTGCATCTGAGTTTTAACAGACTGATATTGCTTTTTAAAATCAAAAAGCATATCAATGATCAAAAGTCGTGGTGAATAGAAATGCTTGCAGTTATGATTTTAGGAGTAAAAATCTTAGAGATTATCATCGATCATTCTTGATCTCCAAAGGACCCTCAATTGTTCAGGTCACCTGAGATTAGCGCCCATATCTTCTGTCTTTGTGTCTCTCTTGGCTCTTCAGGTCCACATTTTGTTGCTGTCAACAACAAGAATGAAATCATAGTGACGGACTTTCACAACCACTCTGTTAAAGTAAGTTTGTGACTGTTTTTGAACATAATCTTTTTTTATTAGCTATGGAATTACGTTTGGTCATGTTGTTGCTCTGCACTTTACTCAGGTGTTCAGTGCAGATGGCGAGTTCCTCTTCAAGTTCGGCTCCCACGGAGAAGGAAACGGACAGTTTAATGCCCCTACAGGAGTGGCTGTGGACACTAATGGAAATATTATTGTAGCAGACTGGGGCAACAGTAGGATACAGGTAATGTCACACAAGACTTAACAAAGTCAGCTGAGTTTGAATCATAAGTGTGACCTATTCATAGTTTGCTCTTTACTATTTAAATCTTTATTTTTGTTTCTGAAAGGTGTTTGACAGTGCGGGGTCCTTCCTGTCCTACATCAACACGAGTGCAGACCCACTGTATGGCCCGCAGGGTTTGGCTCTAACCTCGGATGGCCATGTTGTGGTGGCTGATTCAGGGAACCACTGTTTCAAAGTGTATCGGTACCTGCAGTAGGCCTTGGAGCATCCATCCCTTCATCAATCCCTTCTTCCTTCCGTTCCTCCCCCCTCCCTACCAAATGCAGGATCCGGGAGCCATCATGGGGTGCCACCCTCTCTCCTGCTTTCTCTCTCGTAACCTTGTTTTTTTTTTGCACATTCGAAGTTCAGCATCCTCAGTTGAACCTCGGAGGACGAACAGAAAGCACGAGAGCACTTTTTCTTTCTTCTTCTGCTGATTTCCCCTCACCCCATGATAAAAATATAATGAATCTACACCCTTACAATTGTTGAGATTAGGGTGGCGGGGATAATCGGATGAAAAAAGCACAGATATTTAAGAGTAATCTGTAATTATTGAGTGTATAACTGAGCATTTCTTTTTTAAAAAAATCCAGTGTCTTAACCTTGCTAAGGATTTACTAGTTTCGTAGGTCAACATGATCGAGCGCCTCTTCGCCACCCTTCTTTTCCGTCGCTCGCTTCTCCAGAACCTTCTCTTTCCTCTGACTGCGGATTTATGGGTGTGTATTTGTACCTTAGATGTACCTTGTGTATATATAAATCTGCATATATCTGTGTATATATATGAAATATATATGTATATGTAATCTGTAAATGCATCCGCTCGGCTTCTTTTTGCCCCCATGCACATCCAATCTGGCCGAACATTTCAGCTGTACAGAGTTCATGTTTTTAGCATTATCTAACCTCAGACGATACTACTGTATTCACAGCACGAGTTCGGCACAGTGGTGCTCTTTTTAAAGAACAAAATGCGGAGCCAAACAAAAGTACTTGTTTTTATTTTTGTTTCTTTGTCAAATTTTTATTTTTCTAATTTTCCAGGTTTGAACAAGAACCTGTAGCAAAAAAGATGAGAGAAAAGTATTGTGTATTTGCTTAAGATATCGACATGGATTCAGATCCACTTCCCTGTACAGAACCGCTTTCAGGATACAGTCAGTGCGTCATTGTGATATCGGTAAAACATGCCGTCTTTTTTTTAAATCAGTATTTCTTTTTTCATTTATTTATTTGTGGTTTCGTATTAAGTGTGTATTCTGAGACGTTTATAGAAGTGTCCTGCACGATTCCCTTCAGCCAAAGCTTTCACAAAATGTCTTCTCTTCTGCGCCCCTTTTTTGTGACCACCACTATCTAGCTGTTCCATCTCCATTTCGGTGGCCATTTTGCACTCGTCTAAGAGGCACCCGGTGCTTGAATGACCTTCTTGTGTCTGTTACAGTGAAGAAGTTGATAAAGGGTCGGTCTTAATTGAAATGGTGAAAGTGCGTCTCTGTATCTCTGTGAGAATAGTTCTGCATGTGGACGAGGATTGTTTTTAACCAGCAGTCTAGACAAGTTTACCGCGGGAGTTGAACTCGTGTAGTTCTGTGTCATCGTCAGGTAGTGATTACATTTCCCTTTATCAGTTTGGTGACAAATGTTGAATGTAAAATAGCTTTTGTTTGTCATGTTCGTTCCTCTAGACTCTAGTTGCTCAGCCAAGTTCTACCCAGTTATCAGGTGGCGTCACTTGGGCGTGTTTCGTTCTCGCGTGTTAGCATCGTGGCCGCTACGGAAGCGTGAGGTTTTCCACTTGCAAAAAGCTGTTTTCCTAAAGTAACGAGATAAGTTTTCATGAGGAAAATCCGCCCCGATCTGAATTAACGAGATAAATACACGTAACAAAAAGGGCTTTCCGTCCGAACAGCCGACAAATGAATTACAATCAAATACACGAGTGTCTCCCGGTGTCAGTATAGAACTAGAGTGGTCTAAGCTGGGACGTGTTTGCTTCAGTGAAATCGAGCTCTCAGGTATCTTAAATAAGAGCATCTCGCACGATTTTGACGTACCTCGTTAGTTCCGAAAAACAGCAGAATGCATTACGCTCAAGTGAATACAGTACACTTCCTTATGTCCCCGAAAATTAGATCCAATTAGATTTTCTACAGAAATAACTCCACTATAAAAGATTATAATCGTGTACATCAAGACAGTTTAAAATGTCACAATGGTTAGTGAGCTCTGATGGAACTCTGCTCCTGATGTGGATTGGTCATCGTGGTTTCATTCCTTTTTCCCACCAAGTGCGTTATTATAATAACAATTCGTGAAGGCGCAAATGGACTTTGCTTTTAAAGAAAGATTTTTTTAGTAGTTGTGTGTTATTTAGTTATTCCCTCTTGTTTGAATAATGAGAGCGGTATAATCTTTTTTAACCAGTGCTCCTGTCGCAACCTCTATAATGGCGCCCTTCATCCAGCAAAATTCGGGACTCGCCCTAATGCGTGTGCGTTTAGGTCGTTAAAATTAAGCCCCGAGAGGTTCTATATAAACCTTTAAATAACCACGTTTCATTTAGTTTAATCTTCCCACATAAATATAGTCAGAATGGTCATTTTAAACGTATTTATTACTTGTGAGGACGCCATTTTGTTAGCTGGGTGGCAACCTGGTGTTCGAAGATGTTAAGCTCTAGTTCATTTTGCCGCTTCAGTGTTATGGGGCAAAAAGCTTAAAGAACAAATAGGGGAAATTTAGCCAACGAAGGGACTGATAATTAGGTGAGGTGATGGAAAGAATCGTCTGTTTCATAGTGGAACAGGGCTGTTTTAGCCGCCATTTTAACCTTCCAAAAATGTCTTTCTAGCCGCCGATGCAACTCCTTTCTGAATTGCTTCATGCGTAAATGGCTTATGTGCCCCAGCCCCATGGTTCCTTCTTTTTTGGTGCATGAACTAGTTGCTTGGCAAGCTGACGACTTTGCACACATGAAGTGAAAATACATTTGTAAAAGGTCTTGTATAACACAGGAACTCAGCGGTGTGTTCATCTTACTGCTCAATTCTAACTGTGTAATTAAAGACTGTAAATATAAAGTTATTTCAACACCAGCCCCAGCTTTTTTCATACCGTGCCCACATAAGTTACACCAGAAGAATTGCAATAGTTAGGAATTTTCCATTTATTTAAGTTGTTAAACTAATGTGAGCGAGGGAATATGTTACTGCCTCAGTCGCTTTAATCCCTGTAGATGTGCAAAAAAGACTACAGTCAACTTGTCTTTTCAAGTTTAGCTTTTACTGCAGGAAGAAAACGGGACACTGCAGTAATGTGTACAGTAACAAACTACTCAAATGTTAATCTTCACATGACCTCACAACCCACGCAACTGATACCTTGAGCCCACCTTTCTGTACATTCTTTTCAAAACGTTCAGTCAAAGAAAAAAAAAAAAACATGAAAATTCACAGATATATTGTGAAAGGCGCCATGTGTAGAATTCTTTTTTAAACAGCGGGATTAAAAAGAAAACTTTCCTTAAATGTATTCCACCTCAAGTCTACACATGGCGCTCATAAACAGTCAAACTTGTTGGCCGTTTTAGAAGCTCAAGAGATAAAAACAGTACTAAAAATACATTTATCACACACATGTAACAGAAGTGAACCTTTTCCTCAGAAAAAAGTTATCAATGGGACGCAGGTGGAAAACCTGTTTACATCCTTAATTCATCTTTCCGGTCTGTTTACAGTCCTGTTTGCCTGAAATACGGGACAGTGTCAAAAGACAAAGCTTAAACATCTAAAACTATGGATAAATAACACTGCACAGAGAAATGGCACTAGGTATTAGGACTTTAGTTTGAGATAAGTAAATAAATGAAATTAGATGGAATTGCTGTTTAGGTACTGCAACTACAAAGGCTTTCAAACCCACAGCCAGTTTAAGTTCCAGTCATACGTTTACATCGTTACATCGTTAAACTGACTCAACAAATATTCAACACAGTTATTATTATTAAAGGAAAAATGCAATGCATGTTGTGGCATATTAAAGCTTATTGTTAAATAACTAACAGATCTATAAGCAAAAAATGGACTAATTCAGCTAAAATGAATTTGCTGTTGAGCAAATTTGAGCACTTTCAATCTTAATTTTTTTATTACTTCTGGATATTAGAAATGGTGCAGTGAACAAGTACATGGGATGCATGTAGAACATAAAAATAAAATCTCCAGCACTTTTAAAGTAAAAACATTTTCAAAATGTGCTTAAGTGGTTTGGTTTCTGACCCCCCAAAAATATTGTTCACACCTATTCCATATTTTATTAAGCACATCAATAACAGAGCCGATGACAATAATAACGAAAGCAAAATTTCAAAGGAAAATCGAGTCAGAAAAAGCTGAAAGTTGTCCATCTAATCTTAGTCCTATGGTTTCCGATTAATTTTCCAGAACGGCTTCTTATTCCAATTCACGTCTATTTGAAACATCACGGTCACCAGCTAACGGTGAGGTGAACGACATGATGAGCAGCTTGAGTTCCTGTTTAGCGTAAAACCTGCAACATATCTCTACCTGAATTTCAGTAGGGCTACATCGTAATCCAACAGCGAGAACAAGAAAGAACCAACTCTTGATTCTTACTTGACCAAGCTTTTTGGAGCACTGTGCTCCATAGATCAAAGACAGACAATCTGAAGAACCTCACACTTTGAGCCACACTTTCAGCATCCCTTTGTATTCCTTGGAGGACGGGTGCCTAGAAACAGGAACTTCAGATCTGAGAAGTTAGGAAAAAAAAAAACCTTTTTTTTAAAAAGCCACATTTATTTTTCACCCGAAACAAAACCTCTTGTGCTGGACTCTTCTCAGTAGAAGTGGCAGATCTGCAGCCGGCTGCCAGGGTCGTTTTTCCCGGGGCTGAAGAATGGGGACACAGGCTCGTCGAAGTAGGCCACGAAGTTGTAGATGCGCTTCATGGTGACGGCGTCAAAGAAAGTGACGTGACCGCGGTCGTAGTCCAGGAAGACGCCCACTCGTGGCGAGTTCCAGTAGTCGGCCACGGGCACGCGTGAGTCCTCCTCGTTGGCGTACAGCCGGTCCTGCAGGCACAGGCTCCAGTAGCCAGCCGAGGGCGACAGGTTGACAAAGCCCTTGCGGTTGCTGCCCTCTGCTGTCACGCCCAGGTACCACACACCCTTGTCCCGCACGTCCACCTCCCAGTAGTGCTGACCGCTGGAGTACTGCGGCGTGGCCAGGACGCCGAAGAAGCGTGTGAAGCGCCGCGGCAGGTCTGGCTCCTGCGAGCGCACACGACCCTCCTCCACCTTGGTGTCGAAGTCGCTGATGGCCAATGACGGGTGAGCCGTGTCCAGGTCCAAAGTCAGGTTCTGGGGCACTGGGAAGAGGATGAAGAAAGCAGTGAGACGGAAGAAGAATACTAAATTAAGCAACTTGCAAATACCAAACTGCTGAGTCCCTTGTTGTCTTTGAATGTCGTCTGAAGATCCACCTCTTCAAGGAGGATCTGACTGCTCCTCACACTTATACTTCGATTAAAGAAAGGACTCTTAGCCACTAGCTCTTGATGTCTGTGCACTATGTAGGGTAAAGTTATTTTGCCACAGGATGTCTGGAATATTAGCTGCCGATTCAGACAGGATAAGAAATCTCAGTAAAATTCTGAGAAGTGGGAGAGGAAACTTAATTTACGCACCGGCGTCACCTCCCTGACGTCATGTTTGTGCTACATTGCTGTTGATAAAAGGTACTTAGCTAAAGCAATAAGAAACTTTATGCTTCTCACAAGTGCTTTTGGCCTTCTTTTCTTCTGAATCACATTCATTGTACACAGAGAAATCCTGTGTTTTGCACAGATTCTGACCCGCCCATGCGTGAAAAACTGTGAAAAGCTACAGGATGACGGAATGTTTACATGTGCATTTACAGCGCATCTAGCTGGACGGGATTAGTATTACCTGAGGTAATTTTTCCGTTTTTAAAGAACATAAATATCACTGTAATCTTTGCTGACATTGTCTATAATGATTATGGACGCGGCACATTCAGACGGGACTAAAATCACTGAGAAGCTCTGGTAATAATTACTTAAACTCCACGTCCTCATGTAAAACTATCGTACTTTAGCTGAACAGCAGTTGTTGATTTAAGCCTAGCTTTACAGGTTTGAAGAAGAAACCTGGACTGCAAAGCAGAGAAGTACGCCGTTCTGGATAAGAATGCCTAAGTGGGGAAAAAAGCATCTGTGCGATTCTCTTTGCGTACTTGTATGTAGGACGTGCATCATCTTTTTCCACAAGATGAGCTGGAACGGGCCGGTGAATTCGGTGAAATCAGGCGGACAGTTTACAGCCTGCACAGTGAGGTTGACGTGGCTCGGGCTACAAATAAATACATTAAGTTATAATTAAATTCATCAGTTTACAGGCAATGTGTAAGTAGGTAATGTTTTTAGATCAGATTTGTAACAAACAAGACAATGGGTTCAATCTTAAAATCAAATTGATCAGCATACCTTGAGTAGGATTTGCTGATACTCTGAAAAAGACAACCATAATATAAAGTGTTACAAATGTTACAAACCAACTTCTTCTTGGTAGGATATACATTTAATTTATTAGGATTAACTAAACGCTACAAAGACTCACTAACCACTCCAATGAGAAATGCACTTTTTAGACTTCAACGGCTGCACAATAAACTAAACCTGATGTGATTTTAAACAATGCTTATATGAATACAACATGTTAGCTACGTAAGGCCCTTAACCTCTAGTTGCTCCAGAAAGACTGTCAGTAGGAAATGAGGAAATGGAAGTCGTTCTGCCCTTTCCTAAATGCTGTTAACAAACCCTGCAACTGCAGAAATGTGTTGGCGATGGCAGTACAGATACCACTGGTCAACAAAAAAGGTAAACACTCATCAGATATTTAAAATAATTTTGGTTTCATTGGAGTCAGATCAGGAACAGCATCAAATCATTTCCAGACTATTTTTAAGATGTGTCTGCACCACAAGTTAACAAGACTCATTTTTTAACCAGCTAAAGCTTAATTGCAAGGTGATATGTGCCCCACACATGAATAAAACACCTCAGAAATGTAATTGTGTAAATCATGATAAATAACTGCATTCTCAATATTGACCAAAACAATCATGATTATGATTTGGTCATGGTTGAGCAGCTGTGCATGGTGTATTGTGTGTATTGCGCTGCTGTGATTTTATACATGCCAGCATCAAGGTTTGGTTAAGAGCGGCCAACTGTGCCATACATACCCAGCCCAGAATATTCCTACCAACACAAACCTGATTATGGTTTCTATCTGGACACCAAGGTGGAGCTCTGAGCTCAGGGTTCATAATAAAGTGACTGGTGTGTGTGTGTAAATGTACTTATAAAATGTAAAATCATATTTGCCTCAAAGTTGGCAGCCTCGCTGAGCTGGTTCTGTATGTCAGTTATGGCCTTGTCCACTTTAGCAGCCTCGCTTTCCACCAGCTTGAGGTTCTCGTCGATCAGCGCTATCGTGGCCACCTCCTCCTCCTCCAGCCTCTCCAGCAGCCCGTCCTTCTCATCGAGCAAGAACTGCACCAGAGCACCGACATCATCCTCAATCTTCTCTTTCAAAGCCTGCTTCTTCATCTGGGAGGAGGAGGAGGAGGAGGAGTGTAGAACAGCTGCTGAGTTTACACAATTCTGCAGTAACTGCTTCAAAATGACCTTGTTTTTGTTGTTGGAACCTGTTACATACCTTCACATCAGCTTTGGCCTGCTCATCTATGGCCTTGACTCTGGCACACATTGACTTCTGCCAGTTCAGTTTGATAAGTCTAAGCTTCAGCTCGCCCTGCCGACATAACAAAAACTCAAAGATAATGTTCAAGTGCTAGTCTTTATTAAATACTTTTGCTTCACATTTGAAGTGTGAAAATAAAATATACATTAAAAAAAAGGAGACTGGCAGACAAAAATAGCTGGTAGAAAGGTAAGCAAGTAAAAGAGGTGTGTGTGCGTGTATATGTACAGCATGAAGTATAGAGCATAGAAATACAAATTTTGCAATATTATTATTATGCAAAATATAAATCAATCCACATTTACATAAACGGAAACAGTTTTAGAAACAATAGTCACTATAATACCAATAAATCCTAACAAAGTGATTTCGTACATCCATCAGGTCAATGAAACTCACCTTCATATCCTCAATAACCTCAGGCACGGGAGCGACATCATGGTGTCTGAAAACATGCAACATGTCCGTGCCATGAGCAGACATTCTAACACCAAGCCAATTCAACATGAAATGCAGTTCTGCTATTCCAAATGGCTGTCGTTACTGAAAGCCGTGCCGAAGCATGTACCTGTGAGCCCTGGACTCTCTGCAGACGACACAGATGGGCTTTCTGTCTGTGTGGCAGTAGAGCTTCAGCTCCTCGTGGTGCCGCTCACACTTGCTGTCCATTTTGAGTGGTTTGGCAGGAGCGGGAGGCCTGCACGTCTTCAAGCAGTCGAACTCACTCAGTTTGTCCACCAGGTTCTTTACCAGGTAGTTCTTTGTGAAACTCATTTTGCCAAACACCTACAGGAGTATGTCAAGCAAACAAAGGTCAACAACAACCTCTGTTAAGGTTAAATAAAAATATTGGTCAGTACAGTTAAACAAGCCTGTTAAACTGCTACCAGTACTGGGAATCAAACAAGTTTTTGGGTGAAAATGCACAGTAATATGATTTAAATGCAGATAAACCATTATCTTGGCATATAACAGCAGATATATGGTCATTTAAAAAGAAACAGTCTCTAGTCTGTCTAGATTTGACTTACTTTTAAAACCTTTATTATGCAGTATATTTTAGTTGTGTGTCAAATGCCCAAAGCTATATCACAATGTCAGTAAAATTGGGCTAAAAAATACTTGATATGCATGAAACAAGAAAATGCAAGCCAAAATGCTTTAGATATAAAAGAAACCTAAATGCAGAATATAATTCAGGCATGGGCAAAAGGTACAGTGGGAAATATATAAAATGTAAAAATACATTCATCAGATTTTGAAAATTCATCTCTATCAGTATTTAAAATCTTATGTTGTCAGGCTCCAAAACTTACTCCACCTGAACACTCACTCATGTAGAAACCATGGACACTTTGACTGAGCCCTACTAACCCTCCATTAATGCCATTTTATGACCACAGAAACACTCAGGGCTGTATATTTAAAAGGTTTTGGATCTCTCGCTCTCAACCTAGCAATTGCACTACCATGTATAAAAATCCAAACAACCATGTTGTGTCTTATATAAGTGCTGATGGCCTTGTGGAAGAACATTTGGCTATGGGTTATAAGGCTGTGGGTTAAAGTCTGGCTACAATTAGATCTCTAGATCTTAAGTCTCCTCTGGACATTTACACCAGGAAATGCAGGACCAGAGCTACTAATGAAATTTACTTGAGTGATTATTTATCATTGTGAACACAGCACAGCACCACAACAAAATGTGACCGTTGCATTCGACCCATCAGTGAAGGAGCAGTGGGCAGCTTTTTGACTGCACCTCGAGGAGCGGTGCTTGGTAATGGTACCTTGCCTATGAGTACCTTAGTGGTAACTTTACTGTCAGTTTCTTCTGACAAATGTTACAGACAGGCCGTTATAGGCCAAAACGGAGAGTCTCTGAATAAGTTACTATACTATGCAAGACCAAGTGTAAAACCTAGACTTTTAAACACAAACCACAAACTGAACTCTACATCACTGTCATGCTCTTGCCATTATAATATTAATGCCATGTACGTCTTTATGAACGTCAGTCTATAAACTAACACACTGTATTTTACAATACCTAGATAAGACTCCCCTTCTAATAAGGACATGCATGGATATGTAAACCAGACCATGGGCAGTAGAGGTGCAGTGGTCTGAGCGACTGAAACCCTATGTTGGTGACCAAGTGACCAAGTTGTTGGAGGTTCGAATCCCACCCTAAATACTCATGTTGCTCCCCTGAGCATGGCACTTGACCCCATGTTGGGACTCCAGGGAAATGCAAGTCACTCTGGATGAGGGTATCTGCTAAGTGCCTCAAACGCAGAACACCACACGTGTGTTTGAGACTGCCCACCTCCCCTATTTACACAACACTTAAGTCAAAGGGAATGCTGGGGTCAGATACTGGCCATCAATAAACAAGGCTGGGAACCTGCACAACAACCTAACTATTTAGTGTCCAAAGTGTTGCCAAAAAACAAAACCAAACAGTACTACCTATAATGTGTCATCTTTTAGGACAGTAAACGAGCGTTAACACATTTTATGCGTTCCTAATAAAGTGGCCGCTCAGAGTAAGTTGGCCGCGGTTAAAAAGATGCACAAACGGCCAAAACAAAACCACATAATAAATAGTCTTACATGGAAGCAGTGAGAAAATTAGATAGACATGTCGATCGTATGAGAGTTTTTTTTTCCTGAAATGATCAACTTCGCGAGGCCATTTAAAGGCGTGAAGGCAAATAAAACCGAACCCACCATCCGGCACTCGGGACACTGGTATCCAACGTCGTCGCCTCCGTTTTCCTCCCAGTGCATTAAAATGCAGATGCGGCAGAAGTTGTGCCCGCATTTTAAGATCACCGGGTCGTCGAAATAATCCAGGCAAATAGCACAAACCAGCTCCTTTTGCAGCTCGCCTCGCGTATCCCCAGCTGTAGCCATGACGATCAGCGGATGGTCCGCTTCCGGTGCAGTGCGGGAAGAACGCGGAAATGACGCGGGCGAGCCTCCGTTAGAGCGGCTGAATTGTTTGTGGCACTTAAAACGTAACAGTAACACGAACCGAGTCTGGTTCCAGTTGTTTATAGTTGAATTCTGATTTCACTTGTGTCTTCTGCTTCTTTCCTCGTGTGTCTTCTTGGTCGCCTTTCTCGATTCCAAGAACAAACGCGAGGAAAATGGTCATGTAGCACAAGCAGTACTTCATTGATATTGCGAATGACTTTAAAATGAGTGAAAGACTTGTCCAATAGTGTACATATGTTTTTCTTAACGGCAGCAGAGTAGCAGTAACATATGTAATAGTGTCAGTTCCAAGAGTCGATTCCAGGTGGAAATTTTTACCTAGTGTCAGTTCCAAGAGTCGATTCCAGGTGGAATCTTTTTTATCAGGTAAGCGTAACGCGTTGCTGTAATGCTACTACTTTCTCCAGTAACGAGTAGTGTAACGGATTATAATTTCCAAAATTAATAATATTTCAGTTACTAATCCTACTGACATGGACAATATTCTGTTATGATGAGCCGTTCCTTTTAGGAAAGTGCCACATAAAAAAAGTTAAACTGTGACGGAAGATGGAGCGACTTTTAAGTGTCGTCATTATGCTGAACTCAAAGACTTAAGTAACACAATAATATAACTAGTAATTACTTTGGTACGCCCGAGGCACCAGTTATTATCTTGTGCCCACTAGTTTTTTGTTTGTTTTTTATTGTGTGTACAAGTTCATTCATTCATTCATTCATTGTCTGGACTGGGGTCGCGGGGGGACCGGAGCGTATCCCGGGAACCTACGGGCGCAAGGCAGGTAACAACCCTGGGCAGGTGCCAACACCGCAGGGCGCACACACACCCAATCACACTCATATTCACACCTTATGGAGCCAATTTAGAGTCGCCAATTAACCTATATTGCATGCCTTTGGACTGTGGGAGGAAACCGGAGCACCTGGACGAAACCCACGCAAACACGGGGAGAACATGCAAACTCCACACAGAAAAGCCCCAAGGCCGACCCGGGGATCGAACCCAGGACCTTCTCGCTGTGAGGGCTGTACTAACTAACCACTGCCGCTGTGCCGCCCACGTTACTGGTATTTAATTATTAAATATGATTTGAGTTATTAGCCTGCTGTTCTTCAGAGTGCGTATGAAATAAGCCCTACTGCTAACAGTCCTAGGTATATTTGCAAGAGCAGCAAGAATTTCTTTGGAAAGATCTTACATCGACACACTTATTGCTAGATCTAAATAATACTACACTTACAACAAAATCCTAAGCCTATCCTTAATCTTGCTAACCAAAAACAAACAAACTCCCGAAAAATCAGCTTAATATCCTGTCATTGTGAGTTCACAAATGAACATGAAAAAAACCCCACACATAAACACAGTGAATACAAGTGGTTTTGCAAAATTTATTTTGTGGCTTGCAGACTTCTTTAAAAAAGAAGTACTGTTCACTGGAAATACTTAACGTGAACATTTCTAAACACAAGATTGCACCATAAACACATTTTTCATACATAAAATTGACATTGTGTTTTAAATTTGTGTTTGTTCCCATTGCACAACTTTACTGTTCCCGTGTGAAACAACAGAATAAAACATAATGAATAATGCATTAAAAAAATAATATGCAGGTCTATCTTTTACTAATTGCATTGCATAGAACATCTAAGGAATGTATTTCTTGAGTAGGGAACTTGTGTAATATGAAGCAAAGAATTCCACACAGCTATGACACATAAATAATGTTCTGAACATGTAGTGGCATAGACAGACATTTTAACAAATATTTATTTTATTGTGCTTACATGAGTGAAAAACAATAAATAATTGGCTATATTTTCATAAAATGCTATAGGTGACTAGACCAAGACTGTTACAAAAAAGTGGATGAGGTAAATCATGCAGAAAATAATCCAACATATATGTGCACATTTCCACAGAGCAACTAAATACTGCAGTGTCTATATTCAAAAACAAACCAAATGTTAAGAATGAATACAGGCCAGCTAACAAAATGACGTCCTTACAGCGTCCCCATAATGTTTCTATAACGTCCCTATAATTATATAAGACCTCAAAAGTAAAAAAAGATATTTAAAAGAAATGTCATATCTTTGTTATTTGGGTGTAACAATGTAGATATCCGCTGAATGTACTCCACATGTCATAATCACAACCTCTTCTTCATTATTTTAAAATTCGATATTAGATCTAGCTTTCTCTCTCAGAAAGTACCGCATCAAAGTTCAGAATGAAACATTACCTAACAGACTACTTTATGTAGGGACTATTTGTTAACTTGGACTTAGTGCTTCAACAACAGAAGTTCCTGAGTCACATTCTTACTTGATGGCCTCTTTTCTTAACTCTCTTCTGACCAATAAATTGGTTTTCCAATATTATTAGATGCTATGAGTTAACTGCAGATTTAACTGGTATCAGCTCTTACAACAGATGATAAATTACACTTTAAAAAGAATCGGAAAGACAGATGACGGATCCTCAAACAATGTTATGAGTCAAAAATATTGTGTAGTTTGTCAACTAGAGGGCGCACTTCAAAATCCACTGTTGGAAAAACTGTGATAACAAAACAATAAAAAAAAATCTGTTTATTTGTAAACTGAATTAGGTCATTTTATATTGGTGAGGTCTCTTTAATAACTACATATGTAGGGGAAATCTGTCTATGTTATGTCTTTCCGGAAGGAAAAAATGAATACTGGTCATAATTTGTCATTATTTTAAATCATCAAATATCAGAATTGGAATCAATATTAAAAATCCTATATCAGTCAGGATCTAATTTGTATCAAGTTGAGACTGTACGAGTTGATACAGAATGTGAAAGCTGGTCATCACTCACATGGAAATGTTTAATACAGAAAGTAACTGAACTCGAGGGCGGCGCTGCCACCCCACAGCGAGAAGGTCCGGGGACGGCCGTAGGGCCTTTCTGTGTGGAGTTTGCATGCTCTCCCTGTGTTTGTGTGGGTTTCCTCCGGGGGCTCCGGTTTCCTCCCACAGTCCAAAGGCATGCACTATAGGTTAATTGGCAAGTCTAAATTGGCTCTGTAAGGCGTGAATGTGTGTGTGACTGTGTGTGTGTGTGCCCTGCAGTGTGTTGGCGCCTGCCCAGGGTTGGTCCCCGCCTTGCGCCCGAAAGTTCCCCAGTTGGGATAGAGCGGTTCGGAAAATGAATCAATGAATGAATGAGTAGCTGAACTCAGTGAAGTAAAAAAAAGTAAACATGGCATGTGGTAAACACTTAATGAAATACACATATGGCTTGTGACACTATGCAAGGTAAACAGTACACTCAAAGCAGTTCTTCAGTGTTTCTCACAATTCACTTGAACAACATAGTAACAAAAATCAGTAAAGCACACAGTCCAAAGATCCTAATGTGGCTGACGTGATGTGTGGTGAAGATGAATGCTATAGGGATTGTTTTATAGGCCAAGCTTAAATTCACCTTTATCCTCATGAGCACATTTGGCTGCAATATTTGACAAACAAAACAATACTCATTCTTTTGAAACAACAGATTTAAAAAAATGACTTTAAATATGTTCTGTTAGTGTTCACCTGATGAAATTGGTTGAGAATGTATCAGAATATACATTTTACCTGTCTATTTATTTTTGTTAAATAAGTAGCGCCATTATAAGCACCCAGACTTGAAAACTTGAATTAGCAAATTACTAATATTTAAATTCAAAAAGGTCACAATGATGACCAGTTCATTTAATCTACTTCTTACATGTTGTCAACCCAAAACAACCTATTCAGTTATGTTTTTATTAAAAAATATCATTGCATTTCTCTGCTTCCCACTCTAAAACGCCAGTTAATAAATGAGAGCACAGTAGGGCGCACATCTTTCCTAGTGACAGAATTTAAATAAAGCGTTCAGAAGTCTAAACCATCTTAAGTCCAAACCATCTGGCCTGACTGGATCAGAATGCAGATGGATTTTTCCTTTGGGCTGGGGCGTGATTTGGTCCGTACGCTCTCTGGTGGGCTGGATTTACTCTGAGGCACTTGTTTAAAATGGTACAAGAGGGAAGGAGGAAAGGAAGGGAGAGTGGGATAAGAAACTTGGAGAGTCTCCAGCCCTCAGACCTCGGAGCCGTCGCTGCAGTCGTAGCCACTCCTCACTACGACGGGTCGCTTGGCCGGGGCGATTTTTGGCTTCTCTTTGGCCAGCCTCGTCCGCTGTGATCGCAGCCCCAGCACCAGGATGGCTATGAGGACCACCACGAGCAGCAGGCCCACCGAGGCCCCGGCCACCGTCACCGCCTCGTCCTCGGCGCTGCGAGATCCGGCCTCCCGCGGCACCAGGCTGTCGGCGAACAGCTCCCCGCCTGGAGCGGGTCGACGAGAGCCTCGGTTTAGAGCCACATGCATGATGTTGGTGCCTCGTTCGTTCTCAGGGCCGATCTCGTCAGCAACGGAATTGGGTGCGTCTCTGGGCGAGCGCTTCGTACGGCCTGCGCCCGCCACGAGCGAGTGGTGCTCGAGGCTTCTCTTGCCGATGCCGCGTTTGGCGCTGTCTTTGGAACGAACGGTGTAGATGGTGTGGAGGTACCACTCCCTCCCTGCGGCCACCTGGCAGAGAGAAAAAGTTCATCATTTCAATAACTTTAACGACTAACTCTAGACTACATGTTATGCAATGCTGGGTTATGTCATGTCACAAACTGACTCCAAAGGCATTGTTCTAGAGATCAGTTTACACAAAATACATTACATTACATAATATAACAACATTAGTATCAGGCCTAAAATCACCTTTAGCCACATGAGCACAGCTGGGTGGAATATTTGTAAAATTAACAATAGTCATCCTTTTAAAACAACAATGGGTCTAATAAGAATGAATCTTTAATAATTTTCTATTAGTGTTTACCTGATGACATTGGTTTGGTTTTCTGTTTTTTTTCCCCTTGACTTTTTTTTCGATGTTTGTTTATTTTTGTAAGTAGCTGCAGTTATGCCCCCAGACTTAAACACTTGAATCTGCACATTTTTAACATTTACATTTTAAAAAGGTTCACCATGAAAAACCAGTTCACTGAATCCAGTTCTTACATGTTGTGACCGGAAATAACCCATTCTTCTCATGGATACCGCAGACTTTCGGCTACTGGGGTGTTTTTTGGGTTTTGTTTCTGTGATTATTTGCTCAGTTTTGCCTGATTTAAAACACCTGGTTTCAGTTATGTTCTGTTTGCTTATTGTGTGATTATTCTGTTTAGATCAGGGTATTAACAGTCTGTCTTTTGTTCTGTTCCTTGTCAGTCCATCGCTATATTTATATTTGTTTGAGATAACAGAATATCTTCGGCTTGTGTTTGTTTTTGGAATAAAATCCTGGACATTACGAGCTGCAACTGTGCCGCCCATCATGTTCTTATTAAAAAATAAATGTTACATTTATAATTGAAATAACTCTAATGAATAGCTTTATTTTAAATGATGCCGATTAACGTCATGCCACAAAATGATCCTGAGGGTGTTGTTCTAGGGCTTGATTTTAAATGAAACATTATCTTCCCAAATTGTTAACAATCTAGGAATCAATATTTCATTTGAGAATTTTATTTCTATTGGGAGTGTTTGTTCCATCTCACAAAATACATAAAACACACACAAAGCACAAAATGAATATTCCCTCTCAAAACGAACATTCTGAAAGCATGCTATAATAACATAAAGAACTTGGACAGGAGAAAAATGTCAATAAAAACATTATAGCTGTTTATAAATGCTCCCACTGACAAACAACAGAAAAATATGTTTTCAATGACATGTTTACAAGAATCAGCACTCTGCATTTCCTAACCTTAGGCAGTCAACTGCAAGTTTCATCATTTAAAGGACAACGATTTGATGTCTGATGTTACCACAAAGTGTGCTACAATTTTGATTTGATTCAAACTGAGGAGCCAGTGGACAATATGAGACAATATCAAAGTCAAAAAGACAAGGTAACCTTTATATGTCAGCTATATGCTGTACAGATACATAGAGAGACGAGACGACGTGGCTCCAGGTATAACGCTGATTTAACACAATCACTTTCATTTATATCAAGAATCACAAAAAGCAACTGTTAGAGCCATTTTTGTGCTGTTACTGAAACATGAACATTTGAAAATTTGGATTTAATATCATACGTTTTTGTAACAGAATTTTGAGTTACATTTCTAATATCTGAATATTTCTATAGCTTTTGCATTCGTCACAGTGTAAGAATTAGTAGCCTTGACACGTAATTGCTTTATGTGGTGCAATTTGATTGGCTGCTTTACTTTAAAAGCGTAATAATGTACTGGACATAAGACCCAAGAAGCCTTGAACCTAAGAGCTTCAGAGTCTTTTGACCGTCACGTAACGTCATGTAAAATTGTAGCAGTCAGGAATTCAACTTTTGTTTTGTATGAGTTTAAGCAAAGATACAGACATCAAAGAAAGGATTATAAAAGAACTCCGAGCTCCGAGGCTAGTGAGTGAGTACTCCATTTCTACTTTTAAGCGCATATGTAATGCTCCATTTCTACTTTTAAGCGTATATTTAATGCTCCATTTCTACTTTTAAGTGTATATTTAATGCTCCATTTCTACTTTTAAGTGTATATTTAATGCTCCATTTCTACTTTTAAGCGCATATTTAATGCTCTGTTTCTACTTTTAAGCGCATATTTAATGCTCTGTTTCTACTTTTAAGCGCATATGTAATGCTCCATTTCTACTTTTAAGTGTATATTTAATGCTCCATTTCTACTTTTAAGCGCATATTTAATGCTCCATTTCTACTTTAAAGCACATATTTAATGCTCCATTTCTACTTTTAAGTGCATATTTAATGCTCCGTTTCTACTTTAAAGCACATATTTAATGCACCATTTCTACTTTTAAGTGTATATTTAATGCTCCGTTTCTAGTTTAAAGTGTATATTTAATACACTATTTCTAATTTAAAGTGTATACTGTATATTTATATTCTATTTATATATTGTTTATTCCATGTGCCCTATTTGTCCTTTGTTCCCTGTTTCTTGTTGTTTGCACTGGAAAACTGGATTACAGCATATAGCAGAAATGACAATAAAGTTTACTTTGACTTTGACTCTGATCAACGTATCGTTATGCAACACCCCTATGAAATACACACAGGCAGGAGCAGATTTACCATCAGTGCAAAAACGTTGGCAGCTCTACTCATTTTAAGCGCAACTGCAGCATGCTGTAAATAGATTCATATCGACAAAACGCACCGACTGCACCCGCATATAAACCGCAAAGCATGCGAGGAAGTCATTCAGCACCACGGACAGTGAACGCCTGTCAACATTTCAGCACCATTGCTTTGGACAGTAGCCGAGAGTGTGGCAGCTGGTGATCGCCTCTCATCATCCCCGTCTGGTTCCTGATTATGAGGCATTCAAGAGCGTCTTACTTTGTCAAAAAATCATACCTTTAGCTGAATTCTATGTGCCTTATTGTTCTTTGTGCTTTAGAAACTGGAGCCACGTCGTCTCGTCTCTGTATATATGTATTTAATAGAGATGACAATAAAGTTTACTTTGACTCATCAGAAATAAATTCTGGACTTTCCTCTTAATTTCTTTTCCAATCACATACATTTATACATGAAAATTTAAGTGGAAAGTGGTTTACATATCAGGTATCAACATTTGAAGATAGGTCAGTATTGTTCATTTTTCTTCTTTTAATAAATGTTACAAATATAAAGTGGCTTAAAGAAAATCAAGCATCAACTTCACAGATCTGTGAACACATGCAGTAACCGGCTCGATAGGCAGGATCGATTTTCCATATAGTGGCTCTGAGGAGAATATCAGGAGACCCTGTGCAAGGCTGCGTGGTCGGCATTTGGCATGCAACACACCAGCTCGCCTAACCGGCCTCACCTAACAAGTTGCAATTTTCATTCTCGCTCTCACTCTCTGTTTCTCCCCCTCTCTCGAATCATGCACAGCTACCAGAAAGCAGAACTAGCACAGCCCACATGTCACATATCACACCAGCCTCTTCACCAAGCCACTGCACCATTTCTGCTACTCTCTTTATTCGTGTGATAAATAAAACCCTCTACTGGGCTGTGTCTATTCCTACATTCATTATCTGTGCCTTCATGGCATGTGTCCTGTTACAATATGCATTTTTATCCTAAAAAGGGTTTGAAACAAATATTTCTTGTTTTTTTATTTTATTCATTTTTAAAGACTGGATTCACCTCCTCACAAAGTGAGCACACTTGTGCATAAGGGATGGCTGATTATCTGGGGCCGATATTAGGCATTCTGGCAATTATCAGTAGAGATGTAGCCGATCCGATATGTGGATCGGTATCGGTCCGATAACGGCTCAAACAGCTGGATCGGGTATCGGTGGCATTGGGCCGTTCTATGGAGCCGATCTGTAAATGCGTGTACACTCAATTCATTATGCATGGGAAGTGGCACTGCGGTAAAGTAGAGCTGAAACGATTGTTCCAATAACTCGAATAATTCTACTACAAAAAATGGTCGAGGCAATTTTTCTAGAATCGAAGCTTCATTTAATAGATTTTACTCACTAGAGCAGCTCTGCTTGTATTTCACACAGAGGCTTAATAGTGACGCACAACAAAGTGACACACAAGACAAGCCCTGATCCCTCTGTATGTGAAAGTATTTGTTCTGTGCACTAAAACAGAAGTAAATGCATAAAAACATTTTTCGACATTTTTCGCGATGTAAACACGCGCTGTGTTAATGACCGCGCGCATGAGCACTGTTACTCGCAAAACGCTCCAGTTCGGTCAAAATGTCCCCTTTATTACAGACACAAACCATATTTTAGCTGATAAATAACCACAACAACCAGCGTTCTACTCACAATTCTGCCGTTAATTTAGATTTTCCCATAGATTTTCCATCATTTATTTTGAAACGTGCCCGACGGATCATTGTGACGCGGCTCCGGGGCGGAGGATCGTGGGAAATGTAGTTCTCCGCAAACTGAAGTCAAAGTGGTTCAAAATGACAAACCTCAGTATTTCATTTTCAATTTATCTTTTTTTTCTTTCAATTTTATAATGTTATAGTGTAATCAATAAGAAAGAAGAAATATTTATATGTCTAAATGAACAATTTTTGAGAACAAATAATTCAGCATATACATGTGTGTATAATTATTACATTGTTTTAGTTAGAAAAACAGTATTTAAATCAAGCATTTCCTTAACCATGACAATAATCTCAGTCATGTATTCAGACATTTTTAAAGCATTATTTTACTGTGACTGTATCGGGTTTGTATCGGTATCGGCAGATATTCAAATTTACAATATCGGTATCGGTATCGGACATAAAAATGTGGTATCGGCCCATCTCTAATTATCAGTATCAGTGTTTAATTTTTATCATCACCGATATTAAGTAATTACAAGGTTGCGCTACTGTGGCTACACTACCGTCTCTTCTCTCTGTGACATTTGTTCTTGACTCGCTGCTTCATTTAATGTCCCGCCCACAACAGTCTCTGATTGGTTATATGTCACTTAAGTAGTAGCCAATCAACACTGAAGCCTTGTTGTCACTCACACCACACTCACACACGAGCGCAGAGTGAAGCTCCGAGAAGGAGAAGGAGAACAGAAGAGTTTCAGTTGAGCTTGGTGTTTGTAAAATTAAATTTTTTCTTTTTTTTGCATATTTTTTGAAAATATCAGGTATTTCCCCCGTTAACTAGCAATAATCTGGATCGATATCGGCTCTGTAGGTCAACCAATATCGGCTGACCTCTACTTGTGAGTAGTGTATATTTGCCATGAAGACATATTGACACATCCATTTTCTTTATGCCTGAAGTTTTTTCTGAAATATTTAAAAGGCTTTCACTGAAACGAAATATTTATTTGTGAGATTTGGCTCAACATTCTACAATATTCCATTTCATTTTCCATCTTATCAAGCACAGTGTGGAATCAGGCCCGGAGAGACAAACCTGGAATAAAGGAGCAGAGTCTAGCCTGAAGCCATCAGATCCGGGCTGCTTGACCAGCGAGATGGCAGACGGGTCGTCCACTGCTAGCACAGCGTTAAAGCCCACGTCCCCAAACGCTTGAGCCTGAGTCTCTGGCTGGGATTTGTCCTGCAAATGCAAAAAAAAAAAAAATTCAGCCAAGAGGAATCTAAAAACCACACTGCTTGCTTTTCTGAGCTAGGAGACGAATAATTACTGTGTGGTTTTCCTTGTTGGGTCAGTTCCGTTTCACATGGCAACTGCTTTAGCAAGTCAGAATATATCGAAACGCATCACACACATCACTTTATCATTCCATTTTTAATTGCTCAGTTTTGTTTTCTCTACAAGGCAAACTGCAAATCATGCATCAGCAATTTTTGAGCATCATTCTCATTAGTGTGATGGTTTGGACCATTTACGGAACACGGCGTCTTCACTTAAAGGCTGAGCAAATGAGGATGAGGAGGCAGTGTAATGAAAGCAAAACCTCAAGGTATAACTAAAGAAGATGACGAGTGGGACTGCACAAGAGGCTAGCTTCCTATAAGGACGTATGAAATCTTACCAGCTAACGTAATGACCTCCCTGTAATGTCCCCTTAACATCAAAAACAAAAGATTTTAAGGGATGCTGAGCGGATGTTAAGGGGATGATTAACATCCTCAAAAGTAAAAATGAACATAATACTGCTATTATTAATGTGTAACCTCATACACAGAACCAAAATTACACGTCCTCTGAACATATACCAGTCGTTATAACTAGGGATGCACCGATACTGATACCACCCCCCGTGCAGTTACTCGTACTCGGAATAAAACTCCCTGATACCTATTACCGACACCACATGTGGAAGATATGATGTAGTTATGTTCATCACCACGCGGAGGCAGGGTAAATGCCACAACACTTGCCAAATAAACTGTAAACTGTGCGGTGATGAAAATGTCAGCCGTCTTTTTTAATAAAAAAAGTACCTTCCACTGCCTAAATCTGACTTGCAGCACTCTCTTTTTTGATAGTTACAAAATGTCACTGAGCCAGTGTTTTAATATTTTATTGAATTGTTGCTTTTTTAATGTTTTGATACTTATAGAACAAATAAATGGATAAAAAATTAGTATCATTTATTTTATAAAATGACATAATAAGGCTCAAGTGTACTTTAATTTGTATTTTTGTTTTTGAAAGTGTTTTTTTGAGTTTAGATTACTTGATATTGGTTAAAAAAAAACAAAAAACAAAAACTTCTAAAAAAAGTCCCCTACTATTATTGTCATTGTTATTAATAACAGACCTACACAGGTTTCGGGACTCGGTGAGTACCCAAAAATAAATATCGGTACTCGTATCGTGCAATCCCTAATTATAACCTTAGTGGGCTTCATTTACCAACTGTTCTTATAAAGAAATTTATTCTTAACATACACGTATGCAGTTTTCACAAAGATTCTGACATTAACCATTCATTCATTCAGTCATTATCTGAACCGCTTAATTCCTTCAGGGTTGTGGGGACTGGAGCCTATCGGACTTGCAGTTTGGCACAGAACTTGGCGCGGTGGCGCAGTGGTTAGCTTTGCCACCATACAGCAAGAAGGTCCTGGGTTTTGATTGCAGGGTTGGCCGTAGGGCCTTTCTGTGTGGAGTTGGCATGCTCTCCCCGTGTTGGCATAACTTTTCTCCGGGTGCTCCAGTCCAGAAGCATGCACTGTAGGTTGACTGGTGAATCTAAATTGGTCCCGTGCGAAGAACGAAGTCTCCAAAAATGTTTTGCATGAAACATTACCTAGAGGAATGAAACCTAACATCTACACATAGAGTGTTTTAGACCTCATGTACATAGACCAAACACTGTAGGTGTGATGACATCTGGTTCCAACCACCTCAAGGCTCTCAGCTGTCCTGCTTTGTCCCACAACTGGATGTTACTGTCGTGTGGACACCTTCCCAAACAAGCCAAACTGAAGAGCAAATCACTCCCGCTTCTGCAATAACCTCTCTAAATAGCCCGGGTAAACAAATAACTTACTATGAGTTTGAATCTGTAGAGTAAGGAGGGCGAGTCGGCCAAGCAGCCAAACTCAGACTTGGTGGGGTTGTATTTGGGGACGTATCCATCAGCTCCCGTGCACAAGTAAACCTTCTCAATGTTGCAGTAGAAGGAGTCGCCCAGATTCTGCACTGGGTCCACCATGACTCTCCCGTAGATCACATCACCTGCAGGAGGGGGAGTCATTAGAAGACAAAGTTTAGGACTAACTACACACTGCAAAAAATGAAATCTTAACAAGCCAGAAAATCTTTAAAAGAAAAAATAGATCTTGTTTTTTTATTTTAAGAATAACTGACTTGACTAGACTTGTATGTGTAAGATAAATCATCTAATTTTAAGAAACATTGGCTACAATTATCTTATTAAGAAAAATGTACTGATTATAAGAACTTCTTAAAATGAAATAAGAAATTTAATTAAGAAAACGGAAAGGTTCTCACGCTCTCCACTACAAGTTAAGAAATTCATGACAACTTTGCTTATTTTAAGAATATTAAAGCTAAAAACATGGAAAAACGGAAAGATTTTTTTTTCTTGTTTTAGGAGATCTTTACAAGATAAATTTTCTCACTGTATTGGCAGATAATGTTGCTTGATTCTGGCACCTTTTTTCTTATTATCCTTTTCTTTTTCTTATTTTCTGAGACTGATTTTTTGCAGTGCAGTTAACCTGTTAAGCCCTGAGACTGTTTTACAGATTTTTACTCTAAAAGAGTTCCGCAAAATAAAATGTGTATATCTCAGCAACCACAATGTCTATTTTTATCATTATAAAGGTAACACTTGTGAGATTACTGTGGAATCAGCGTACATGTTACTGGGTCAGAATAAAGGAAGATGCAACACAGCAGAACATGAAAAAAAAATCATGTTTGTGAAACCCCCCCCCCACATTATCTGCATAATCTGCGGAGTCTGGGCCTTCATATGATATACGGTATGCATGGTTAGCCATAGTAGTATAGATTCTGCAGCCGTAGTTCTTCCACGTAGACCTACGCAGTGTTTTTGTTCTTTGTTTATTTATGTGTTTGCTGTTGGAATTGTGTTCTGTTTAGGTGGAATTTGTTTGAGATTTTCAGATGAGATTCTATCGGTGATGTTGATGTGTCCTGCATGCATATGTTTGTTTACGTTTACCGACTATTTAAAGCCTTTAATGGCGACTTCCTGTTCTGCCCCCGATACCGGGGGTGATCAGGCTCAAGACATTAACAGAAAATGGGATACTGTACATTGTGATGAATTCCAACGTGCATGGTGGTAAATAAGCTTCTAATGGTTGCGGTTATGCGTCTAAAATGAGCACAAAGAGCTTTTTAAAGAGAGGCTCTCCCGTAGAGGCCACGGAGGTGATTTGATAGTTATAATTTATTAATGGAATGAATTTTTATATGACTATAGTGGAATTGCATGCACTTATTAATTATATACTGTATAGTACATGTTCATACACAAACATTAAACACACACACATAATTAGTTTAACCATGTCATACTTCCGTACAGTTTAATACCTGGTCATATTGCAACTCTATGTAATTATTATCATATCGTATAGTGTGACATATGACAATGATATTGTTACATCACATCGGACAACTTTGTTCAAAATGTGAAAACAGTTTTTATTATGTAATTCATAACAAATGTTTTTCCAGACTTCGAAACTTTAAACTTCACTACTGCTTCTCTATTGCTTCATTTTAATATCAGTAATGCAAATACACACAAATACACACACACACACACACTCCAAAGCCCTGGACAGCAGGAGCTATGTTGTTTTTTGTAGTTAGTAAGAATAATCAGTTTGACTCTCTGTGGTGCAAAATGTCCCTACTGTGGAAACAATTTCCATAATCAGAAGGAGATTAAAAATTTTGTATCATGTAAATTATTTCTGTATATCTGGCAGTGTAAATGACGCCTCACACTGAGCCGGACGTCAGTGTTCTTTTTTTTTCCTTAATAAAAATCATAACAGATATTAAAGGCTCAAATCTTCTCATTTCCTTCATTTACCCCGGGCCCAATGGAAGACTGCTGCCATTAGAGATCGACCTAAAAACTAAAGAAAAGTTATTTTAGTTAAAAGTGTGTGTGGTTTCCGGAGCATTTACCTTCTGAAAAAGCCACATCGGTCTCTTGGCCAAAGCCCATAGATCCATCCGAGAGCCAGATGGCCCTCTTAGACAGCAGGAGCATCTGTGTGTTCAGACTAAACTCCACAGCAACCGGGTCACTCACCTACGGCAAAGAACATTGAGAAATTGAGAATCGCAGAGGAGAAATGTCATAATAGAAATAAAAAATAATCTTGAAATACAGTTACAATCCATTAATCTATCCATCAACCTCTCTCTCTCTCTCTCTCTCTCTTTCTCTCTCTCTCTCTCTCATCTCTGTCCCACAACTCAGACTGAGCCCTTATCTGCGACTGTCTCTGTTTTCGTGGCGTGGACGGGGGGAGTATTTTTTAAATGATTTTTAGATATTTAGATACTGTTGAAAACGATGTCCTAATCATCTGGAAATGTTTTGAAGAGTAAATAAATAAAAAAAAAGATTTCACTAATGAAACCAGATGAATCTCATGGACCGCCTGCATTGCCGCTGCGGACCACGTCCACGTCTGCATCATGATGCATCGATTACGTGATTAATTTCAACACCCCTAATATATGCATGCTTAATTTGTATGCTGCAATTGAAGAGTCTTGAATCGGGATTTGATTTTACCTGCTGGAATCGAATGTCCAGGTCGAACGTGAGCGGCTCTCTGGGGCTGCAGACTGCAGGAGCTGAAAACTCAATGTTCACAGCTGTAGTGCAGGGAATAAGCTTCACGGTGTACGAGCCTGAGTAGTCACGCACCTGCATTACACACACACACACACACACACAAAGACATATGCACACATATGTTCACAAACATTCACATAAATGCACACAGGCATAAAATTAATTCATTCATTATCCGAAAGGCTTAATCCCAACCGGGGTTGCTGGGGGCGGGCCTGGGGATTGAACCACTGCACCACCGTAAAGCCCTCAGGGGTAAAATTCCATGCACATATAAAACACACAAATACATACAGATTTGGTCTAAGATGCGCATATATATATACACATATACATTCCCATATTAATAAATGTTTAAACACAAGCACATTCACACAAGGCAGCAAACACACTCAAACATATACAGATGTGCACACATGCATTCCCATATGCACACACATATGCCAATAAAAAAATAATCACACAAAAATGCTAACACAGGCTCACACAAGCAAGGAAGACCTCCAATTACCACAATTCTAACGGCCAACACATTAGTATGCTTTTACACATAAAGCTGAAATGTTTGAATTTTGTTGGTATGTTTTGCTTAAATGAAACAACAACACTGTTAAAGAACCAGAAATGCAAAAGACAGTAAACATGCCCAAGAATCAGAGCTCAAAGTCAGCACTAATGCCCAAATCCAGCTGATCTGATCGACTGCAACACTCACAGCAAAGTCAGAGGTGAAGCTCCACTGCTGCACGGGCTGGTTGTAGGTCGGCTCCGAGCGGATCAGGGAGAGGTTAAAGGTCAAGCCTGGGTGGGCTGCACTCATCACCATGGAGGTCAGAGGGGATGCTGGGTGAATGAGGAAAAAAAGAGAAATTCAGCTCATTAAACAGGAAAGAAACTTCTTTAAGTGTGCTAAACCCAAATTCTTTTAAGCAACTTAAGCAGGATAGCTTTTGATTTACACGTGGACACAAATGTGCCACGACCAAAATCCACAATAATGTGGCTGTAATTGAATTTTCTTTTACGAGCATAAAATCCAGACTTGCCTTCATGCACTATGGTTAATTTTTGGGCATCTGCCTTAAAAAAGAAGCAGACAAAAGACGCAGCTGCTCTTGGCTGAGTATGTTAATATTAGTAAATGCAGTGCTTATCACAACAGCATACATAGGTTCTAAGACTGTCTGCAAATAAGTTAGGTAAATGTGTAATAAAAAAAGTCAGCTAGAAGTCTAAAAATTCTGATTCTCATTTCATGATATCATTTCATTTTTTCAGTCCCATCCTTAAGACATAACTTCAAGATTGAGGACCTTATATATGAATAATTCCAATGTGAATCATTACTTTATATGATTATTAAAACCTCACACCTCAAAATAACCCTGACTCTGCTCTAATTTTCTCTACTGGAATTTCCTATATTCCTGCCCAATACCACAGTTGCACAGTGACAGCGAGGAGCATCTCTATATCAAACAGCTGAATATTTCTACTCTTCTTGACAAACTGCTTCTAACTCCAACTCAGCAGCATCTTCAAAGAGAGCGTAGAAAACACCTAGAGGCCCATATGGATGGAGGCGTGCAAATCTCACCAGGATGGGAAGCCACAAACATCCCCCTGAAGCGAGCCTCTGTGCGGAAGTTGACCACCAGACGCCCCTGTTCACTAATCCTCATACTGGTGGGGTACAGAGCTCCTGAAAAGGCAACAGCAACAGCAACAGCTCAGCATCGTCACAGGTTCATGTAAGAAGTACTTATTTACACAATAACATAAGTTACAGTATCTAGTGAAATGTAAAACTGGGTGAAAAACAGTGGAACGTTCATGAGCAAAATCTCTTCGCATGCACACGTGAAAAAATTCGAACTAAATTGTTTGCTTCACTTAGCGAATGTGAGCTCGCACATGGGCCGTGTAGCAAGCTGCATACCTCTGCACTTCATAGTACGATAGGTAAGATGCTCTTATCATACTTTTCTATGTGGTAGTATGCATCTCAGGAAGTAGCCAGGGTTGTAGCTTAAAGGCTCTCTACGCACTAGGTAGTGCACACGGAGTGTCACACTCCCGCTATTAGACTTGGTACACCACATAGGGCAGGACGTGACTTTTTCTTAAAATGTTGTGCACTACGCTCGAAATGCTTGACTCTGCTTTAACGCTCGCTTGACTTGCCGCTGTATTTGAAATGTCGGAGTTATGGCGGTATTTTTGTGCCAAAATTCAGAGCGTGCAATGGAACTTTGTCAAGCAAAATATCTTGTCTTTATGTGCTCAACTCGCCTGCGCTCGTGCTTGACTCTGCCTTCCTCATTTATCTGCATCGGTATCGGCATATATAAGCATGAAAAACATCGGATATCGGCATCGGCCAGTAATTCCCTTATCACGCATCCCAGTTGGTAAAATGTTAATATATAATTATTTCTGACTGATTTCACAAGACGGCGTTGAATCTACCATTAAACCACATGTGCATTTAGATTCATTCCCTATTCACACGTTACAAATTACAATTTCTCTGCACCAAAAGTTATTCACAAATGCACCTAACCCCGGACTTACCTTGCAGCTCGGTCTGCGGGGGGCTGCCAATGCCGTCCCTCCACAAGATGGCGGTGTCGTACACGAAGGTCAGCCGCAGCTCGGACTGCAGGTCAAAGTGCTGCCAGCCACCGCTTCCCACGGGAGAGTGGAAGACGTAGGAGACGTGGAGGGGAACCCGGAGGGTGACGTAGGACTGGATCAGGTTTAGCACCTAGCGAGGCACATTCACAGCATTTAGCACACTCTTATTCAGAATGACTTACATTCCCCAGCTTGGGGTTAAGGGTCTTGGTCAGGGGGGCAATGGCAGTAGTGCTGATGGCGAAATTGTAATATTCTGTAATGTCACAATCATATAGTCCATGTCTTTTAGCATTTCTCTGACTCTCCAGTAGGGGGCTCTATCAACCAGCATTTCACTTCCCAACATCACTCCTATCAATTTTGGCCTCTCGCCAGGATGGTGTGTGGGGGGGAAATATATAAATTAAATAGCCTCCGTTTTTGCCAGAGAAAAGGATTATCTGTCTCAAAGTGTAATCTGGGGGTTGATTGAAAGAAGCATTTTCTCATTTACATAGTCAATTATAATCAAAGTAGCACGCTGCGAAAATCGGCCCGCCACTAATGAGGATAGTCCAGACACCTGCTAGCCAGGAATTACTCAGGGGAGAGAAGAAAATCCCCATGAAATAAGTCTCGGGCCTCCATCCCAGGAGCACCAGACCTGCCGTGGTTTGTATTCAGGTGACGTAGCCTGGCATCCTTACCGGAGTGAATTGGGCGATGTGGAAATGGAATACTGACATGTGGGAGTTGCCTCCACCGCAACCGATCAACTTTAGCTAATGAACTGGGGACGGGGTCTTGAGGAGGGGTGCTTGTCTACAGACAGCTGTGGAACTCCAATAAACCAGGGCACAGCTAACATGGGAACGGCATTTAGGGGAGCACTTTAGTTGAGAGAAGGAGAAGCAGTTGGAAAAATAAGCAGCAGGGCTTGGAAGGTCTGCGTGACAATGAAAGTATTTGTTAATACACAGCAATCTGAAATTACATCAACAACCGCTAACGTGGGAAGAGCAACTCGAGCATTTAAGTGAGCACCTTATTTGCGAGGAAGAGAAACGTCTGGAAAAAGCAGCCGTTCTTGGAAGGTCTTACTTCGATAATAAAGCATCCATGTAATGACAAAAGAGTTTGTTATTACGCAGCAATGTGAAATTACACGTAACAAAGCAACATATTTCATGTAGGAATGACAATACAGATTAGGAACGGTTGCAGTCGCTACCATGGGAAGGGCGATGAGGACATTTAAGTGAACACTTCAGCTGAGAAAAAGAGATGTGGCTGAAAAAAGTGGCCGTGTGACAATAAAAAAGTTTGTTATTACATAGCGACCTGGAATTACACTGAACAGCTTTTTTTTTTTTTTTAAAGAAACATCTACCTTCGAAAACAACTTGTACAGTCAGTGATTATAATCTATTGCCTATGATTTGTGCTACAGTTTAACTGATACAAGATTTCTTTAGAACAATTATGATTTAAATATTTAAAGTTTTAAGATCTCATAATGAAACATTGGTCAATAAGTATTTTTTAACCATAAAACAAACAAAATTATGCTTAACATTGTGAGTACCTTCACCAAAATGCTTGTTTATAGTTATAAAGTACTTTCTACTACTGAGCTCACAATTCGATTCGATTACGATTATCAGGTCAACGATTCGATCCTATACGATATCTTAATGCATCACGACGCATGCCATCAAATTGCACACAGATTTGGGCAGCCACTACCAGGATAGTGGCTGCCCAAGAATTTTTAATGCTGTAGCCAGAAAATCACCAAGCAAAGTCATTATCATATAATCCAGGGATTTTCAACTGGTTCTGTCCCAGAAACCACCATTCAGGGTAAGCAGTAGTCTGCAGCTTTGGTTTGTATTATTATTTTTTAGATATCTGCATTAAATTCATGACTCAAAAAGATGCCCAAATCATCTGTTTTGAAAAATAAATCAAATAAAATAATAATTAAAAAACACTGATTTCAGTAGTGAAACAGAAGTGCATGTCACGGACCACCCGCATTGCTGCGGCAGACCACTAGGGGGCAGCGGGCTGAAAAGCCCGAATACAATATAACCAATTATGGTCTGCCACTGCATTGATGCAGAATTGTCCACGTCCACGATTACGTGATTAATTTCAACACCCCTACTTTCTACACTCTTTGACCATTGTACACTACTGCTACTCATAAGATGACAACATGAAGGATCTTCCCAGATTCATATTCGAATTTTTATTTTTCCTTTTTTATTAACATCTTCTGTAATAAATGCAAATGGGCTGAAATATCACTCTTCTGTTTGAAAAAAAAAAAAAGATTCTACAGTGTAGTGTAGCCTGTGTTAAGGCCCCATCAGTTCACAAAAGAGGAATGAATAGGTTGTTACAGTATAGTTGATTTACATTTAATAAAATGTCGACTCCGTATAGCAGCATATTCCATTCTAACGACTGAGCATGAAGAACCTAGTAGTGATGTGAATAACATGATTTATCTGCCGTTTAAAGGCAGATTCTGGATCACTTGTAATTAGCTGATATGTGACTCTGCACGGCAAAACCAGTCACTTGTCGCAACGGAGGTTTCCGAGAAAAACGAGCGTTTATGTTGCGTGGGGTAAAATTTTGGATGTTTTGTTTTTAGTGTTTTGAAACAGTGGAAGGTCTATACTGTACTGTTGTGAATAAATTTCGCTGAAAAACTTACCCTTTCCATCCTAAAAACGGGACTTTCTTGAGGTGAGGAATTCAATTCCAGCAGAATGTTAAAAGTTTCTGTTTTGAACGCTCTACTCCAATATTTACGGTAAATCCACTGGTTGACTAGCGTGAAGATATTTCTCCGGAATCGATCTTCATCTCCCGAGTTTAGTTAACCTAACGCAGGTAGGCTATCCGTATGAAGCGTAGGCTACCGTAAATGCAAACGTAGCCGCGACCGCACCAAGCGTCTGTGAGTGCTACGGCGATAGTCAACTTCAAAGGCAGATTTCTCCGTTTCTCACTTGGCGTGACAGGAGAAACCCGACTCCTTTGAATGTTGATATCTCAGTCATATGTCGTCCGATTCGTTCGATATAGGTATCGTTTGGAAGGTTGATTTCATGAAAGGTTACCCTTTCATGAAAACATAATAACTTAATTTTTTAAGTGCAGAGTCACATATCAGGAATTAATATTTGCACACAGATTTATTAGTCAGGCTCTATTTAGAAATCTGAACAACTCAAGGTCAAGCTGCCTCGGCGTCACAGAGGAGACATGATCTACTAGCTACGAAAGTGCCACTACAACTTGGATGAGTGTTTTATTGGAAATGAAATACAGCTATGCATGTTCAAATCAAAATGCACAGAAGCCAAAACGGCTCTGCTATAAGATGTTTAATTCAATACTGAAAGGTCTCCCTGTGGTGTCCAGCTAGCCCCAGACTCATCTTCTAAGGGTGTAATGACACATCGATCTACTTCGATCAACAAGACCATAGCATCGATGCAAAATGAAAACGCTAATCAGACAACATAAATATTGTAACGCCCATCGCCATGCAAGCAGAGACTTAGTAAAACACAGGCTACTGTGGGCCATAGCTCAGTAATAAAACTGTCAAATGAAATTTTACTAGCTATTTGCCATGTGAAATGAATGGACGCTATTTTGTTAAATACCTATTAGATCTTAACATTGGTCTCATATCGTTCATTCATCCATTATCCAAAACCCTTAATCCCACCTGGGTTCATGGGGAGGAAAGGAGCCTATCCCGGAAACTTACAGGCGCAAGGCGGGAACCAACCCTGGGTAGGCGCCAACACACCGCAGGCCACACACACTAACACAATCACACTCACACCTTATGGGGCCCATGTAGAGTCGCCAATTCCATGCTTTTTGGACAGTGGGAGGAAACCCACATGAACATAGGGAGAGCATGGAGATCGAACCCAAGACCTTCTTGCAGTGAGGCGGCTGCGCTAACCACCGCGCCGCCCAAGTCTTATATCCTTTGCGCAATTGCTGAATCGAGTCGTCGGGTATTGAATTGTTGTCTATTGAATCGATATAATATCACATCGTGAGGAAACTTTGGAGTTCCACACCCTTTGTCTTCCTGGTCCGAGTCAGTCCATCAGCAGTCCTAATATGCTGCAGGTGTGTCAAGCCCACGTTTCTTCTTTGTCTGTGTCTCAGCTATGTTTGCAGTTTGTTTTGTGAACATGTGGGTGTTTCTGTTGTACTCCATTTAAATAAAGGCCACAACGATACCATGCCTTTGCATTCAGCCTGTCCTGCTTTATAACTTCATTTCTGACTGCATGATGGCCGCAAACAAATCATTTTGTAGTTTTATGATGATGTTACCATCTTTTGAACAAATATTTGGGTGTAATGCAATCTTTTAAAGCAATCCATTTATGCTACGTGCCTTATTAAATGTTTTCATTGAATGTTACCGTCTGCAGCTTCTCACAGACGTTGTCTAATCAATAATCGGCTAAGATATGCCCAGAGTGGCCGAAAGATCCCTTTTAGGCTGACATATCCCTTTAAGCCAGCCCTGAACAATACATTTGGTTAGCGAAAAAATTCATAGTGTGTTCTGTGCTTGGGCCCTACAAGCATTTCATCAGTGATGAGTACAGACCACTGGAGAGGATTTAATGGGCTGTTGCAGAACATTCCATTTATATTTAATAAAATATTGACTTTTTATAGAAGCGTGTTCCATTTTCCAACCACTGAACACAAAGAATCTGGTAATGGTGCTGATGCTCATAGAAACCTCAGCAATACTACGGGGCCTTACTCAGTAGCAGCACAACAGATCCTGGAGAACAACTAATTGCCTAAAAAATATCAGGTCGACTCAAGTTCTGAGGTCAGAAACTGACCAGTGGTGTACTGGATGTATAGTGGGTGACAAATGCATGACAACTTAAGGTTGACAGAGTGTGCATTAGGGTTACAAGATGTTGGGGTAAACACTACAATATTATTTTTGTGATATACGGTATATATTTTTCGTGCATGGTTTTTACTTGAGTGGACAACCATTCTATGGCTTTGACTTTGTGGATCACATTTCATGCCTGAGGTAATGAATAATTCTAGAATGACTGGGGCGTCTTTTAGGGCCGAAATTAGAAATGAGATGAAAAGCAATTTTTTGCTGCGAAGACCCAGAATGACCATGTCTTTAACGTTTTTTAAGAACCCTAAAATTGGAGTAAATTATTTTCTATCAGACATATTTGTGACCCTCCACGGCAAAACCAGATGCTTGTCGCAAATTTTCAAAATTGAGTTATGTTTTCATGAAAGGGCATAAATCAACCTTCAAAACGATACCTATATCGAATGAATCGGACGACATATGACTGAGATATCAACATTCAAATGAGTCGGGTTTCTCTTGTCACGCCAAGTGAGAAACGGAGAAATCTGCCTTTGAAGTTGACTATCGACGTAGCACTCACAGACGCTTGGTGCGGTCGCGACTACGTTTGCATTTACGCTAGCCTACGCTGCATTCACAGCCACACGGATAGCCTACCTGCGTTAGGTTAACTGAACTCGGGAGACGAAGATGGATTCCGGAGAAATATCTTCACGCTAGTCAACCAGTGGATTTACCGTAAGTATTGAAGTAGAGCGGTCAAAACAGAAACTTTAAACATTCTGCTGGAACTGAATTCCTCACCTCAAGAAAGTCCCGTTTTTAGGATGGAAAAGGTAAATTTTCCAGCGAAATTTATTCACAGCAGTACAGTATAGACCTTCCACTGTTTCAAAACACTAAAAACTAAAAATCAAAAATTTTACCCCATGCAACATAAACGCTCGTTTTTCTCGGAAACCTCCGTTGCGACAAGCGACTGGTTTCGCCGTACAGAGTCACATTTGTGGATGATTTATTCATTATCTGAACCGCTTAATCCCTACCACGGTCGCAGGGATCGGAGGCTCTCCTGGAACTTTGGGCACGAGGCGCGGCACCAACACACCGCAGGTCACACACGCTCACATTGATACCGTATGGGGCTAATTTAGAGTGAACAATCAACCTAAGCTGCTTGGTTTTGGACTGTGGGAGCAAACTGGAGCACCCGGAGAAAGCTCATACAGAAAGACCCTACGGACAACCCCGGAATCAAACCAGGACTTTTTTGCTGTGAGATGACAGTGCTGACCGCGCCACTGTGCCGCCCTATTTACTAGATTAGGCGTGGAAAATGAGAAAGAGCTCATTTCCCTTGTGTGTCAGTTCAAAATGTCATTATTCACAAAGGACAACCAACTTCCTAAATAAATATCAGGTCAACTCAAGTTCTGTGGTTAAAAACTGACCAGTGTATGTATCGGGTGGATATTGGCTCTCAAATATATTACAAACACTGGTTGTGGTAATTGTAGACCATTAGAGTTGCAGGACGTTGGAAAATAAATGGAATTCAACATTATTTTTTGTGAAGTTTAATGCAATGCACTATTTATTCTCTTCATGCAGTTCTAGAATGACTGGGACAACTTTGTAGGAAAATTAGAAATATAAGTAACAAAACCCTAAACCAACTTTTTACTGTGAAGACTCTCAAACATCCTTACTTTAAGTTCCAATCCAATAATTTTATAATCTGAGTAAATGATGACAATGTTATGATGTTATGTTATGATGTCAGACAGACGTCTCTCATAGATTATTCATGGAAAATTAAAACTGAATGAAGCTGCAACAAGTTGGAGCATGATGCGTCTGATTTAAAACATCTCACTTGACATTGCGTCGTGATGTGATGTGATGCTAAAACAATATATTGTGCAGATCTTCTTAAATAACTGACCAGTGTAAATCCTCTTAGGTGTTCCTAATCAAGTGGTCAGTAATTTAAGTCAGAATTCTGTGATTTCCACCAAGTATAACAGCAAGCTTTGGACCGTCCTGATTGCAGATGTGCTGTTAAACGATGCTTCACTGCCTCTACGACATCTCTGCACTGTTTTTCATTCTGTTTTCGTCGCAGCCTTCCGGCCCTGTTTTCTGACAAAGTGAATAATGGACGGTGGGTGATTGACCGATGAAAGGTTCCTGGCTTGTGCAGGCTCCCGGCGAGGGGAGTGCGTTTTTTTTTTTTTTTTAACGAGCCTCAGTCACGATCCTGTGGGAAGTTATCGGAACGAGCGCCGATACATTCGAAGTAGAAAAGAGTGACTGAAGGAAAGAAAAAAAAGAAAGGGGCAGTACGAGCTGAACGAGTGAGATAATGTTAGTCCTCTACGTCGATGCTCTAAAGTTAACCGAGTGTGTACTAGAGGACGCCGAGCAATAACGGCGAACGATAATCACTCGCTCAGTTCTGCATCAAGCGGCTCCACATAAAACAGACAGATTACACCCTGATGGGCCTCAGCTCTCCGCACTTTGAGCTGGCACAACAGTTGCACATCAAAGTCTCTTTTAAGTGAAAAAATATTCTTTGACGGTCATGTGGAAAAGCTTTAGCGGTGGAAGTGTGGGGATAACGGCTGTATCCAATTTACTGAACCATATCTGATTGTTTTTTAGCAGGATTTGACATTCTAGGTGTTTGTTTTCTACTTGAGTGCCGTTAAGTTCAATGGAAGTTTGCAGAGCCTTTAAAAAATTAAATTATGTGAATGGTAGTTGGCAGTGTTGCAAGGAGAAAGTCATCGCAACAGAACAGTGTCCTTCCAAAGATCATGTGGACAAGCAAGAACTTTTTGGTTTAATCTCTTAAGCCCTGAGACTGTTTTACAGATTTTTGCTCTAAAAAAGATCCCCAAAATAAAGTGTGTATATCTCAGCAACCACAATGTCTATTTTTATGCTTTTGGTATCACTGTAAAGGTAACACTTGAGATTACTGTGAAATCAGCATACATGTTACTGGGTCAGAATAAAGCAAGATGCAACACAGCAGAACATGACAAAAAAATCATGTTTGCCAAAAAAATCCAACATATTATCTGCGTAATCTGCGGAGTCTGGGCTTTCATATGATATGTGACCCTCCACGGCAAAACCAGTCGCTTGTCGCAACAGAGGTTTCCGAGAAAAATGAGCGTTTATGTTGCGTGGGGTAAAATTTTGGATTTTTTGTTTTAAGTGTTTTGAAACAGTGGAAGGTCTATACTGTACTGTTGTCAATAAATTTCGCTGAAAAACTTACCCTTTCCATCCTATAAACGTGACTTTCTTGAGGTGAGGAATTCAATTCCAGCAGAATGTTAAAAGTTTCTGTTTTGACCGCTCTACTTCAATATTTACGGTAAATCCACTGGTTGACTAGCGTGAAGATATTTCTCTGGAATCCATCTTCGTCTCCCGAGTTCAGTTAACCTAACACAGGTAGGCTATCCGTGTGGCTGTGAATGCAGCGTAGGCTACCGTAAATACAAATGTAGTCGGGACCGCACCAAGCATCTGTGAGTGCTACGTCGATAGTCAGCTTCAAAGGCAGATTTCTCCGTTTCTCACATGGCGTGACAGGAGAAACCCGACTCCTTTGAATGTTGATATCTCAGTCATATGTCGTCCGATTTTTTCGATATAGATATCATTTTGAAGGTTGATTTATGCCCTTTCATGGAAACATAATAACTCAATTTTGAAAATTTGCGTCAAGCGACTGGTTTTGCCGTGAAGGGTCTTTATCTGCGTAATCTGTGGAGTCTGGGCTTTCATATGATGTACGGTATGCATGGTTAGCCATAGTAGTATAGATTCTACAGCCGTATTTCTTCTACGACCTACGCTTTTGTTCTTTGTTTATTTATGTGTTTGGTGTTGGAATTGTGGTATGTTCATGTGGAATTTGTTGTTTGAGATTGTTAGACGTGATTCTGTCGGTGATGTTGATGTGCCGCATGCATATGTTTGTTTACGTTTACCGACTATTTAAAGCCTTCCTGTTTTACCCAGTACCGGGGGCGATCGGTCTCAAGCCATTAAACAAAAGTTTTGAGAAAGTAAAACTCTGCCAGTATAAGATCCTATTACAGATGAAACATAGCGGTGTTAATTGAATCCAAAGCTGGAATGGAGTTTTCCAAACATAAAAGACAGGGGGTTGGCAAAATAATGTGGTGGGTGTCCTGCGGTGTGTTGGCGCCCACCCACGGTTGGTCCCAGCCTTGCACCCGTAATTCTGGTACAGACTCCAGTATCTGTGATTCTGATTTCCACGCAATTACCGAGACATTTATTGAAAATGGAAGCGAATGGCTTGGTTCCGAAGAAAAACAGCATTGGTTCTGTTATTCTGTCCACAAAAACAGGAGCAAATGCGTAAACGCGCATAAATGACATGCTTCGAGATGTAAACGTGCGTGCGTGGTTGCTCGCGACTCGATGCGGACGCTCGCGATACTACTCACAAAACTCCAGTTCAGTCAAATCTTCCCCTTTATTATGAACAAAACTCATATTTTAGCTGATAAATAACAACAACCAGAGTTTGACTCACAATACAACTATTTACTTGATATTATTCCGGACACACGTCCATACCATTATTGTGATGTGGTTCCGAGTTGTGGCGCAGGGGATTGTGGGAAATGTAGTTCTCTCCCAGAAAGAGATTAACATTGTATATATACTGTAATACATTCCAAAGAAATCACACTATTTTTGGTTCTCTACTTAAATGGCCAATTGAATGGTCTTTTCTTTTGTCAAAATTATTTTGAGTGCAATAAACATTTCAATTTGTTAAAAGAAACTCATGCAGAGAATCTCAACCTCAATTTCTAAAAGCCACTCACCTGTCCGTCAGTCCCGATGCTTCCCCCACAGTCGGTGAGCAGCTCGGACATGTCGTAGTAACTGACAAACTCCCACAGGCACGCCTCCAGGTTGAGGTTCCGGTAAAAGCGAAGTGTTTTCTGGCCCCTCATGGGGGCGCTGTATTGGTATGGGGAGCTCTCCCTCTGCCCTTCCACGTCATGGATGGCCTCGGTTAGGAAGCCATGACGCGTGGATACCTCGTCGACGTCCAGCAGGTTGGAGCAGCGGTGGTTTCCGGCGCGGCTGCCGTCCGGGCTGAGGGTCAGCTCAAAATTGGAGAGCGGGCGAGTGGAGAGAACGGGCAGCATGCCTAATGCAGACACAAGCGACACAGGGTCAGCGACACCAAAATAAGCTCAACAGCGACTCTCAGTCCCTGACCCCGCTTGATCTCAGTCTCTGTCCGGCCTCGCGCACTAGACTTGGCTCTCAGAAGGGCTTAGTAATTACAGGATGAGTCGAGCCGAGCTTTGTAAAGTAGAGGAGGTGCCGAAAGTGCACACATGTGGAGCTGAGAAGTGCTACTATGTTATTAGAACCGCTTCGACACTAAAAGGTGTGACATGAATGAAGTGACATGGAGGCATATTAGCAGTGCAAAAGATGCACATTCACTATATGAAACACATTATGTCGTAAGGCAAAAAAGGCAACATTAATGAACATAATAAATAAACAGTCGACAAAATATTGCTAATCAATAATGTTGACTGCTTATTTTTGCCATTTACACCAGAATGTGTTATCATGTTGTGAACGGGGTCATTGCACTACTAATATCTATTTTTACGACTTCATCAAGTCGTGAAAATTTGTGCCTTTTATTTTAAACATTGTATCATATTGCCTCACCGCGGAATGTGCATCATATTCTGTTGCAAGCTAAAAAATTTAACAAAATAAAGAAATATCACATTTAAGGAGTTGTTTGAAATCACATGAATTAACAAGTCTTTTGAAAATTCAAAAGTTGATGAATCGTTGAAGCAAAAAGACTGAAAAACAGGAAATATAGATGCAAAAAATAGCAATTATTAGAACGAATGAGCAAATCCTCAGTAAATTAATGGAACAATTAATTACTGGCTTCTCTCTTTTGACACTTTTTGGTTAATATTAGTGTTAACATCAACAATGCTGGTTATTCATGTCGCTCTATTCAGTGTAGACTGTTATGAAATAGATTTTACGCCTTACGTGCATGAATTATTTGCCACTAAGGCAAAACCGTTGGGTGGTGGTCCATTCAAGAGGGCAGTGTGCATCAGTATAATTAACCTAATAAAAAGTCCAGTATGAAGTAGGCATCCTCAGATATTTGTATTTATTTAGATAGTAGTATTTGTAAGTACTTAGATACTACCATTTAAGTGTGTTTTCACAGTACTCTAGTTCTCACGTCATAAGCAACAGGAATATGGCATGTTCTTGAAAATATAACTCATTTACATACAATTTTGTAAACAGATTTTATAAACTAGTGTGTCGCTTTGTTGGGGTGGAGATATAACAGCTTTAAGTGAACACTTTTCTCCCACATGATCCTCGCAGCTCAAAGGCTTAAATAGGCGAGTAACACAATGCTTTGAGCAGAACAATAACCTAAGACCGGCTTAAAAGCCCTCACCGCAGGTAGAGTTCTGCTGCAATTTGGACGCCTATAGTGGGAACGCAAAGCGACGGAGGTGTAGCCAGTTGCCATGGCATTACGCATTACAAGATAACGAACAGCTGTAAAGTAGAGAAGTGCGGTAAGATGGAATTATTCCCGCTATTTTTAGGCATCCGGCTTGCTTGTGGCCTACATTCCGGCACCGAAGTGCGAGAAAAAAGGTAACAGATGTTGCGCTGGCGTTCCGCGGTCGGTCCCTCTCGATTTTTGCAGCCGTCTCCAAATCATCAGAAAACAGCCGTGATGAAGACATCGGTTCCCACATCAGGAGCAAGTCATTTACACTAGGACTAGAGCTGTCACTTAAGACTTAATTTACAGCTTAATTTTCTGATCACTTTATTGATTAGTATACTCATCTAAACCATTGATTTCCTCGTTTCTTCACAAAAATCTCACTGACCATTTCATTAACGCTCGTTCATATTGAAAACAAGTAAATCGTAATGATTAAAACTTGTAATAATTAAGAGAGCAATATTCACTAGGTTCCTTTAACCTTATTGTACTGATTACAGTTAGTTTTTTTTCAGTTTCAGTTTTTTCAGTTCATGACTTTCCTCGAATTGCTTAAAACGATGGGAGAAATAAAATAATTAGACAGAGTTCATGTCTCAACAAGCCTAACACTAATACTGTCAATCAATATACAATAAGCCCAGATTCCAGTCTAAACATTTTCATTCATTCACTCATTATCTCAGCTGCTTAATCCCAACTGGGGTCGCAGGGTGACCGGAGCCTATCCTGGGAATTTACGGTCACAAGGCGGGGAACAACCCCGGGGCAGCCTTCAACACACCGCAGGGAACACACACACTCACACATTCACACTCACAATCACACCTTACGGGGCCAATTTTAGAGTCACCAATTAACCTATAGTGCATGCTTTTGGACTGTGAGGGGAAACGACATAATTATGGCTTTCGCCTTGCTGGTGGTCCGTCCTCCTTTTTACACCTTTTTGTTTCCTGATAATTTTAGGCAGGAATCTGCGTGTTCTTGCAGGTTTGGCCACTGTATTTCTCCAATTGCTTTACAAGCATTTTTGCGCAGTAAAAGCCATACAACAACAGACTTGTACAAAACATTTGTATGAATACATGTAATCATTGATATTAAAGGTGGATATTAAAGGAACACGGCAAATATTAATGTTTGTCCAATTAGTAACAATTCTTTAATTGATTAGCCATTAAATAGTAATAATTTATTAGAAAAAATCAAATATTAGAGTTAGCTTTAAAGATAAAATGAAGTGCTATTGAAGCCTTAGGCCTTTACACCGAACCTCTTTAGTGACTCAGTTGGCCACGATTTTTAAATGAAGCCAATAAATGACCAGAGCCAAAAAAAGAGCTGACAATTTACAGGGCATTCAATTAGATATATTGAAGAAATAATTCTTTGAAGTGTTTTAAAAACCATTTTCAAGATCAACATTATCGACTTCTTCAACTACTCAAGGCACCCTAATTAATACATTAATACACCGTTTCTGTCGGATATCCAAGAACAAGAAGCTGTCAACGGGCGGGAACGTGGGCGGGCAGCGGCCCGGATAAGAGTCACAGCGTTGAGGATGAACGATGGCGGGAAGACAAACAGTCAGGGTTTTATTTTCTCACCGTCTATGTGGGGCATGGTGACACTAAGCTTGATGAGGTTGGCACGTTCCGGGTCTTCGATGCCAGTGTAGCGCAGCTTGGCAGAGAATGGCTCGGCACCCACTGTGCCCACTTTACGAGGCTGGCACATTCCTGCCAAGGAATATCAAAGAAAGTCATTAGCCTGCTACTTTTTTCCCCTGATTATCTTCTCGGCCCATCCTGCAGTCACAGTTTGCGCCCAGAAACACATGATAAACACTCAATCCTGGCACCTCTAGGACGTACCGTACTGAACGTATTTAACGTTCGTGTTTCTGAGCCTGATGCTGTTGTTATGTGTTCATTCTTTATATAATATAATATGAGAGAAGTTCTCTTTATCACCAACAGATGGCTAAGGGAGCTTTTGTTCTTGGAGAGACTGAATTAAGAAATCGTTGCACGATGAGGTAATTATGTCTCTTAAGACAACAGACGGCTGGACAGAGTGGCACATTACATTGTCCAGTACGTTTTGTAGCTTTCGCTATTAGCAACTTAATTAGGCTTGGAATTCCCCAATGAGTTTCTGTCTGGCGTTTTAATGAGTCGAGTCGTTTGCTTAAGGCAAGTCAAGAATTTCAGTCCAAACAGCATAAACATTTACTCATTCAACACAGGTTTAACTACGGAATGTTAAGATTTTTTGGTTTAAATACATTCACTGGCAATGATATCAGAAACACTTTGTCTGTAGATGTTGTGATCTCCCACTAGAATTTTGTAATGTTAGTATTTTTGATCACAGAAGCATTCTTGGCCAGGGTTGTTGTCCACTTTCAACTCCACAGAGGCACTGCCTTGTGATGCCAGTGTCACTGCTGTGTTGAGATCCACCGATACAACATTGATATCTGATACTGGTATTGATACTGACTCAAATAACAGGATCAGTAACAATTCAGTAACAGTTAATTAGTTTAAACTAAGTTAATCTTTACAATTTCATACTACGAATAGTTTTACTATGGATTTTATTTCCTGACCAATTTGTTGCTGCATTAAAAGGTTTACACTTTATGAGTTACTACATGACGTTAGGAAGGCAATGTTTAAGTCAAGTCTGATGCTGCACTCTTCCACAAATTGATCAGAGAGGTACCCATACCCTAGTATTTGTATCAGTATCGGGGACTGAAAAAGTTGGATCTGTGCTTTCCTAGTTAAAATGAGCCACAATTAGAACAACAACAGGCCAAATGAGGTTGTGTGGTCACAGTGACCGGTAATGAACACAGAAGAAGGTAGGAGACAAATGGCTTTCTGTGACTTGAGACCTAGGCAATTAACCATGAATGTATCTAAACATTGGTATTTAGTTCACAAACAATTTAATCTAAAATATACGGTATATTTAAAAATTTTGGTTACACGGTTTCGACAAATTCAACTAAAAATGCGTATAAAAAAGCCACAGCTAATTAATTGTAATTGTGGTAAAAGTTTCCAATAATCATGATGCTGATGTAAAATCATACTGACTAAGCACACTGTGTACACCCATTAAAAAGGAAAGCAATCTAAAGTAACTGACGAGTGAGTAAAGATAACACATTTACATTACAAATAAGGTGACCAAAAAGCATCCAGACCCTATTTGTTGCTAGGCAAGAAAAAGCCTGGTCTAACTCTAGCTTTATTAAAACCGCACATTAACTGAAGCCTGACCTTCCTGCGTGCTGATGGAAACGATGGGGCTGCTTAGCTCCAGCCCCTCGTCTCCGTCCGAGTTGACAGCCCGGGCGGCGCATTGCACCCTTGAGCCAGCCTGGAAGTAGATGGAGTCCAGGGTGATCATCTTGGAGGAAGTGAAGAACGTGTCAAAATCCACCTCCCTCATGGGGCTGGTGACTCCGTCTTGGCCGCTGGGGGCGCTGACGAGCCAGCGGTAGCGGGTGAGGGTGTCGTTGATGCGTTCGCTCACACAGATGGACCCCGTTCGCTCGTAATCCGGGTACCTGGTGTTACAGGCCTGGAGGAGAAGATCATGTCAGTGCTTGAACTATTCTGGACACGTACACCCTTGTGCACTTGGAAAGAAGTGTCCAATTTGTTATACGCATGAACTTTCCAAAAACCATAAATTGTTCACAGTGTGATCTGTTTAAAGACTGTTTCACAAGATAAACAGAAATTAACTATAACTATAACGGGCATCGCAGGTGATGTAATGACATCCAAGCTAACACAAAAACGTACATAGCACAAATCAGATATTTAAATTGACATTTATGGCATTTAGCACAGACTCTTATCCAGAGCAACTTTCTTTACCTAATTTCAGGGAGAGGGTTAAGGGTCTTGCTCAGGCACTCAATGATAGTAGTGCTGGAGGTCGGATTCAAACCCACAACCTCTGGTCCAGAGGCAAATGTCCTAACAAGTTGATCTCCACCACTTATCTATTATCTTATTATCTTACGGAGTAAATGATTTTAAGCTAACCTGGACACATTATTTTACAATTATGTCATTAAAAGAATATCATCCACAAGTTCACGGTGTCCTCATTTGGGGGTCTGAGGTCTGTTTCCTCTAATCAATAAACTGAATCAGGTGTATACTGTAGGTGTTGGAATATAACATGAAATATCTGCTTTAAAAACAGAATTGCAGTTATATATTTTAAAATATGAACTGCTTTCTTATTTTTCACAGACGTACAACTGCAATAGTTCATAAAAGAATAGCAACCTGTACATTTCATACTCAGAACCACTTATTGCAAAGTCAGACAACAGAAAAAATAAAAATAAACAAATATATATGATCATACACCAACGGTGGGTAAACAACTTATATTTCAATGACACGCACCAGTTGGTATGCTTTATACTGTACAGTACTTACAGCATATATCACTATACGAGTGAGAAAATTCCGTCTAGATTACACAGCCTACTTGCTTGTATTATCATTCAGTAGCCGAGTTTTATTCACCAATCTAATATTGTATTTTTACTAGACTACTTTAGCAAGAACTAGATTAGTTCTGTGAGGGTGCGAATGGGTGTCCTGTTGAAGTGTTCTTTTCCAGGTCTCAAGACCTTTTTCCCTGTGCAGAACATAGTATTAGATGGACACAGACATCGTAGCTGGCTTTATTAGAAACACTTTGTTTGCAGATTGTGTGATGTCCTGTTTGAGGATATTCATTTTTCATTTTGTCATTTTCCTGTTTTGACCACAGAAACATTCCTGGCCGGAAATACAGAGTCATGTCTGATGTCTCTTCCACACAGTGAGACATGCATCTTATTAATTAACCCTCCTGTTATGCTGCGGGTGAAATTGCCTAAACATTTTTTAGTTTTTTTCAGAATTAAACTTCAAAACTATTGTGTTTTATATGTAGGTCTTTCTAATGTACATCAAAAATGAGTGAATTATCCTCATTAAACCATGATCTGTGAGAGGTAAATAACACCATTACACCAAATATTGATTGAAATGGTAAGTAATGGAGTTAATAATGATATAAACAATGTTTATTTGGGATCTTTTGGTTTCTGACACTTTTGGATAATTAAACATGCCCCGAGTCAAATTGACCCAGGAACATCATTAGTGTTCCTGAGAAATGAACATAACAGAAGGGTTAACTCTGGTATCAGAATAGTACACAGTATCGACCCACAGCCAAAGTTCACGTATCTGTATCAGTATAGGGACTGAAAAAGTTGGACCATTCCTAGTTGAAAGTGAACCACTATTAGGTAAAAAGGAGTCCTGTAAAATGGCCGGGGACGAATACGATGATTTAGGACAGGGCAACTGAGAATGTGTCAAAATTTATTGAAGTAAGAACTAGAACTTAATTAGGATGTGTACTTCTTTTGCAAAACTTTGCACGGGTGAGGTGTTATTTTCTCAGTGTTTGTGTAGAACACAGCATCAGACACAGAAATCCCAGCTGGCTTTAAAAAAAAAGTCTTTGTAAAAAAACACTGCACTGACAGTGCCTGATTTAACTAGTTACAGATAATTTAGTCAGACAGAAATGCGGAGTCGTCGCCGAACACACACACAAACACATACTTCACCCGCTCGGACAAAACAAGGATTTCACAGTGCTGTAAATATCGATTACCTTTAATGCACTTGCACAAAGCGATTTGGTTTATTGCACCTCCCTTATGGGAGCGGTGTACAGGTTTCGCAGCTGGAAATCAATTCTCCTGTCCAGTTTTTCACTCTCATTAACCTACATGGCTTCCAGCTCCGTGGCCAAAGCACTTAGACTCCCACCTTTCCCCCTTTTTTTCTCGTGGCGAAGAGGCACATGTTTTTGCTAATGATGAAAGCCCTTACCGTTTCCCGAATGAATGAAACTCAGAATAGTAGAGAGGCCTGCGGAGTGCTTCGAATAACGAACGACCACTTTTCGTACCCTTACAGGCAGATGCTTTCCCCTCACTTTCCCTCCCTACTTGAGATACTTTAAGGTTTGCTGATTGGTGCTACAAGAACTGGGGTTTGTCTGTTCTTTTATGATTCAAGGTTACTTCTGAGATTCTTGTGTTCAGAGAAAAAAAAAACCTTGCTGGGCAGAAATCGAAATTACGACTGAAAGCACACAAGGCTTTTAATCACTATTATTTTGTCCATTCAGTTATATTTTAGAACGTAAATGGTAGACGTCCGTGCTGGCCTTGGGCCAGAGAGTTCTTTCAACAAATAACCGATAATTAAACTCAATTAATTTAGCCTGTGCCCACAACAAAAACGTCCTTATCGTCGTAATTACAGATACATTCACACTTTTGTGGCACATTTTTGCACATCCATGACAACTAGTCTGACGTGATTGACCTACCGTTACACAGACCACCGGATAGCCAGCCGGAGTATGGGGGCTGTCTTTATTCCGTTTGATGGCATCATAGTGTAGCAGGGAAACGACATGTGGAAGCGAGGGGAAAGTGACGTCCGCCATGCTATTGGTCTCCTCGATGTAGACTATGGCCTTGGTCACCTGCCAGTCGAAAAACAGGATCCATTAAACAAATATTCACACTCCAGAATGGTCTATAGTCTGAATAAAAGTCAAATTGTGTTCTGTTCATGATGCAAATCTAATCTGCCTATATTTCACTATATATTGTATAGTACTTTATAACATTATGGGCTGGTTTCTTGCTCTTGGATTAAGCCTAGTCTTGGACTAAATTGTAATACCAATGGAGATTTACCATTCAAACTCAAAATTAGTCTAGGACTAGTCTTAATCCACGACTGGGAAATTGGCCCTACAGTATATGTGTACTAGGGCTGCTCGATTATGAAAAAAAAACATAATCACGATTAATTTGGTCAATCTTGAAATCACGATTATTTAACACTTTACTTTGTGTTACTATTAAAGACTTTATGCTGCTCTCCTCCTTCTGCCATCTTTACCGCTCAGACTGTACACCGCCACCAGAACACACACGTGCGTTCAGTCTTCGGAAGGTGCGTTAGTGCGCGTGCGTGTGTCATTCGGAACACAAGACAAAATATGAGTATACTTGCAGAGCGTAATGTGGCAAAATAATTGTAATTATAATTGTTTTTTGTCGATTACATTATTTTTGTGATTGTTTGGAGCTGAAATTGAAATTGAAATTAAAATTCGATTAATTGCACAGCCTTAATGTGTACTATTTTAGATTAGCATTTTCCTAACTATCTTTAATGTAATCTGTTGAATAATTTTTTCATTATTTAAAATGACGCCTTACATCTCAATACATGTTGTACTTTATAACTGTGTATGGGGCTAACACAGAAACTGCCGCAAAAAGATGACGGCCATCTTTAAAAAGATTTACTTCACCACTATTTATACACGCATCACCCTATGTTAATAAATAAATCAAAGATTTTTCAAGGTATACTGTGTATTGCCGATGTATTCTGGGCTTAAATAATACAAAGCCTTAAATGAAAAATACAGAGCATTCACATAAAATTCACAATCTAAATAACACCAGATCAACTAGGGTCATAGTATATGGATATACCATGCAGTGAACAACCTACTGAAACTGTTTTTTTTTTAAGAATATCAAATCAAAGTTCACCTGTTCTCATTATGGGACAAATTACAATATTTCTCCACTGAAAAAAACTCTACATCTACAGGCTAACAGGCATAAAACTAGCACTAATGAGCAAATGGCCACAAACAATGATCTCAAAATCTATGATGGTCTATGCTGTTTTTAATTCCAAAAGGCATAATTTCTTTTATTCTCTCTGCACTAAATATCTGTTGTGTAGTGAGTGTTCTGGTGAGACTACAATATAGTAGAATTACACAGTTTTTAGATGATTTCTCAACAACAAAGATAAACTTCCTTGGTTGCTAACTAATGCTCATCTCTGCTAGCTATCATCCAGCAGCTAATGCAAATTTCCACTAGCTAATACCAACTTCTGCTAGCTAACAGTAACTTTTGCCAGCTAATGCTATTTTCCAGCAGCTAATACTAATGTCCGCTAGCTAATGCTAACTTTTGCTAAGTAATACTAACTGCTACTAACTTCTAATAGCTAGGGCTAACCTCTGCCAGCTTACACCTACTTCTGCCAGCTAACACCGAATTCTGCTAGCTAATATTGGCCGACTAACTCCTGCCAGTTAATGATAACTTCTGACAGCTAATGCTAGCTAAAGGAATTCAGCATTCGTTAGCAACCTAGTGAAGGTGATTGCTGTTTGCTCTAAATGACTCTTCTAAACATTTGTGACATTCTTGTTGACAAGTTGTTTCTCGGCTCCTTACTGATCCTGTTCAAGCATACTGAGCATCTAAAAATATGAAAAAACTCTAAAACTATAAACATTCAGCATCGTACCTGTGTCTCGGCCACCATGTTCTCATCAGGCTTGAGGTGGACAGTGAACGCTTCTCTCATCTCTCTTACCCCATCGTACAGGATCTCCACCTCCACAACATGCTCTGTGTCACCCTCCTTAAATTCAACATCTGAACACATAAACACACAAAATCACACACACAATTACATTCTTAGTGTCTGAACAGGATAGAAATCCAAAGACCTAAGATACAGGCCTAGTGTTCTGACAAAGAACTGTAATGAAGGATACATATGTTCCTTACCCTGGGAGATTGGGTGGTAGTCCTCCCCCGACACGGCCGAGCCATCCTTGGTGTGAATTCTGACCACGGACACCATAGACGAGTCTCCTGCCCGATGCACTGGAATCCGCACTATGGTGACCTGTCCTTGCTCTTTTGGCTCGCTCACACTGAACTTCGTCTCAGCAAACTTGATTATGGGCTCTGGACAAAAGGATGCGCTCAGAGTTAAAAGAGTACTAGAGTGTTTAATCGTACAGTTTAAGAAATGTTTGTTTTAAAAAATATATATATACAGAGAGCAACACAACACTAAAACTAGACTTAAATTACTAAAATGAAAGAATTAGAACATACAATTTGATTTACCTTGAAACTTTAACTAAGCAAGTAAACGTCAGTTTTTTAAGTTGAATCAGATGGATTGCTCTGTGTGTATAACATATTAACACTAGAACGGCTGACTGCGTCAACTGACGCAAATCAAACAAAATCACTGCTACTTCTCATTGAAGTTCTTGCTCCAAAACCTGAAAAAATCTGACTTTTTTTTCATTCTTGAACAAAACATGGTAACACAAACTAAATTGCTGGTGAAATGGGTATGTTACAGCAGTATATACCTAGAATGGCAATTGATGCAGTCAGCCGTTCTAGTGTTAACACGCTTTAAACCTAGCATACTCACAACTTAGAGTTTTATGTTTTTCCATAAACAGACTTTAAAAACCTAAGTTGTAACACTGTAAAGGTTAGCTGAAATGGCATACATTATTGTTTTTAATTTGAAGCAAATGAAAGAAATTGGTTGACATCATTAACTGATCAGATCATTTCTACAATGTATATGGGATCGATCCACATATTTTCTTTATGTATCATTACAAAAGTTTTGCAATCATTGAGGCTGAGGGAAAAGGTATTGATCAGGCATTTACAATTACAGCATGTATCAGACACTCTTTTCCAGTCCAAATTCCCTTTCCTAATTACAGGCACAGTTTCCCAGGGGCAATTCAGGGTTAAGAGTCTTGCTCAGAGGCAAGGTGACCGGTGGCTCATGCAGTTGGATTTGATCCTTACTATTTCTTGGCATATAGGCAAATATCCAAACCCTTGGCTAGTTGGACTTTTGTTTAGGCTATGTAGCTTTATTAAGGTTTATTAAAGCACTGTGTCCTGCTATGAGGACGATGCTTTTATAAAATTAAACAAGTTGATTAATTATCAAAGGCAAAAATAAAAAGCAAAAAAGAACAACATTAAATGATTAAATCAAATATATGAAGACAAACATAGAGGAAAACTCAGAATGTTGATTGAACCCTTTTAAGCATTCACCTCATTTTTTTCCTATTAGAGTCCTTTTAGAGTCAAATGCTTAGTAGATGATCCCTTTAAGAAAATTCTTTAATCATCAGTTAATCCTCACAATTAGTCAATCATCTTTGTTTCCATCTTTCTGCTAAAACAAAATGTTTGTGCCTAAGTTAAGGTTTATCTGCAGGATGCTGGTTTCTTTAACAAGCTAATGGTAGACCAGGAATTTATGAATAAATGTAGTTGAAAGGGGATTTTCACAATTCGTCCAAGGACAGTGATGTGCTCATGTACAACAGAGTTGTGTTGGTGGTTAGCTTAGAGTTACTTCAGTTATTGTTCAGGCATCAACAACTAAAAACATGCACTATGCTACATGAGTAAGTTGGGATTGATTTCATGTGCTCGAGTTAAAGTGTCTCTTGAAAATCTTTAGCCTTTTGTGGTCAAGATTCTTTATGTAACATGAGACATGGTGATTGAAGCAAGCATGCAAAAAAAATGCATGAGTATGTTCTTCAGAGTGTGAGGATTCTGCTCTTACCTAATAACAAATCTCAAATAAGAAAACACTGGCGAATGTCAATTTTTGTGAGAACTGTGTAAGTGGATTTTAAGAACAGATTTCTTCTTAAGAACTTTATTAGTCTTAATAAGGTGATGGTGGAGCAGTGATCTCTGTAATTGTAACACTGTGCTGGTCACCATAAGATTTGGGGGTTTGCATCCCACAAGCCTCTAAAAACCAAAGTTGGGACCCTGGGCAAGACCCTTCATGCCAAGCTGCTTAAAAGAGACTATCCCTGTAGCAATTAAGGAAATGTAATGGATAAGAGAGCTTGGAAAAGGCCTCAAACAAAATTGTGTGGTCAGTAAAAATTCGTTGGATATCCATTAATTGTTATTGATTCAACTGCAACAGTGAATAATGGTAGAAGCATAAAATATATATAAAAAGAAAAAAATATGAAATGAAAATGTTACAGAATGTCCCAGGTTAGCTTAAAAGGCCCACACCTAATCCTGACAAATATGCATTTATTCTCTTTGATTATAAAATACAAAAGCAAGCAGAAAGAAAGTACAGAACCGAACGCCGTTTGGTGTGTCTCTCTCTTACTGTCAGTGTGGTCTTTTATCTTGACGAGCGTCTCATTCTGTTTGCCCACAGAGGCTCCGTGGGAGGAGGCGCTGTTGGCGGCCCCCAGCACGAGTCTCAGCTCTTCTTCGTCTTCGTACAGCGAGTCGTCCACCAGAGTCAGCGTGCACGGCTTCTCCACCTCGCCTAGGGACGGAGATGGAAATCAGCCTCGTTCATGCGCTCGCAGCTGACCTTTACTGCGTCCACCGATGCCGCCGTGATAAACACACCATGCAGCGATCGCCTGCACCCTTAAAGTTCAGGGAAAACATTTTTGGCATTCTTCTTGCCTGATAAATGTTATTTCTAGGCTGCGTTTTCAACGTGTTTTCTCTTGCCTGCTGGTTGTAAACTACAACAAAGACACAACATTTCAACAATTTTGGGCACAGTTACTTGTTCTCATACTATTTTTGGCAACTATTATTCTACCAATTAATGAGTTACAAATGAGGCACAAATTGAATTTTATGTTTTGAATAAATAGGTTTTTTTCCTCTAAATAATTGTTTGCCTTAAAAAGACACCCATCATTCTCTCCACCAAGGTCATGAAATGGCTTGAGATTAACCTACTAACCCTGATCTACATTTTAAGGTTTGATGCTGATCTGCCCACAATAAATTAGTAATAACTTTATTTTAAGACATGGTTTATCAATAATACATTTTCTATCCAGACATTGTTTATCACTAACTCTATACTTCGCATGATCAATGAAAAAATGAACATTTTCTTGTGGCAATCTTTTTACTTCCTGTGTTATTATTTGGTTTTAAAAACCAATCTTCCAATTCAGTTTGACATTTATTTTACTGATGTGATAACGATTCGCAATTCTGAGAACAATTCTGTAATTTCACACTAATGCATGGAATTGCAAAGCATATCCTGAACTGTAGGTGTCTTTCAAACGGCATTGGACACTTCTCATGCAAGTTGCCACTTTGTTTATTAAAGAACTTTTATGCAGCAAATACTGTTAAACATTTCATAGTTTAAAAAAAAATAACTGCAGTGCATGCTGGACATAAAAGTGTATTTTTCGTCATATTGCAATTACTTTTATCACAGCAAAAAGCTGACTTAATTATAAAACACAATACATTGACCTTATCTGACAAATGGTTTTTAATGAAAAATGAACATTTTTGATTTGGATATTGCTTTGATTTATTCTGTGTTCAATGATATAAATGAAATGTTCAGGTAATTAAATATATTATTATATGATAGAAATCATATTTTTCTCTCCTGTTTATGGGATTAAACAATCTATATTTTGTATGGTATAGGCCACAACTATTATAATAAAACACAAACACAATATCTTAATTCAATGCCTTGACATATGCAATTTCATATGTAATCAGTGAATCAGACTTGAATCAAATCTGGAATTATGTGATAAAATAAAATAAAATCTGACTGAACTGACACCACAAATGAATCAAATTGAGCCGTTGTGAGTGAGATTTGAACCTAATTTGGCACTATGTGAAGAAAAAATAAAATCAAACTTGATTAAACTGAAATCACACATGAATCTAATTGAGCCATTGTGAATCAATTGATTGTATTCCAATTAAAGTCATTTATTCATTCATTCATTCATTCATTATCTGAACCTCTGAATTCCAATCAGGGTCAGGGGGTGACCAGAGCCTATCCCGGAAACTTATGAGCGCAAGGTGGGGAACAACCCTGGGCAGGCGCCAACACACCGCAGGGCACAAACACTCACAATTAACTCACACGCCAATGAACCTATAGTGCATGCCTTCGGACTGTGGGAGAAAACCCACACGAAAATAGGGACAGCATGCAAACTCCACACAGAAAGGCCCTATGGCCGTCCCGGGGGTTCGAACCCAGGACCTTCTCGCTGTGAGGCGGCAGCGCTAACTGCACTGCGCCACCGTGCCGCCCCCAATAAAATTTAAAATGGCACAATTTGATTCAGGTTTGTGCCATCAGATCCTGAATTGGAATTCTACGATGACGTCACACATATCAATCAAAACAAATCTTTGGAAATTTCTGATGGTGTAAATGTTGTTTACCTGGTAAAAAGGTGATGAGGGACACATCAGTGTTGGGCCTCTCCTCAAAGTCTTTGGCCACCTCGGCCGAGCCCTGCCGTGTGTAGCATCGCACGCTGGACGTGTGGCTGAGGTCTCCACTGCGCTGGATCACAGCGGTAAAGTGGCCTTCACTCTCGTCCCCCTCCAACACCAGCTGCTTAAACTGCATCTTAGGCACTGCAGCGTCAGAGAACACGTTCAAAGAGTTTAACATTAAATGCTAATGGAGTGTACAAGTGTTTCACAGGTTTGAAACCTTCCACATAATTACATAACAGTATATATCATATTTGAGCAGCTAACTAAAATTGGGCAGCCGCTAACAAAATTTACAGATGCTACAAACGTGGTTGCTGATAAGCTAATGCACTGTGAAAACTGGAGCCACGTCGTCTCGTCTCTCTGTAGACCTGTACAGTATATAGACTTTTAACAGGAACTTGTAAAAGAGAGCTCATAACCCCTGTCCTAGCCTCACTCCACTGGCTGCCTGTGTATTATAGAGCTCATTTATTCAGAGCTCTTCACGATCTTGCGCCGCCTTATCTAGCTGAGCTCCTCCACCCCTACACACCTTGTCGGTGTCTCAGGTCAGCTGGTAACCTGCTCCTGGAAATACCGAGATCCAGGAGGATTCTCAGAGGGAATAGGGCTTTCTCTGTTGTTGCGCCCAAATTATGGAATAACTTGCCCTTGCACATTAGAGAGGCCCCCACACTGTCCACTTTTAAAACATGTCTTAAAACCTATTTTTATATTTTGGCTTTCGGCCCTAGCAGGACTTTAGCTATCTGGCCTTGGTCTGTTATTTGGTTTAAACTATATCTTTGTATTTTTTTTCTTCTTACTTGTTTTTATTGCTCCAATGTACAGCACTTTGTGTCAGCTATGGTTGATTTAAAGTGCTTTTATAAATAAAGATGGTATGGTATGGTATAGCAGATATGACAAAGTTTACTTTGACTAAAGACTAATCTTTTCAGTAGCTTATCAGTAGCAGAACTTTTTTTCTCTGTAGCTTGTGGTGTAACTACTGTATTAAAACAGTAGCTTGGTTGCAGCTCAGCTACTTTATATCATACATAGCTTTAACTCCTTAAATCTTAAGCCATATTTCAAGAATGATTACTGTAGCTGAGCTACCTACAATAAATCAGTAACAGTATTGTTATAGCTTGTTCTATGAAGTTGTTCTATGTTTATTTAATGCTTCTTAACTAGCCATTTGATAATTCTGACAAGAATTATACAAATATATTTGTAGTGTATTGTGGCTTTCAACTGTTACGGAGGATAGCTGTCTGGCAGATGGAAATAGCAACAGGCAAAATGATAAGTGGGAGTTTGAAAAACAAGGACTTCATTATAGCATATTAACCTATTACTGACTTAGCTGAGCTAATTTATTTCCATGTTATTTCATTTGCCAGGCTTGGAAGACAGAGAGACACATGTAATGTACCGTGGGTCGAAATAAAAAGACTAAATAATTGTAAGCAATTGTGTGACAATTAAAAACAAACTATTCTATGGACCGAAACGGAATACTGGAATATTAGCAATGCTAATGGATGATGAATGGAATAAAAAGTCTAGTGGGAACAAGTGTGCCATGGATGTAGGCACTCACATGTATATTAAAGTGAGTAGTTGTCAAACCACAGCACAGCACACAGTGAACCACAATAAAATATGACCTCTAAATTTGACCCATCTGTGAAGGAGCAATGGGCAGCTTTTCTGCAGCACAGAGTGGTACCTTGCTCATGAGTATCTCAATGGTACCTTTACTGGTCTGGAACTTGAACAGGCAACACTCTAATCACAGAGCCAACTCCCTAACCGTTATGCTGCCAACTGTGCCGTGTAGTATATAGTAATACATGACAATTCTTCAAAACTCTTTCAAATCCAGGCACCAGTTGTGTGATTAGGACCTTTTTGTAAAAAACTTGAACCTACAACGTCACTCTTGCACCAGAAAGGGACTTAATATATTAAGTGATGACAGAGGGGTAGCTTGAAATATTGGGTGATAAGAAAGGTGAGGTTCAAAATATTGGGTGATAAAAGGAGGGATGCTTGAAATATTGTGTGATGAGAAGGGCAGGGGGCTCAAAATATTGGGTGATTTAAAAATGGGGGGCTTGAGATAAAGTGTGATGAGAAAGGGGGGGATTGAAATTTTGTGTGATGAGAAGTTGGGTGCTTGAAAATATTCTTATATACCAAAAGGGGCTCTATCAAACAAAGTTGGGACACCACTGAGTTATGGGAACATTTCATTCCGTACAGTATGCACTGTAATTACGACAAAGTTCGGGTGCACTAACAGTCTGAGACGGAGTCGTTGATGAAGACGGTGGCTCTGGCCCGCTCTCCCAGAACGCCGTCGGAGGGCATGCGCAGGACGAGCTCGAACCTCTCAGCTCCCTCCAGCAGTGGCTGGCCCAAATCGTCCAGCACGGTGACCCTTACAGTCTGCGTAGTCACTCCTGGGGCAAAGTCCAAACTCTTGCTGATCCCTACGTAGTCCACTCCGGCTAGAAGACAAGCGAAGGGCCCCAAGGGCAGAGGTGAGAGAGAGGTCAGGTTATATTTAACACGTAAAAGCACAAACTTGCTCACAGTGTAATCTGCTTTCAGAAGGAGTGCAGTCACTTTTTTTAAAAAGGTCTCCGAAGCCAAGGTTACGCAGAAAGCTCTCAGCTCACCATGGCAGGGCAGTGTAAAAAACGTGTGAGAAAACTGAGGAGGAGGATTCTTTTTTTCTGGATAAGACCCACTCTGTTTTTGCTGGCGGGATTTTTTTAGGGACAAAGCTTAATATTTCTTCACACGTTGGCCCCTTCGCTGCTCCCAAAGCAATTTTCTTGCAAGACACTTCTTGCATTTTTGAAGATTTTTACATTTATAGCATCGAGCTGACGGTCTTATTCAGAGCGACATTTGTTAATTACGGGGACATTTCTTTCCCTGGAGGAACTGGGGGTTAATGCCTTGCTGCGGGGCACAATGGTGGAAGTGACGGAGGCATTATGCAGACATGATTGGACTCATGACCTCTTGGTACATAGCCGAGTATTCTACAGCCAGTGTTGTGGAGTAGTTAACTTAAATTACTAACTTAACTACTATTTTTCAGTAGCTTATGAGTAGTGAAAGTTAGTGATTATTAGTCATTGTGAACACACAACAGCACACAGTGCACCACAACGAAATGTGACCTCTGCTTTTTACCCATCCGAGAAGGAGCAGTGGGCAGTTGACATGGGCAGTGCCCGGGGAACAGTGCTTGGGGACGGTACCTTGCTCATGACTACCTCAGCAGTACCTTTACCGGTCCGGGATTCTTCCAGCAACCTTCCGATCATGGGATGAACGTCCTAACTGCTACGCTACCAACTGCCACAGCGAAGCTACTTTTAAAACACTTGTAAAATTAACTATTGTTTTACAAACAGAGATGTTTGTTTGACGTGGCAAAACACGGTATAAAGGCTGGTATGTTCAACTACCCGGTGTTTCTGATTGGTGAATTTGCAGAAGTGGCATCTGATGCCCGATAGTGCACTCTTGGCAGCTGCAAAATGGAGTTGGAGGATGGAGTCCATCTTACCAGAGACGAAAGCAAGAATTCATGGCTGTGAAATAACGTTTTTTCTGTGGTTTGTAGTGTAGCTCAGTTACTTTTAATCATAAGTCATATTTAAAAGTAACTGATTTTTGTAGATCATGTCAGAAATCGATCGATCAATCAAGCAACCAGTGAATTAATCAATCAACGCAGCACAAAACCATTTCATTACCTAAGCAGGGGAGATTGAATTGATGCAGCCGCTTTAGCCAAGTCAAGTTATAAAAGAAGGCTGCACCACAATGCGTTTGATGCATTAAAATGTATGCACGAAAGCTGTTCGCTAATGTAAATCAGCAACACTGGCGAGTCTGGGTGCATAAATTTTAAATGGAAAACTAAACAAACAAATAATTAATGAATCCTGCCCACTCGTAGAGCTTACAGTACAGGGCCAGAGTTCACAGTCAGATAGAAAACCAGGAGACATGATCATTAAAATATGAAATGTTAAATAAATTTTTAAAAATCACACATAGCTCTAGGCTGAAATTATCGAGTAGGAGAATAAAGAGTTATTTCTATGCTCATCAGCAGCACTCAATAACAGTTCAAGAACAATAACACATGAGGTCTCTATAACAGCACAGAGATGGAAAGCTATAAATTAAACATCCAGTATAAGAACTAGTGCAATGTAATGCTCCCTTTGTTTGCAGTACCTTCAGCGGAGACAGGGTCAGTCTTACGAGTTCGGACAGTGACCGTGGCCGATTTGGAGAGATCTGTTCCCGTCCGCCACACTCGCACTTCTACGTGGCCGTCGCTCTCATCCACGTGGTATTCGTTCTCGCCGAAGTAGAATACAGGGGCTGAGAGAGAGAGAGAAAAAAGATTTTAGGGAAGAACTAGAATATTTATTATTATCATTTCCCTTCTAGTTATCTGGAAGCGCCATTGAGACCTGGCCAAGAGAGCAGCAGGAAAACTTTCAATGTAGTAAATTACAACATAAACGATGTTCAACATAAAATATTAGGGGAATAATGATTTTTCAAATCCATAGTTCAGTTCATATCTCATTTTTTGGGGAGGGGGGTGAAGGCAGATGCTCTTATACAGAGCAACCTCCATTTCCGAATGACAAGCGGTGTTGAAATTAATCACATAATCGATGCACCACGATGCAGACATGGTCGATTCTGCATTGATGCATAATTGATTGAATTGGTTTTTAATCGGCGGTCCGCTGTGCCCTAGTGATCCGCGGTGGCACTGCAGGTGGTCCGTGACATGCAATCCAGTTTCACTACTGAAATCACACTTTAATAAAATTTTTCATTTATTTATTTTTTCAAAACATGTCCAGATGATTTGGGCATCTTTATGAATCATGAATTTAAAGCAAATATCTAAAAAAGTAATAGAAAAAATAGAGAACAATCTGTGTGGTGGTCCCTGAGACCAGTTGAAAACGCCTGGATTATATCATAATGACACTGCTGGGTGATTTTCTTGCTACAGATTAAAAATTCTAGTTAAAAAGAACATCACGGTAGTAACTATAGCTGTCTGATCTGCAATCCATGCCCAATCCGTGTGCATTGTTGAAGTAATGTAGAAAAATTGATGGGCTGCATGGGGATGCAACGTGATGCATCGAGATGTATCGAATCGTTGACCAGATAATCGCAATCGAATCGAATCTTGAGACCAGTGAAGGTTCACACCTCTACTTATTACAGGGGCAGTTACCATGAGAGCAACTTAGGGTCTTTCTCAGGGACCCAATGATGGTAGGATTTGAACCCTGGTAGGACTGAGAGAATCCTGGTCCAGAGGTGAGAATCCTAAGCACTAGACCACCACCACCACCGCCCAATATTACATTCTGTTTCACAATGTCATCAATGTTTAGTAAAGCCTGATGTCTTACACGCAAAAGAATGATCCCAGTTTCTTGATCAGTGAGGTGTACAGATTTTTAATACGACACTGGTATTAACACAGATATGTTACACTGATTCAATAGAAAATGATTTAATGTCTCCTGATATCATGCAGGACGGCACGGTGGTGCAGTGGTTAGCGCTCCCGCGTCACAGCGGCAAGGTCCTGGGTTTGAACCCCGGGGACAGCCGTAGGGCCTCTCTGTGTGGAGTTTGCATGCTCTCCCTGTGTTCGCGGGGAAGCGCTCCGGTTTCCTCCCACAGTAAATTGGCAACTCTAAATTGGCCCCGTAAGGTATGAATATGTGTGTGTGTGTATGTGTTGGCGCCTGCCAGGATAGGCTCCAGTCCCCGCGACCCTGTTTGGGATGAAGTGGTTCGGATAATGAATGAATGAAGGAATGAATGAATGATATCGATATCATGCAGCTGAATTTTGATACAGTGTAATTCAGACGCCAACATCTAATATGAGGCAATTATTATATGCTGATTTAACATTTCCATTTATATCAAATCACAAAATAAAATATTGTCGTTACACCTCTGCTACACAGACCTTGTCATCTGGAACCAACTTTAAGTGATCATCTAAATACTAAAATTGTTTGCTCTACACATGCACACACCTTTCTACACGATACCCGTATGCATCTCACTTCCATTTACGGTTTCATCTACAGAGGGAGTTTTTCCTTGCTGCCATCTCCCTTGGCATGCTCATTAAGGGCTTTGTTTGGGAATACGGAAAGCTGCTTTGTGACAATGTCTACTAATTAAAGTGAATTGAAATTAATTTTTTTAAACCATTAGCTCCCACTTAGATCAAAACAAAGACTCATTATATGTGTTCAAAAATATAGTCATCTTTAGTTATTTGGTACATTTAAATAACCCAACTTAACAAAACTGGTTGTCATAATGGACAACCGGGCATTTACTGTGTGAGAAGCAACTGACCAGAGGCAAAGCCACTTCTTGAAAAGTGTGCAAGAAAGAGAACAAACAACGCCAACAAACTGAGTGGAGCAAAGAAATCAACTTGACACCGAAATCCTCCTGTCTCTCTTGTATCCAGCCCTAACTAGTGGTGCCAGTAATCCCCCTCGGCTCCTCCACAACCTCAGAGTTTTCCAAAAGATATGTGGACGTCCGTTTCCATGACAACACACTGACAGACCACCCCCCCCGACACACACACGCATACACTCCCCACCATGAAGTTGTTTTGTCCACTGCAGTGCTGCTCTGTGGAGGAATATAGGAAGTTGTGAAGACGGAGCACACACACACACACACACACAGAGGAAGTGCATTCAGCTTCAATAGATGCACCATCACCTACATTTCTCACATTTACATGTGAAGTTTTGCTTCCACTGATAGTGTATATTAATACCAAAAATAGCTCATTCACACGCAGTGACCTGAGTCGGCCATGTGAACCATGTCTTCTTTTTCTTCTTTCTCTTTCGGCTTTTCCCTTCAGGGGTCGCCACAGCGAATCATCTGTCTCCATCTAGTCCTATCTTCTGCATCCTCTACCCTCACACCAACTAACTTCATGTCCTCTTTCACAGCATCCATAAATCTCCTTTTTGGTCTTCCTCTCAGCCTCCTGCCTGGTGGCTCCAGCCTCAGCATCCTTCCACCTATGTATGTAATCATTGTCTTTCCTCTGGACATGTCCAAACCATCTCAGTCTGGCCTCTCTGACTTTATCTCTAAAACATCTAACATGAGCTGTCCCTCTGAACTCATTCCTGATCCTATCCATCCTCGTCACTCCTAAAGAGAACTCAACATCTTGAGCTCTGCAACCTCCACTTCTGCCTCCTGTCTTTTTCTCATTGGCACTGTCTCCAAACCATACAACACCGCTGGTCTCACTACTGTCTTGTACACCTTTCCTTTCATTCTTGCTGAAACCCTTTTATCACAGGCCATGTGAACCATGTAATAAAGAAATAGGTGCTAAAACTCTGGAACTAATCAGGCGAGGGAAAGTGCGAACGTTGAGGCAGATCTGAATCCATTTCTGTGTAAACCTGTGAGTTCTGTGTATGTGTGTGTGTGCGTGAAATCTTTTAAATCAAGCTTTTAATATGGAGGCATGGCATCAGGACTGACCCTAACATTCTGTACTAGGTTGTAGCACTTTAAAGACTTAAAATTTTAAATTTCAATAATTTGAGGAAACAAAATCTGAATTACAAATGTCAGTTCTTATCCAGAGAGTTTTGTCTAATAAGAGGGACAGTTTCTCTGAAGCAATTTGGGGCGGTTGGTGGCGTAACGGTAGGGTGTTCGCAGGTTCAAAGCCAGGGCTGATAAAGTTACCACTGAGGTATTCATGAGCAAGATACCCTCCCCAAGCACCGCTCCCCGGGCGCTGCCCTTGTTAGCTGACCACTTTTAAGACTTACAAATGTAATTCTTGAGGTTAAATGCAGAGGTCACGTTACGTTGTGGTGCAGTGGTGTGTTCTCAATCCCAGTCCTCGCGGCCCACCGCTCTGCATTTAAGTATTTCCTGCACCGCTGCATGCTGATTCTAGGTTGCTAATTAGCTTATCAGTAGCATCAGCTGTGCTGTGGGTTGGGAAACTGGAAGCTGTGCAGAGCCGGTGGTCGTGAGGACTGGGATTGAAAGCAGCTGGAGTTAGTCAGACCAACAGTTCTCATTTCTTCTTCACTGATCAAATGCAGAGGTCACATTTCGTTGTGGTGCAGTGTACTGTGTTCACATTGACAAATAATCACTCAAAAAAATCAATAATAATTCCAATAATTGAAATAAATGATAACAATATATCAGCCAATAGAGTCGTTTTCCTAGAAACACAAATTATTAATAAGATTTTCCCCAAATCCCTTTCCCTAGTCTCTAAGATACCATGCCAAAATTCATTTTAGAAATATTTTTCATGCATAGTTATTTGGACAAAATTGCAACAAAATATAAAATATAATATAAAATATATAAATAAAGAGTAAGTATGTATATAACAACACTTCAGGCGGTGCCTATAATCTCCCCCATCACTGTGGGTATTTCACTTTCCTGGGCTCCCTGTCGTCTAGGACCTCCAAGTGTGAGATGAACATCTGCTCCATCATCAAAAAAGCACAATGAAGTTCAATAACTCTAACTTCCATCTTTCGGATTCTCTTTTTTGCTTACTAATTGTCATTTCTTGGCCATTAGCTCATAACGTCTGGTAAAATAGAGATTCTGATTTATCCAGTCGGCCTCTAGCATGTTGGCCCTCTGTGAACCCTGCGGCTCAGGGCCAGGCAGAAGGGGGTAAGGGTGGAGCAACTAATCAGGCCTGAGGCTGATTTTGTCAGACGAACAAGCAAGAAGCTTTTCAGAGCCTGGAATCTGAAGGAACCTCCCTAGAGGGACTCACAGGTCTCCTCCTTCCCCAGCCTGTGAGACTTCCAAACACTCTGTCAGAGCAAAGGAAAGGAGAAAAAAAACTCACTCTGAGACAGTCAACAGGACCGCAAGGCCCTGAAACCCACAACAGCAGACTAACATCAATCAGGGCAAAGCCACAAAAAACCCTACAAAAAGCGTCCAAAGGCTTTTTTCGGTCCTGCTGTAAACAAAGCAGGCAAATTTATTTGAAATTTTTTTTCTTTTGTGCCTTCTAGCAATATTCAAGTTTCTGCTCATTTGCTGGATAAATATTAAATCAACCTGATGTCAAAGTGACTCAAATTTTTTTCGCCTTCATCTCTGTCTCTCTCTCCTTCTTTTAGCGGATTAGCACAGCAGCGTCCGTGGCTAAAACCCTCCGTAAAACCCGTGTGATCCCAAGCAGAGGTGGGAAAAACATCTCTATTTCACACAGCCACTCCAGGCTTTAACATCTCAACGCTGAGATGAAAATTGATTGTATTTTTTTGGTAGCAGAAGGAAAAAAAAGAAAAAAAAAGAAAAGAAAGTGAGTCATGTTTAGAGAGCTTGCTGGAGTGTTGTCAGTGAGAGAGTAGCAAAGTCAGGCGATGCTGATTTTTTTGACAGTGTCTCTTAAAAAAGTGACAAGGAGAGAAAGAATAAAGCAGCCAGACAAATGGGAGGAAGACACTCCAAATTCTGCTGTCTTAACTGCCTGCGTCTTTACTCGGAACATTTTTATGCTATTTTTACCACTCAGGGCGAAATATCGTGACTAAGAAGGAGACATTCATTTGGAGGGAAAAGCAGCTCATAAAAATATCATGTGACAGCTTTGGGATTGACCAAACCGATATGTACAAGATTGTCATTTTTTTTCGGGACTATATCCCGATATGGACCAGGCTTTTTGAACATAGCATAATTCAGTTTTAAAGGTAAAATCAGTCAGATGACCAAAATAATCCACAGTGCTTTTTGTCTGAGTGCATTATAAATATTAAATTGATCCAAGCTTTCGAACCATTCGACTGCCACAAAGAACACACCTATACTGTACACGGAAAAACAGAGTTATGCCAAAATGATTGTAGAAAACTTTTCAAGCATCAAACTATTTGAGAATAAATCCCTCAGTTAAAAAGAAAATATATGCTGAAAAAATCAAATGTATGACTTACCAAACATATTTCTTTCCAGTCAATCATTATCCGAACCGCTTAATCCCAACTGGGGGGTGCAGGGCAACCAGAGCCTATCCCGGGAACTTGCGGGCGCAGGTGGGAAACAACCCTGGGTAGGTGCCAACACACCGCAGGGCACACACAATCGCTACATATTCTTTACCTTACGGAACCAATTTTAAGTCTCCAATTAGCCTATATTATACCTTTGGACCGTGGGGAGGAAACCCCGAACACCCTTAGAAAACCCATAAACACGTGGAGCGGGTTCAGACCCAAGGCAACCGTGCTGTGGTGACAGCGCTAACCACTGCGCCACCAGCGCGCCCATATTTTCTTTAGTCATGTAAATTCTGTTTTTTTTTTGTGGATATTCATAATACGGTTTTTCCCCTACAGGTTCCTTCATGCGTCTCTCTTAACTCTCAGGCTGTACACAGTTCGCGCTCTCGCTTGCACTGCCTGGATTTTTGTTTGCGATTCTGACACAAATCTAATGAGGGATGGGGCTTTTCAGGGGCTGATTGGCTTTTGAGCAACAGCTCAGTGACCACAGAAGTTGTTCAGGGCTGAGCTGTGCCGGATTTTAACAAATCGTTATAGCTGTCAATGCAAGCGTCATAGTTAGGGAATGCGCCCCATGATTGGAGATCACAAGTTGGAACCCAAGACGGACGATAAAATTACCACTGAGGTAGTCATGAGCAAGATACTGTCCTCAAGCCCTGCTCCCTGAGTGCTGCCAAAAAAGCTGCTCACTGCTCATTCACCCATGGGTCAAATGCAGAATCACATTTAGTTGTGGTGCAGAACTGTGTGCTGTGCTGTGGTGTGTGGCAAATCCACTGGTTGTTGACTAGCGTGAAGATGGCTTCTCCAGAATCCATCTTTCGTCTCCCGAGTTCAGTTAACCCTAACGCGGAGTAGGCTATCCGTGTGGCTGTGAATGCAGCATGGGCTACGTAAATGCAAACATGTCGCGACTACTGCCAAAAGCGTCTCTGTGGGTGCTCGTGCGATGGTCAACTTCAAAAGGCAGATTTCTCCGTTTCTCACTTAGTGGCAGAAAACCGACTCCTTTTGAATGTTGATATCTCGATGCATATGTCGTCCCTATTCATTACGGTATAATTATCGTTTTGAAGGTTGATTTATGCCCTTTCATGAAAACATAATAACTAAAATTTAAAAATTTGCGACAAGCAAATGGAGGGTCACATTTGACAAGCTGTGGAGGGTCACATTTGACAAGTTTGGGCAGAAATCTGATTCCTTTTCTAAAAGCAAAACTATGAAAAAGTTTCTTGCAGGTTTGAAGAAGGACTTTGGGATGGGAATGTGAACCCATCTTTTTTTGATCTTCAATGTGCAACAACAGTCACTTCGGGTCATGCCACTGCAGTGTTACGTAAAAAACCTAAAACAAGGAATATGTGTTGGCATTTTTCACCTTTCAGGCTCTCATTTGAGTCAAAAATGGAAATAAAAGTAATCACTTATTTTGTTCATTTGATTTTGGAAACAATTTAGATATTTTATGGATTTAGGTTTTAATTTGAAGCATACGATACACAGATTCAACGCATCTGTCCATATTTCCACAATCCTCAAAACCAATATGTAAGTCTCCCGATATGATAACAAACTGGGAGTTTGTCTCGTCCACCCCGAGGCGGCAATTAGCTCGGAAAGAGACAGAAGGCTCTGCAGACAGTACCCAACAGATATATCGTGAGCCTTGAAGCTGTGTGTGTGTGTGTGTGTGTGTGTATGGTGTGTAAGTTCTCAGCAAACAAACATCACAAAGCTTTTTCCTCCTGCAGTTGTGTTGCTGCTTCTGGAAAGCCTTCAATACCTCGAGCAGAAGGGAAGCTCTTATGACGGTAATGTGAGGTATTGAAGAAATAAGGAATAAGGGCAAAAACAGCTATTAAGGAGGAGTGTGTAGAGTGTTCAGCACGTGTCCGGATGTAAACACACACACACACACACACACACACTCTCGACTTAATGAGGTCTGAGGCGAACGCTCTGCATTGTCGTCACGTGCCGTCTCGCTGATCATGAGTCGGCGGTTGACAGGCGGATGGAAAAAGCTGTAAAATCTCTTTGTCTGAGTAGAGAGGCTTTGAGTGCAGGTCAGGTGCACAGCGTCCTGCCAAGCATAATGGCACAACCGCCACCACGCCAAGGAATCGCTGTAATCACACTGAGCCTCATACAGAAATCCCACGATGGATAGAGGGAATACAAAGAGAAAGAGAAGGAGAAAGGAACAGATGAGAAGCAGAGAGAGGAACACACACACAGTCTATGTATTACTGTCTTCGTGAGGTCCTTCCATAGACTTCCATAATGACTAAAGTACATAATTTTACACCTACACCTAATCCTAATCCTAACCCTAACCTCAGTAACCAAAAGCACATCTTTTACCTCTTTTAGTTTCTCAAAACACATACAAAAAGCAGATTTTCTATTAAGTATTAATTCTATTAATCTTTCCTCATGGGGACCTCTCAAATGTCCCCACAAAGCCCAAAAAAACAGATAAAAGTGATTTTAGGAGACAAAAGTTCCCAACAATCACCAATAAATACATGGCCACACAGACACACACATACATAGAGAGAGAGAAAGAAGGAGGACTAAAGAAAGACAAAGAAAAGAATGAGACAAAAGAAACAGAGAAAAGAGAGGTATTGTGGAAGAGAGAGAACAAGAAGGTGAGGGGACAAGAAATAGACAAAAGACAAATGGGACAACAGAGAGAGAGACAGAGAGAGAGACAGGAAAAAACAGACAGATGATAAGACCAAAGAAACTGAGAAAAGAAAAGAGGCAGAGGGAGAAAAGAGGAATTGAAAAGAAGTGGAAGAGACAGAAAGAGGTTGAAGAGAAAGAGAGAAAAGGGGGGAGAAGAGCAAAAAGCGAGAGGAGGGAGAAATTGAAAGAAGAAAAGAAGAGGAGAAAAGAGAGGCGAGGAAGAAAAGAGGGAAGTGGAGAGAGAAAAAAAAAAAAGAGAGGGAGGGGGAGGAATGGGAGGAGGAGGAAAATAATAAAAGAGAAAGTGAAAGAGTGAAAAAGAGAAGTGGAAGAGACAGAAGAAAGAGGAAGAGAAGTGACCGAGAGATGAGAGAGGAGGGAGAGAGTGAAAGGAGAAAAGAGAAAGGGAAAGAGCAAATGAAAGAGTATGAGTTGGAGGAGAAATGAGAAGAGGGAGGAGACAGTGAAAGATAAGAGAAAGGGAGAAAAGAAGCGAGTGAGAAAGAGAAAGAGAGAGTGAAAGCGAGAGAGAGAGAGAGGGGGAGAGAGTGATAGAGTGAAAGAGAAAAAGAGATAGAGGTAGAAGGGAAGAGTGAAAAGAGTGAGGAAAGGAGAGAGAGAGAACAGATAATAGAGGTCAAGAGAGAGAGAGGAGAAAGAGAGAGATATAGACATAAAAAAATGAATAAAACAGATATAAAAAAGCAAAAGAAAAAACAGAGAATGAGGGGTCAAAAAGCACTATGCACAGAGCGAGGGAAAGAACAGAGGGAGAGAGAATGAATGAATGAATGAATGAATGAATGAAAAAGAGGGCAAGAACTAGTAATATAAACATAAAAGAGAAGCGGCAGAACCAAATGAAAGAAGACAGTTCAGCAGGGGGTAAGAAAAGTAAAAGAAGAACAGATGAGGAGGAGAATATTCCTGCTGTTTCTCATCTCACTCCTATCTCGACAAAGAGAAACAACATCTGCAGGAGAGATAATACAGATCATAGAGATCTAGAGATGTAGCCGATCCGATATGTGGATCGGTATCGGTCCGATAACGGCTCAAACAGCTGGATCGAGGTATCGGTGGCACTGGGCCGTTCTATGGAGCCGATCTGTAAATGTGTGTACACTCAAGTCGTTATGCATGGGAAGTGGCACTGCGGTAAAGTAGAGCCCAAACGAATGTTCCAATAACTCGAATAATTCTACTACAAAAAATGGTCGAGGCAATTATTCTAGAATCGAAGCTTGGTTTAATTCATTTTACTTGCTAGAGCAGCTCCGCTTGTATTTCACACAGACGCTTAATATGAAGTGACACACAAGCGTTTTCAGTATGATCAAGACAAAGACCTGATCCTCTGTATGTGAAAGTATTTGTGAGATGTTCCTGCACTAAAACAGAAGTAAATTCCTAAAAACATTTTTCGACATTTTTCGCGATGTGAACACACGTGCTCTGTTAATGACCGCGCGCATGAGCGCCGTTACTCAAAACGCTCCAGTTCGGTCAGTGTGCTTTATTACAGACACAAACCATATTTTAGCTGATAAATAACCACAATAAAAGCGTTCTCTCACAATTCTGCCATTAATTTAGATTTTCCTAGATTTTCCATCGTTTATTCTACCGACATACATAGCGCATCGTGTGTGGCAGCTCGAGGCGCGCCCCAGAGATTGTGGGAAATGATTTCTCTGCAAAAGCAACTCATTTATAAGCCAGTTGGTTCAAAATAACCAGACTTCAGTATTTCATTTTCAATTGATCGTTTTTCCAATTTTATAATGTTATAGCGTAATCAGTAAGAAAGAAGAAATATTTATATGTCTACATGAACAATTTTTGAGTATTTAAATCAAGCATTTCCTTAAGCATAACAATAATCAGTCATGTATTCAGACATTTTAAAGCATTATTTTATGTTTAAAGGCACTATATGACATTATAGGGATTTGTATCAGTGTCAGCAGATATCAAATTATAATATCAATGTCGGACATAAAAATGTGGAATCGTATCTCTATAGAGAGCGAGATGAGGGGACGTGGGGAAAGAGAGAGACACTGAGAATAAATCTTGAGGACAGACAGGCGGGGGAGAGAAAGATAATAAATGAGCAGAAAGGATAGGACTGGGGAATATAGATGAAAACTGGATAAATAGAGATGCGCCAGACACTCCGTCGAATAGGTAATATGAATAATAATGTGGAGGGAGAGAGAGAGAGAGGAGGGAAGAGAAACAGGAGATTAGACAGATGAAAAGAAGAAACAGGCGTTAATACAATTAGATAAAACAAGAGTAAAAATACTACCCGATAAAAAGATCAAAAAAAAGACAACATGAGGGAGCGAGGAGGAGAAAACAGAAAAGTAGGATAAAAAAACAGTGAATTTGGAGACAGAACAGCGGGGAAAAATAAAAGGAGAGAGAGAGAGAGAGAGGGCAGAGAAGGAATGAATGACGCTGAAAAAAATGATAAAGGTGGAACAAAGGAGACAAATAAAAATAGAAAAATTGAGAGATGCTAAGAAGAAGGAAGGAAGGAAGGACAAAATAGAGGAAGGGACAAGAGATTGAGACAGAGGAGAAACAGAACAAACAATAATAGTCAGATCAGACTGAGAGAGAGAGAGAGAGAGAGAGAGGGAGAGAGACAGAGAGAGAGAATAAAGAGGAGGGGAGAGGGAGAGAGAGAATGAGAGAGAGAGAGAGGGGGAGAGAATAAGAGAAGGAGAGGTAGAGAATAAGAGAGAGGAGAGAATAAGAGGCGAGGAGAGAATAAGAGAGAGAGAAGGCGAGGGGAGAGAGGGAATAAGAGAGAGATAAGAGAGGAGAGAGAATAAGAGAGAGAGAGAAAAACAGGAGAGAGGGGGAGAGAGAATAAGAGAGAGAGAGAATAAGAGAGAGAGAATAAGAGGGAGGAGAGAGAGAATAAGAGAGAGAGAATAAGAGGAGAGAATATAAGAGAGAGAGAATAAGAGGCGAGGACAGAGAGAATAAGAGAGGGAGAGAGATAAGAGAGAGAGAGAGAGAGAGGGAGAGAGACAGAATAAGAGAGAGAATAAGGGAGAGAGAGAGAGAGAGCAACAACAGCGATTAATGTTAATCTTAAGTGTCCCTCAGACTGCTTTCAGACAGGCCCCAGCTGTTGTACTTTATCTTGTTAGCATTTGATTTCAGTTTATATCAGTCGAGCGAAATGCAAAACTACACACACACACACACACATTGCACCTACGATCTTACACACACACACACCTAAACCCACACAGGGCTAGGGGGGGGTGGAGTTTAGGGGTAGCAGCAGGTTGAGTTAACATGAGACTGAACTCGTGACCCTCATCACAATTCTTCTTCTTCTCCTTCTTCTGGAACACACACACACACAATCTCTCTCTCTCTCACATACACACCCCACAACCACACGGAGACAAATATGATCATCCCAGAAGCGCCAGAGGGGTGGCCATCCTCATTCTGTTTACCTGAACAACCCAAGACACCCCCCCAATCAATCACTAAAACACACACACACACACCTTTCATTCAGGATATTTGATCACTCAGGAGGCGCCAAATGCCTTCTCTCTTCTCTGCCTGATGCGATCTCTCTCTCCATCTAGCCAACCTCCGATCACCCAGCAGCAGCGTGTGAGCTTTACAAACTCTGATTTATCACAGAAGCTTTCCATCAAGTCTTTCCCCCCTCCTGAGGTTTGAGTGTGGAACCAAATATGTGAAATCCAGGAGAACGTTCCTGGATTCCAAACCCACTGAGCAAAGGAATGAAGACGATTTCTTGTGAGAAAGGGGGAAACAAAAGCGATACGCGACCCACTTCAACGATCAAGATATGTGTTTTTGGGGGCCGGATTTAGGTATTTGTGAGGACCTAAATGTCCCTTAAAAGACAGGGAGAACCTAGATTTGTCAGGTTTTGGTGCTTTTGTGAGGACGTATTGGCAGAGGTGTGAACTTTTACTGATCTCATGATTCGACTCAATTATGATTATTAGGACAATGAATCGATTCAATACGATATCTCGATGCATCACGGCGAAAAATTTTTTCAAATTACTTCACATTGAATGCGGATTGGAGGCCACCAAGCTGCTACGAGATGTTCTTTTTAACCTATTTTTTTTTGTGTGCGTTTTGAATGTTTACATTAAATTCATTATTCATAAAGATGACCAAATCATCTTTTAAAAAGTGATTTCAGTAGTGAAAGTGTACTGCATGTCACGGACCACCTGCAATGCGGACCTCTCGGTTGAAAACACTCAATATAATCGATTATGGTCTGCCATAAACAATAAATGTTTTTATTGGGTAATTACTCCAGGAAATATGAAACTGCACTGCAAATACCAAGGAACACATCTAGAATTACCAACCACCCAGCTCAATCGACATTTACCAGATTATTGCACTGCAAGCGTTACCAGGAGTAAAACAACTCCTATTTTCCCTGTAAGTATGATGACACTTTCGATTAAATGTTAAAATGATGTAAAAATGGTTGGTGAGAGCCTGGTAATACCACAGAAAGGGCAGAGAACTGATGGGTAACAAAGATGTTTCTTTCTACGAACAACTCGCCTACTTTCATAGAACTTTGGCAGTTCTGTCTGGGGATATGAGCTTAAACCGCTCACAACTAAGTTGGGTGGCTGATAATTCTGAAGTGCTTCTTGGTATTTGCAGTGCAGTTCCTCAGTACTTACACTACCAGTCAAAAGTTTGGACACACTGTCATGACTCCCCCTGGACTTTGGACGGGCTTGATTGAAGCCTGTTGTGATCATCTAACGTTCTGTTTAGTGTTGTATGTATTTTGTTCAGCCCTTTTGTGTATATAGTGTTGACCATGTTGTGTATGCTGTCTTCTGTCAATCAGTCTATATCCCTACCTTCCCATTGTATAAATGTTAGTGAATCATTGTTCATCAGTTTGTTCACCTGTGCTCCTTCATTGTGGTCACACCCTTTCCTTCCCTATTAGTTATCCCTTCTGTGCTTGTTTGTATTCAGCGTTCCTGTTGGTTCCCCTTTGTCTCATTGGTCCAGACCCTTGTTTGTGTGTGAGTACTTAAGCTCAGTCTGTCCCATTGTTTCCCGTTGGTCCACCCTCACACAACCCTCTCTCTGTTGGCGTGCTGCTCGTGAGTTTGTTAAATGTTGAAGTAGTTTTGTTCTGTTTGTGGTTTTCGTTCCAGTTCAGTGTTTCTTAGCCTGATCTTTGTTTTCAAGTTTAGTTTTGTTTTGGCCTAGTGCCTGTTTGTTTATCATTTGTGTGTTTTTGATTAAATAGCCTTAAATGACCTCGCCTCATGTCATGCCTTACCCTGCAACGTGGCCTTTTACCATTCAATGTTTATTCTTTATTATCATGACTATGACATTGTAGATTCTCACTGAAGGCACTATGAATGAACACATATGGAATTATGTAGTAAACAAAAGTGTGAAATAACTTTTATATCTTAGATTCTTGAAAATAACCAGCCTTTGCTTTGCACACTCTTGGCATTCTCTCGATGAGCTTCATGTGGTAGTCACCTGAAATGGTTTTCCAACAGTCTTCAAGGAGTTCCCAGAGATGCTGAGCACTTGTTGGCCCTTTTCCTTCACTCTCTGGTCCATCTCATCCCAAACCATCTCGATTGGGTTTGGTCAGGTGACTGTGTGGAGGCCTGGCCATCTGGGCGCAGCACTCCATCACTCTCCTTCTTGGTCAAAATAGCCTTACACAGTTCATTCATAGTTTTGATGCCTTTAGTGAGAATCTACAATGTAAATATTAATGAAAATAAAGAAAAACATTGAATGGGAAGGTGTGTCCAAACTTTTGACCGGTAGTGTACCTTTATATTTCCTGGAGTAATTACCCAATAACGCGCAAACATTTATTGCTAGTTACTAAAGTATTTCTCAGTATTTTGCGCATATTTTCTCTGTATTTACCAACATTATAGTTGTGGTAAGTACCCTAAAATATGTTTGTTCCTATATAAATACCTGGTAATTTAGACGCTGTGAAAGGAGGTTACCAGAAGGTAGATGTGACTGTGTGTGTGTGTGTTTTGTGATATGTTGTAACTACCTCAGGGCTGATCCATATACATCAAATTAATATTAACATATTAATTATGTTAATGAGTGAGAGTGCAGACATAATGACCATTTTAATTTTGTAGTAACATGCTTTTCATATGACAAGGCAAAAACAAAGATATATACACTGCTTGACAAAAAAAGTCACCACCTGCTGGATTTAACTAAGCAAATAGTAGAAACCTCCCATTGGATTATTACTGCATGGATGAATATGCTTCAGCTGGCAACAAGTTATTTAACCCTAACTGATGCAGTGAGTAGCTTCTCATTTCTAGTGTTGTAGTCAAGACCACCTTATCCGAGACCAAGACCTGACCAAGACCAGAGGGGGTGAGACGTGTCGAGACGAGAGACCAGGGCTGGCCGAGACCCGAGTCAAGACGGACAATCATTTTTACATAACCAAATAGGAACATGCAAAAGCCTAAGCACCCCTCAAGAGCTGAATGAAACAACATCGCTATGCAACATTAAAATGTTTATTCATTACTTCTCTCTTGACTATTCTCTTCCACATTCCAACATTTGAATTTAGCAAATCAAAAACCAAGCATATCCAAGATATACTGAAGCTTATCGAGGTCCATCAACAAATAGAAGTAATATAGTAATTATGGTCAGAAACAATAAAGTGACAAGTTTACAGTGCGTGTGTGAAAGGGGCGGGTTGAGTAACCGCGGTCGGCACTAACATCATTGGTTGCACTTGAAGTAAGAAGTTATCCAATCAACATTAAACAGCTCATTAATAATAATATTCTCTGAGCCGTGGTCTCGGCTTCAAATAAAATTCCGAGTCCTCTTTGTCTGAGTCCATGACAAGACCAATACAAATGCAGCCGAGTCCGAGACGAGACCAAGACCTTCAAAAACCAAAGAGACCAAAGAGACCGATCTTGAGTACTACAACACTACTCATTTCTTAAACAACCATGTCCGAAGACACATCTTGTGGTCGTGGAAAAGATGTTCCAAGATGACAATGCCAGGATTCATCGGGCTCAAACTGTGAAAGAGTGGTTCAGCGAGCATGAGGCGTCATTTTCACACATGGATTATCACCACAGAGTCCAGACGCCTTGTTGAGAATCTTTGGGGATGTGCTTTGGAGAATCTTTAGCATAATGATCCGACTCTTCCATCATCACTACAAGATCTTGGCAAAAAGTTAATGAAACTGTGGATGGAAATAAATGTTGTGACATTGCAGAAGCTTATCGAAACAATGCCACAGCGAATGCGTGCTGTAATCAAAGCTAAAAGCGGTCCAACGAAATATTAGAGTGTGTGACTTTTTTTGGGGGCCAGGCAGTGTATGTCTGAACAATGGGTTTAGGAACCACTTAAAAGGAAGAGTCTTAGATAAAAACACAATATGATTTTATCAGTTTCCCCGAAGTATTATCTCTGTCTCTGCCTCTATTCAGTTTGTGAATGACTGATAAGACTTCAGATAAAAGCAAAAGCTAAAGAGCTATATAATACCTCAGGGGCGGACAGCCACGAACAATGAGATCCTTCGGAAACCTCCTGACACCTAAAGTGCCTGTGGAAGCATGTGTGTGTGTCTTTCTGTGTGTGTGTGTAAGCACCTCAAATGCTACAACATGTCCAAAACAAGCCTCGGCGGAAGTAATCTCTCAGTCTAATGACGTCTCTCTCCCACCCAGTGGCCAGCCTGCATTAGCCAGGCTTTGCTGCATAAACCCCCTGAGGCCTCGCTCCATCATCACCAAATTAGCCGGCGGAATAAAATCAATCATACATTTCCGCAACAATCCAACCGCGCCGTCTAAAGCGAACAGCGTTTAGTGCTAATCTGTGTTCGGTCTGTGTTTAAACCACACATACGACGTTACAATTAAGCCTTGTGGGATGGTGTGGCCTCATCATACAAATCAAATTAACCTGGTCCTAGAATTTGGATTTGAGGCAGTGAGTCCAGATCGTAAAACCCTCAACAGCACAGTTCATAGAGAAGCTAAGGTCCTAAGTCTTGGCTAAAGGGAGGAATGTGAACGTTTTCCATTCTTTCCAAAGTGGGGGAAATGAGTTACTGCAATAGAAAGTCTGAGAGCTTGACTGGAAAGGATTTTTCCAAGAAATTCTCAAAGACATTTCACCTCTCATCTGAGTCTTCAGTTCCAACTGAGATTCTGATGATGTTCCCTGAATAAGCCGGATGAACACAGAATCCTTCTGGATGAGAGGAGAAACGTTTTTAAGAATTTGAAAAGGAAGTCCAGCTGCCTCAAGCTCTCAAGACTACCATGTCCTGGATAACTGAGAACCTGCACAAACCTGATATCACCAAATGTTCAGGTTTTAGTTTTGCTCTCAGAAGGCTGGTGAATTCTAAACTGTTTTTGCAAAAGAGGCAATTTTAGAAAATATGTTGAATATGGAGCTGGAAATGTTGCTGGAATGATTAATCTGAAAACTAACATGCTAATTTATAGGGTGGTGGTGGCCTAGTGGTAGAACACTCGCCTTGGGATCAAGAGGTTGTGGTTTGAGTCCGACCCTGGTAGTTACCAACACTGGGTCCTGAGCAGACGCAACTCTGGTGACCCTCACGAGAACTGTCCTGAAATTAGGAAATGTAAGTTGCTCTGGATAAGAGCGTCTGCTAAATGCTGTGAATGTAATTTTAAGATAATCACATGACCAAAGTTTGGCTGAAAACTATCCTTTAAATGAATTTAAGCGAGTGATTATTTGTCATTGTGAACACAGCACACAGTGCACCACAACAAAATATGGCCTCTGCCTTTGATCCATCCGTGAAGGAGCAGTGGGCAGCTTTGGCAACACCCGGTGAGCAGTGCTTGGGAACAGAACCTTGCTCATCAGTACCTCAGTTTTACTTTTACCCAGTCCGGGACTTGAACGTGTGACCTTGCAGTCCTTAGGGCCAACTCGAACCATTCGCTACCAACTGCCTATCACCGAGTTTATCGGCTGAAGCTTGGTTTATGCTGTTTATGTAACAAGTACACCTTTAAATTAGAGCTGGGCGATATGAACAAAAACATTATCACGATATTTTGGCATGATGATGCGATTCAATAATTATCACGATATACTGTCACATATTATGTTTTGGGATTCTTATACAGACTAAATGAACAAGTTAAAATAATCAAACAATATTAAACAAATAATTTTCAACAAATTTCTACTTAAAGCGCTCTGAGCACTGAGGCAATTTCTTTTTTCGCTGAAGGCGCTTAGCGTTCATAGAGATTGTTTAAAATAACGCTGCCAAGCAGTAAAGACCTCATCAACATCTCACTTCCAGAAGGCGTTTCTCGGTGCTTGTTGCTGCTAAATTACAAAAGCCTCATTGGGTACACTTTCACATTAAGTATTTTATTATTTTTTCCCCAGGCGGACGTAGTTAGGCGGGACACATTTGTTGTCAAAGCGGCCGCCGTAACTATAAAGCGCTGCAGGAAACCCTGCATTTTCATTGCCTTCTTCACTCACCGCAGCGTCCTGGTTGCCCGACATCTTTTCTCAGGGCCGCGATATACTTAACGCTACGTGACGAGTGCGCTTGTGGACGCTGCTGCTACGCAAGCAGTGTACTGACTATACTTGCGTGCATACTTTTTGTTATTCTTGAGGACTCCAACAGATGGCAGTGTACACCATAAAGAGCGATCCACTGTTAAGTGAATGAAGTAAGCGGCAGCGCCAAAAACATTTGCTGTGAAGTAAGGAAGAAAGATAAAAATATTAGCGTCGGATGTTACAGCGGCGCCAAAAAGGCAATGGCGCCAGCTCAGTCGTGATGGAAAGCTCTTCGTTGCTGGCGTCCGTGGCAAAACTTTAACATGCAGCCGCCCCAATTATTGCTGGTTCTGCAACTTACGTAAATTTATGATGACATGCTCAGCGGACGCGTCAAGCCGTGATGCATGCGCATAAGCGCTCTGAACGTTAAGTGTATCTCGGCACGCGACCACTTCACTAATATTTACCATGGCAACTTCTTAAATTGTGCTATAAATAAATCTGCATTATTAGCCTCGACCTGGCTGTTAAGCCAAGCTACATGATCGGCCAAAGATACTGTCTATCTCAAGCGCTGTCGCATAGTGGAGAAACAAGTGTGATCGAATTTTATAGCTTCGTTTATCATAGATTGTTACTATCGCATTTCTCGATAAAATACGGGAATCGTTTTAATAAGCAGCACTACTTAAATATTTATTAGGTAAAGCACCCTTTTTCACAGTGTCTAGTTTGTGAGATAAGTGAATAAAAGGTGCAAGGATTAAGCATAATAGATCTATAGAAATGCAGACTCAAAATATTATATAAAAAGCAGTGGTTACAAAAAGGTTTTTGAGTCATAACAGCCTGATTTCTGTCAACTTATAGTGAGCTAGTCACAGGTAAAAAAGTAGCCTAGTTGACTGCTACAAGACAGACTGGATGCTCTTACACTTATCTCACACTTATCTGCATATAAAATCCTAGGACTATTTTTTAAACACAAATTTGACCAGGACTCTATCACATAACACATGTTCTATTAATGCCTACTTGAGTAGCGTCCCACAAAACTGTAGCATACATATTGAGTACTGGACATATTGAGTGCTGTGCTTGTTTGCAATGAAAATGAGTACCGAATCCACTCCAGACTAACAACCTTGTTACCTGTAAATAGCGTTACCTGTAAGCAAGGTGTGAATTACCCTCCGCCAATTGGGGGTACTGCCTGAGTACCCCAGTACTAATAATTAGACCATACTTATAGCGTTCCGCCTTCATAATGATGTTGGATATTTTGCATTTTGATGCCGAGAACTTAAGAATAGCGAAAAGATGCTATTATTGGACATGATGTACAGAGAATCCCTCAGGCGATTTCAACAACTCACATCATGACACACTTCTGACATTTTCTTCCTGGCATTTACATCTACCTGGTACATAAGCCACTGTAATAAAAAATATGTCATCTCAGAAAGAAAAATAGATTTTACTAGAGGAAGGTAAGTCCGTTCACATAATTGACCTTGTGTAAACAACTTACGCTAGCGCTATCTAGCTGTTGTTAGCGCAGCAAAGGGCTAGGCTAGGCTAAGCTAATTCATCTGTCAAATTGTAGAGCAGCGTTAGGTGGGTAAACTGAGGGATGAGTGATGTAAGTGATGTGAAGGCTGTTTAGTCTTGAGTAAACCGTATTTTTTAGAATAATAAGAGGTGACTGAACCGCCTCCATGCAAGCTCATTAGTTAATAATAATAATAATAATAATACTAATAATAATAATAATAATAATAGTACATTTATTGGAAAAACGCCTTTCAAAGCGCTCAGGACACTGTACACAACAAAATGGTAAAAAGAACAAGCATAAAACAGACAAAATTACAGAATCTACATGAAACAATCCAAAATAATACAACCAAATGGAGATAAGATTATATTGAATAAGCTATTTATTTAGGAACAAATTGAGTTTGGTTAGATTTGAAAAGAGGAGAAGAAGTGATGTTTCTTATGTCAGGAGGTAGAGAATTCCAAAGCCGAGGAGCAGAGCAGCTGAAAGCCCTGCTCCCCATGGTGGCAAGACGGGGGGTAGGGACAGAGAGAGAAAGAGAGGAGGGGGATCTGAGGCAGCGAGATGGCGTGGTGATCTGAACCAAATCAGACAAATATGGAGGGGAGAGATGGTGAATGGCCTTAAATGTGTACAGAAGAATTTTGAAACTGATGCGATGTTTAACCGGGAGCCAATGAAGCTGCTGAAGAACGGGAGTGATGTGGTGGATGGAAAGGGTCCTGGTGATAATACGAGCAGCAGAGTTCTGGACAAGTTGGAGCTTATGGATGGATTTTTGAGTAAGGCCAAATAACAATGAATTGCAGTAATCGATCCGAGAAGTAACAAGGCTATAGACAAGAATGGCAGTGGCATGTGGGTTGAGAGAAGGATGGAGACGATTAATGTTGCGTAGATGGAAGTACGCAGACCGAGTGACATTATTGGTGTGTAAATTAAAAGATAAAGTGCTGTCGAGGATGACACCCAGACTTTTCACCTGTGGGGAAGGGGAAACCAAAGAGTTGTCGATAGTAATAGAAAAACTATCAGTTTTGGATAGTGTAGATTTAGAGCCTACCAGAAGAAACTCTGATTTATTACTGTTAAGTTTAAGAAAATTTGAAGAGAACCATGATTTAAGTTCAGCTAAACAGAGGGTAAGGGAGGACAGGGGAAGAGTGGAATCAGGTTTAGTGGGCAAACAGAGCTGGGTGTCATCTGCATAACAGTGAAAATGAATATTATATTTATGAAAGATATGTCCCAGAGGAAGAAGGTAGTTGTTTATCAAACTTGTGCGCTGTTATCTGTAAACACTTTACACTTTAAGATTTTAAGTGTGCTGTTTTGTTTGTAGTATTGATAGTTTTACTTTTACTGAAGAATAGTTACTTCCTTTAAAGCCATTGATATGCACATTTATTGATTACTAAGTTGTTGAAATTTAGTGACGTGCTGGTTCTCATTGACAGACTGGCAACAGCTAAACAGCTCATTACTGTATTAGAAACGTCTAACGTGTCTGACGTGGATAGATAGATAGACAGACAGACAGACAGACAGACAGATAGCACTCAATATGCCCGGTACTCAATATGGGGGCGGCTACAGTTTTGATGTGCGCGTGACGTCAGCTGCAAAGCATCAATATAGTCAAAACTCCCCACATTAATGTTTGCTCTCAGAATTATAAACCTAAACAAAAATAAAATTGGTAGCTAGCAATCTAGGTTTAGGTTTGTACTTTGCATTTTTTGAATATTTGTACGAAAAATCGCGTATGCAATTATGAAAATCATGCAGCCTTATCAAACAATATTATGTCAATATATTGAAAAGTTATCAGCCTAAACCTGCACAAACTTGCACTCTCTGGTGAATGTATCTTTGCTTAAAATTGAGAAAATTTCCATGTTGAATGAATGATGTAGAACCACTATAAACCTGAAAGAAGAGTCTAAATTCTTTTTTGGTCTTATTTGTGATATGCATCCGACCCAACCCCAAGTGTAACCAGTTTTATTCTTCTAGTGTACCTCTAATCTTCTGTACAATATTACATTTTCATGCACTGAATGTCTGTTCTCGAACCACAGCCCCTCCATATCTGAGTAGATGTTTGATAATTCATGTTCAATGGATGGCTGGCCTTACCATCGTCCAGGTCTGGCAGGATGGTGACGCGAGTGCTGGGGAACTCGGGCCCGAGACGGCCGCCCAGCACCACGCTGAGGGAGACATTGAAGCTCTCCTCCGACTCATACAGCGAGTCGTCGATCACCACCACGCGGCAGGGCTTCTCCGCCTCGCCCTTGTCAAAGCGCAGCACGCTGGTCTGCTCCTCCGGACGAGAGATGTAGTCTGAATACGAGAGTACGGTGCTGGGGACCGTGCCCGTAGCTGAGCCTGCAGTGGAGAAGAAGAGAGAGAGTTTCTATTCTAAATTCAAACTCAGGCAGTGAGTAAGTCCGAATTATGACTCAAGCTGTGATATGCCAATGTCATGAATGCAGGGGGTGGAAGTAATGCATTTTGGGGGGTTATTTGTACTTTTAAAAGTAAGCCTGCAGTTTTACTTGTACTTGACTACAGGGTTATTATAGTGTGTGTAGAAGTTAGCCTAACCTGCGCCTGTAGAACGTTTTACTTTTTATAGCTTTACGTAGTATCAAAGCGCTGAAACTGTAGATATAACTACATAGTAAGAGTAGAAATAGTAAGAAAAGTTTCTGTTTTACTGGCTTGCAGAGTTTTTATTATTTAGATGTACTATTGCTTAGTACTGTGAGGAAAAATAAGGTTAGTGCCAGCCACAAACATTTGTTATCCCTCTGGATACAGAATAAAATCCTTTGATTACAAATAATGCATTTTTCTATATTTAATTGTTCCTATTGATTACTCTCTAACATTATAAAATGGAAAAAAATATTTTCTGATCAATTGAAAATGAAGAAATACTAAAGTTTTAGGTAATTTTGAGCCAATCTGGACTCATCTTGGCCTAGAAAATGAGCTGCTTTTGGCCTTTCTGGATGAGAACAACATTTTTGCGAGTGATGGCGTTCCACGTGAGAGTCGTGAGCACTAACGTATGCAGCGCGTGTTTACATCACGAATAGTGTTATTGAGTTTTACTACTTCAGTTTTTGTGCACAGAATTACTCCCAAATAATTTCACATACAGAGGAATAAATATAATGTCCGTTAAGATCAAAGTCTTGTGATTCTGACGGTATGTTCATGGTTTCTGTAAGTTACAGGGATTCGGAGTTATTAAAAAACTAATTAATAGACGATGCAAAGCGCGTGGCTCGGTCTCAAAAAGTTTTTGTGGGTACTACTTCTTTCTTAAATCTACATTACTACTTTTACGATCACATTTACATCTATGATTTAAATTAATAATCAAAAATTGAACCAGCATTTCAATAGCCAATACAGATATCCGATCGCAAATCTGTAATGATGCCTGGGAGGGACTTGAAGCGGCGACCCTCCGGTCAGAGAGCCAACTCCCTAACCATTATGCTACCAACTGCTAAAAATGCTCAAATTGGGCCACTTGAATTCAGAGCTCAAGGTGTCGGAATGATATCCAATCTCCCTGTTTTAAAAAAGGGAGTGATTGTTTGTCATTGTGAAGACACCACAGCACAGCACACAGTGCACCATAATGTAATGTGACCTCTGCGTGAAGGAACAGTGGGCAGTGTTGGGGAGTAACGGAATACATGTACCGGCGTTACGTATTTAGAATACAAAATATGAGTGACTGTATTCCGTTACAGTTACCGTTTAAATAGGTGATAATTAGAATACAGTTACTTTGTTGAAATAAATGGATTACACAGCGGTCTTTTCCTGTTTTTTTTATATGTTAGGCTAGCCCCTCTCTATCCCCTCTCTAATTTTGGTAATACCACGCATTGCCGGAATTCCATGTATTCTGTAATCTGTAGGGGAATACGTTTTAAAAGTAACCTTCCCAACACTGACAGTGGGCAGCTAACAAGGGCAACGTCCAGGAAGCAGTACTTGGGGACGGTATCTTGCTCATGAGTACCTCAGTGGTAACTTTACCGGTTCTGGATTTGAACGTGCAACCTTCTGATCACGGGGGGAACACCCTACTGTTACTGCAGCATTCCCACTTAATGTTAAATCTCATTTATTATTAGGCAAAACCCTACTGCTTTTTAGTTTCATGTGAATTTTGCCTCTTCTTATGAAATTTTCCTGCAGACTGTGGCCCAGTACACAGTACTAACAATACTGAAATTGCATGAATTTGTCCAACTGTGTTCACGTGCAATTATTAGTCGACATTTTAATGAGATTTGACTTCACAAACAAAGGGATATTGGACTAGAACAATGACACAGAACATTTACCCAATAAATATCTAGGGCTAAAAAGTAACTAGTGCGCTGAGTACTTTGTGAGAAGAGTAATTCGTACTTTTACTTAAGTACTTTTTAACACCAGCACTTATATTCGTAGCTGATTATTATTTCACGAATGCAACAGTACTTGTACTTAAGTACAAATAAACTATCCACCTCTTCATAAACTTTGTGGCGTAATCCCAAGTTTCGGATACTTGGTTTGACTTTTCTAACTGTTTTTTGGACATGCTTTCTCGGATTGCCCTTGTTATACCCGTTTGCCCCTGCTGAGATTATTGTCTCTTTTTTATGACCCCAATTTTGTACTGCCGTTGTCATCCCGCTTTGCTCTGGATAACTGCAATTTTAGGACCTTGTACGTGTCTCAACCCATTTGCTGTAATAAAGCGCTGTCTGTAACTGACCACCTCAGTTTACACAATGGGACTCAGTAAAAAGATTTACCAAAGTGTTACAAGTTATACACGTTTCACTGTTTTCTATAAATGCATAACTCTTGATCCGGCTCACTTTTTGACCCAATGCATGATATTTGCAATTATTGCTTTTTACAAATGCTGTGATATGGGATTAACTAATTGCAGGAATTTCCTTACAGTTTATGGAACGTCTTCTGCTCAGGGGCAAAGTGCTGATAGTGGAGGAGGACAGGCAAACGTTTAGATCACAGTATTCACCCACTATGCCACCACTTGTTTTCTGCTTCAGTTAAAGAGACGAAAACAAGGGCCGGTATGCATTAAACTTCTCAGAGTAAAGTTTCACTCTAAATGCGTCACAATTCTAAGAGTAAAGTGATTGTTCTCTTACGCACAGACTTAAGTGTTAAGTGTTAAGACTAAGTCTCAGCCTAAATGATTTAGGAGAGCTTTAGAGGCCTCCTACACCAGTTAGGATATGCATGCCGGCAGCAGCACTACGCCCACCGAGACGGAGACCGCACGCTTTCCGTGAAAGAAAGGACGTCCTGCAGATATATGACAATAATGAGCTGATAAAAAGATACAGGCTTGATTCTGAAGCCATTATTTTTTACTTTCGGCATTAGCCCAAAATGTTCATGGAAATCTACGTAAACAGAAATATACTGTATATCACAGTATCAATGTTCAAGCGGTGTTCGATAGTGATAATGCAATTTTGGAACTCGTGCCAAAGTGGCTAAGGTCCACACATGATGCATGCGTTCTGTCAGAAAGTGGACTTACTGCCTTATTTAGCAGAATAAGCTCCAACTGTGCCAGGAGAACTGTTTCGTTTGTCGTCCAGTTTGGTTTTCTTTTAGAATCCATTGTTTTGCAATGACGTCTGACCTTTGACCAGTAAAATATACAATATATGCATCTATTAGAGGAAATCGATTGGTGATGTGTTGGGTAGATTTTAGTACAACCAATTAAAGGTATAATCAACCGGTTGTATAAAGCCCTAGATAAAGGGTTTGATGTCACTAATATATTTACCAGTCCTGCAGCTCCTCTATTAGTTGAACACAGTAGTTAGGGTGGGATTTTATTTGTATTCCTCATTTCACGACACTTAAGCGCTGGCTCTGTCAGCACTTAAAAATCATGCTTAGACTTTGCTGAAAGTTACTTTTAAAAGTCCAATATTATTCCCTTTTTCAGCAAGTTAAAACAGTTCTATGAGCTCCACTAAACGTCTCTGAAGTAGTTTGCTGAAAATACCTCTCAGATTAGACATTTTCACCTGCTTTTTACCCCTCTATTTCACCCCCTTTCAGAGCAGACAGTTTCTCATTAGTATTCCTAAATGAAAATGAGCCGCTGCTGCTCCGCAACTGGGGTGTAGACAACACTGCGACTGTTTACCTCATGTGAAAATAATCGACATGGTTGCTGCTGTTTCACCCAGCCGTGTTGACCACGACACTCTGCTGGTAGACTTCTTCATTGCGATTCCTACGCTGGCTCTTGCAAGAAAACATGGCGGATCAGGAAACGCTAGCAGTTCTACCTGGTGGGCGGAGGTTCTCAGGTAGGAGGGCGGAGTTATTCAAATGTAAATGAATACTAACACAACTGACCATTTTTATCAAACTTACAGTGTGTGTAGAGGCAGCACAGACAAAGGATGTCCAAAGAACAGAAAAAGTGCATTTTTTTCATAATATGGGATCTTTACCATCTTTATACAACACTCTTAGGTCCTAAGCAACTCTTAAGTCAAAATGTACAACCATTCTTAACACCATTCGTAAGAAGTTTTACGCAAACCAGCCCTGCTTTTGTCAGCAATGTCATGCACTTGATTTTGTGACTTTTGATACCATTTTTTGTGACTTTTCCCTCCTTAATTTCCAGAGACCGAGCATGTCTGCAAGTACTGTGACTATTGCACATGCACACAATGTGATGGGGCTGAAAAACTAAAAACTCATGTACCAACCTTGACACTTCAGTGAGATGTAAAAAAAAAAAAAGTACTTGCAAAAACTTGAAAATATCAATGTTAAAAAATTGGCAGTTGCTTGATATACGTTACATTTAACTGATGCTGAGAGCCGATCTCTGACATGAGTTCTACCAAGTCTTTCTATATGCAGCAGACTAAAAACATCATCTACACGCAAGGGTTCTGTTCCCAGGCGGCTGTTAATGCTTGTGACACCTGAGTCCGCCTTCATTTTGAAAGGAGAGTGAAAATACAAAGCCGGCATGTGTCCGCATGTGAAAAAGGTCTTACAGTACAATGTGTCTAAAAGCGCAATTTGAGCTGGAACATTTAGGGCGGATTTTTAATCATTAACTGCTTTTGTTAAGGCTCGTTAGAACGGAGTGGGGAAGAAGGAAAAACGATTTGGCAGAAATGAGAAGCATGTGTAATAATTCAACAAAATTTCAATGTAATGTTTTTTTCATTATGCAATCAGTGCAGTGATCGTGTTATTTAAAACGAGCAAATAAAAAGAACAAAACAGCCATTTTGCCAGTAAGTACAGCAGTTTAAAAAAAGGGCATAAAGAGAACAACTCGAACTTAGAGAATAACGTGGGTGGGAAACTGCATTACTTTATTACAAGCAGTCTGATAGGACATTCAGCTGCACTGCACTAAACTTAATGGAGTTAAATATCTGATGCTGACGCGATTTTTTTCTTGTATAGAGTTTGTTATTTCACCCTCATGGCGTCAAGAGAACGTGAAGAGTGTAAGAGGATGAACAATCCATGTATCATTCGTTCATTTGGGTTTTTTGTTTCCTAAACCAAAATGAAAGAAACGGATAACGAGCCATTTTTCGATTTCCCATTTCGCCGTCAAATCAAAAATGGAAAAAATGGCACAAATGGCATGACCCGGAAGTGAACGTTACTGTATACATGATCAAAAAATATGTACAGTTTATACACTGCTTTTTTACTGCTTCGTATTGCTTCTTGGCAGTAGGAGGGCAAGAAGACATGACCAATATGGAGGGAAAAGGCGGTGTATAAAATGTATATATTATCTGATCGATCACGTATAACAGTCATGCCACTTGCATTCGACGATGGAAAATGGGCGCTCGTTTTCTGTTTTTTCCATTATCGGTTTGACTGCAAAATGGGAAATCAAAAAACGGCCTGTTATTCGTTTTTCATTTCGGTTCTGGAAAACGAAAAGCGAATGAGTGAATGATACACAGATTAGGAACCCAGTCTCTTGCCTTTTTGCTCCTGTACCATCTCAACTCGACCATTTCTAGTTTGACCTTCATAAAGACAGCATCTTAATGTTCACATTATGAAAGTGGATGATTATTTGTCATTGTGAACACAGCACAGCACAGCACCCAGGATTCCTGGATTCGAACCGGCGATCTTTCAATCACAGGGCAATGTGTTGTAAAAACATTAAACCCTGCAAATTTGATAGTCCAATACTGCTGAGGTACTCATGTCTCCAAGCACTTCTCCCCGGGCGTTGACAAAAAGTTGTTGTGGTGCACTGTGTGTTGTGGTGTGTTCATAATGACAAATAATCACACATAAATTACTTGATGTTTTAAAATGAACTGTGGCTACTTTTCTGTTGATTGAGTTGATTGGATTTTGTTGATTTCTGTTGGTGGCGTAACGGTAGGGTGTTCACCCCGTGATCAGAAAGTCACAGGTTCGAATCCAGGGTCGGTAAAGTTACCACTGAGGTACTCATGAGCAAGGTACCGTCCCCAAGCACTGTTCCTTCACGGATGGGTTAAATGCAGAGGTCACATTTCATTGTGGTGCACTGTGTGCTGTGCTGTGGTGAGTTCACCATCACAAAATATCACTCATTTTCAGCTAACCCTCAGCAATAAACCTAATGCCAGAAAAATTTCCTACATCAGCACAGTGATTAATGATGAAAATTCACTCGTGTCAGAGGTTAACTGAGACTAGAGGTGGCGAATTACTGAATATGCGCGATATATCTCGTTTTTTCCATATGCAATGTAGTAAATGACTATATTGTGACTATCGAGTTCAAATCCTCACGTTAAACAGACAGCATTTAGTCCACCTTCGAGTTTGGCTTCTCTGCCCTCTCAAAGCGGACAGCTCACTCCCCCGGCCATCCAGAAAGCTCCCCTAGCGCATGCACGTTTTGTACCGGGAGCGGAGGGAAGCGAGCGTGTGGAGAGAGAAGTGAATATCCACGTGATTTCAGAAACACTAACTGGGGACGGAAGCGGACGACTTCAGAAGAGAAACAGCACTGGTTCTGTTATTCTGTGCACGAAAACAGAAGTAAATGACGCTCTCCGCCATGTAAACGAGATGTGTGTGGGCGCTCGCGTCTCGGAACGCCATCACTCACAAAAAAACGCTCCAGTTCAGTTAAATCTGCCCCGTTATTACAAACGAAACTCATATTTTAGCTGATGAATAATAACAACCAGTGTTCTATACAGCTATTGCTTATTCTATGCGCCTTATTTGTATTTGTTTTTATATACTGCTCACTCGATGTGCCTCACTTTGTCTTTTTTTAACGTGGAAGCTGGAGCCACGTCGTCTCGTCTCTCTGTACACTTCTACACGGTAGAGATGACAATAAAGTTTACTTTGACTTCGATTTATTTACTTGATATTTCCAGTGTTTGTTCCGGACGTACGTCCATCACATTACTGTGACGGGGCTCATGGGGTGTCATGCGCGGAGGGTATTGTGGGAAATGTAGTTCTCTCCGAGAAAAAGAGAATATATCGAGATATATATCATGTATTACAGTTTAAAAATGTTGCGATATTATTTTTAGTGCCCTGCTGTAATTGAGACTCAAGTCATTACGGCTAGATAATAACACAGTAACAGCAAATTTAAAGTTGCTCTAAGCACATTTTATTTCCCACAACGCTTGCGTGTAACTGGTGAAAATACAGAACAACTCTACAGGTTCTCGTGGGTCTTGGCAGCAACCGGGGAGCAGTGCTTACGAGCTCGCTGAGATAGTGGTACCTTTACCGGTCCAGGACCTCCGATCGAGGGGGCAACTCCCTAACCGTTATACTATCAACTGTCCCAGTTTTGAGGGTTAAGTCACCATCAGTGCAGCCAGCATCGGAGAGAAAATACACTGTCTGGAGAAAACGGTGAGTCTGAATGAATTATTAAGTGAATGAAGAGAATTAAGTGTGTGTGTTTAGAGGAGTGTAGAGTGTGTGTGTGTGTGTGTGTGTGTTTAGAGGAAGGCAGATGGAGTGTGTGTACCTTGCAGCGTGTAGCAGAGAACCATCATCTCCTCACTGACGTCTCCACTCCTGCGCACCGGGATCAGCAGCTCACCCACATCCTCCTCCACCAACACACTCGCCTGGGGGAGGAAAACCGTGGACTCTGAGAGGGAGAGAGAGAGAGAGAGAGAGAGAGAGAGGGTGAGGATTGGGAAAAAGGAATGGAGGACAAGTATTGAGAGAGGAAAAGACAGAGAAGGAGAGAGAGAGAGAGAGAGAGAGAGAGAGAGAGAGAGAGAGAGAATGAGAGAGAAAAAGTGAGTCGGAGAGAGAGAAAGTGAGAAAAGTAGAATGGGGAGTGAGAAAGAGATAGAGAGAGAGAGAGGGAGAGAAGGAGAGAAAAAAGGGTGCAAGGTGAACCGAGAGACAGGAAAGGGGAGAGAGACGGAGAGAGAGAATGAGAAAGCAAAAGTGAGTCAGAAAAGAGTAGAAGCACAACGGAGAGAGAGGGGGAGAGGAAAAAGGGAGGGGAGGGAGCAAGAGAGAGGGAGGGAGGAAGGCAGAGTTAGAAAGAGGGTGAGACAGATAGTGGACAAAAGTAAAAAGAAAGTGAGAGAGATGGGGTGGGGAGAGAGAGAGATAGAAAGGAGGGGGAGAGAATGGGGAAGAGAAAATGAGTCCAAGAGTGAGTGAGTGAGTGAGTGAGTGAGTAAGTGAGTGAAATAGAATGAGAGAAAGAGAGAAAGGAGGGAGAGATAGACAAAAAGGGTGAAAGAAGATGAGAGAGAGAGAGAGAGAGAGAGAGAGATGCAAGGGAAGAGACACAGAGATCGGAAGATCGCAAGAAAGAGTGAGAAATATAGTGCAAAAAAGATTTGGGTGGAAAGAGGGAGAGGGAGAGAATTAGAGGGACGAGAGAGAGGGAAAGACAAGGAGAGTGGTGTGAGTGAGAGAGAAAGAGATAGAGGAGAGGAAGTGAAATTGGAGGAGAGAGAGAGCGAGAGAAAGAGAGTGAGAGAATATGAGTAAAACAGGAGGAAAGAAAGAAGTGAGTGAGTAGGACGTGAGAGAGAGAGAGAGAGAGAGAGAGAGAGAGGGAGAAGGAAATTGGAGAGGAAAGGCAGGGAGGGAGGGAGAGAGAGAAGGAGAGAGACACAGTTAGAAAGAGAGCGAGACAGAAAAAGAGAGAGAATGAGAAAGAGAAAATGAGTCAGAGAGAGAACGTGAGTGAGAGTCAGAGAGATAGAGAGACAGAGAGGGAGAGAGAGCGAGGGGAGGGAGGTGAGAGGGAAAGAGAGGGAAATTGGAGAGGAGAGGGAGGGAGAGAGGGAGAGAGAGAGAGAGAGAGAATGTGAAGAGGTCAGGAGAGGAGGGAGGGAGAGAGAGAGAGAGAGTGAGGGGGAGGGAGGTGAGAGGAAGAGGTGGAGGAGAGAGGGTGGGGAGGGAAGAGGGAAGTGGAGGAGAGGGAGGGAGAGAGAGAATGTGGGGGGGGAGGGGTGGGGAAGGGAAGGGGGTGGAGAGGAGAGAGGAGAGAGAGAGTAGGAGGGAAGTGGGAGGGAAAGAGGTGGAGAGGAAGGGAGGGAGAGAGTGGGGGAGGGAGTAAGGAAGGAAGTGGAGGAGAGGAGGAGAGTGAGGGGGAGAAGTGAGAGGAAGGAGAGGTGGAGAGGAGAGAGAGAGGGAGAGTGGGGGAGGGAGGTGAGGGAGGGAAAAGAGTGGAGGGAGGGGGAGAGGTGGGGAGGAGAATTTAGAGAGGTGGAGGAGAGGGGGAGAGAGTGAGGGAGGAAGTGAGGGAAGGGGAGATTGGAGGAGGAGGAGGGAGAGAGAGTGGGGAGAGGGAGGTGAGGAGGGGGAGGTGGAGAGGAGAGGGGGAGAGGAGAGAGAGTGAGGGGAGGGAGGTGAGAGAAGGGGGGTGGAGAGGAGAGAGACTTGTTTAATCTACAGCAGGGGCCGTGGGGTTGTGTTGTTGGCGCGCCAGTACTGCTCCCATCGTTGTGCTGCCGGTGATGCCACGTTTGATTTTCATCACCAGTAAAGAATGCCGGCTGATTGGCGCTTGGAGCGTTAGCGCTGGATTATCTCACAATATCAACTCACCAGGCGATCGCGCTCACCTGCGCTGCTCGGCCCTCGACCCGCCAGATGGTCTCTTTTTTGGCCACTTCTTTCTCCCCAGCGCCCGCGAATCGCTGGCGCTTTCGGCGTCTGGAAGAGCGGTTCTTACGCTGCGTCTGAGAGACTGGACGGCGAAAAAGCCAGCGCACAATCAATCAAAAAAGTAGCGCGCCGCTCGTCAGTTACTGAAAATAGGAGGAAGGCAGCCGACTGTTTCCTGCAAGCGCCACCGGGACCAATAAGCAAAAAAAGAAAAAAAGACTTGACAAAACCTGCCTGAAAGCTCAGCCTCGCTCCACATCCTCATCATGCGCTCATTATCCTTGATCTTTCACTCATGTCTCTGGCCTAATCGCAACAACAGCAGCCTCAGAGGAGAAAGCGCCAAGGAGGCAGGAAAGTTTGAAGACAGAGAGGAGAGAGAAGGGGTGGGGAAAGAAGGAGAGAGAGAGGAGGGGGAGAGAATAAGGAAGAAAATGAGCCAAGAAGTGAGTGAGTGAACAGAGTGAGTGAGTGTGAGTGAGTAGACCAGTGGTAGGTGAACCAGTGAGTGAGAGTGAGTGTGTGAACAGTGGTGAGTGAGCAGGTGGAGTGAGTGAGTGAGCAGTGGTGTGAGTGGTGGTGAACGGGTGGGTGGTGAACGAGGGGTGAGGTGGTGGATGGTGAACGAGTGGTGGTGAGTGAGTGGGGAGAAATGGGAGATAGAGGAAGAGAAGGAGGAGATAGACAAAGGGATGAAAGGAGGTGGGTGGTGAGAGGTGAGGTGAGGAGAGAGAGAGAGAGAGAGAGGAGAGAGATGCAAGGGAAGGAGGAAAGAGAGAGAAAAAAGAGACAAAGAGAGAAGACAGTGTAAGAGAGTGGCGACAGCAACAAGCAGGAGAAAAAAAAGAATGAGAATCCAGAGAAAAGAAAGGTAAAAATTGGGAGGCTAGGTTTTTTATTCTAAAAGCCCACTGCTTTTGACCAGAATAAAAGCAAATAAAACAATGTAGAGAGAGAGAGAGAGAGAGAGAATTAAGAGTGAGAAGTAAGGGAAATGGAAGTGGGGAAGCATGGATGAGTGCGATGGACACACAGATACACAGCAAGAATAGAGTGAGGAAACGAGGGAATGAGAATCAGTGGCGGAGATGGACAGTGAGAAAGAGGGAAGAGGTGAGAAAGAGAAAGGTAGAATCTGGAAAAGAACGGTAGAAAGTGAGAGACTGGGTATTCATTCTGCTTTTGATCAGTATGACAAATAAAGCCTGAGAGTCTGAACTGGAGAGATGAAGGGGGAGAGAGGGAGAGAGAGAGAGAGGGAGGGTTACTTTCCACTCAAATGGGACACAGAGAATGATAAGAGAAGCTGGTGAATGAGTCAGATAGATAAGCTGAGTGAAATAGAGAAGGGGAGAGAGGAAAAAGAGAGAGAAAGAGAGAAAATGTTAAGGGGGAGAGACAGAGAGAGAAAGAGAGTGATGCAGAAAAGTGAAAAACAGGAGCGAAGTGAGAGCGGCGGGGGGGGGTAAACGCTTTAGAGTTGGAAGTGTAGGAGGAGCAGGGGTGCCAAACATGGGTGAAAGACAGAATAATGACTCAAATAACGTATTTTTACAGGCGGAGAAATGGACAGAGCTCGCGAAACGAGTGGACGTGTCGGCAACCTGAAAGACAGCAACATACGCCACTATAGGCCCACGTTTAGAGTTGGAACAACGTTTGCTGACGCAAACCCATAATGAACAAAAAGACAGCAAAACAAAAAGAAAGAGAGAATGAGACACCGAGACAGACGAAATAGGGACAGAGAAAAAGGAAAAAAGACAAAGAATATGAGTGAATGAATAAAGATGAGACAGATAAAAATGGACATGAAGAAAAAGAGAAATGAAAAATAGTACGGACGAAAGAGCGAGAGAGCTAGAATGACAGCAAGAGACGGAGAGAGAAGAGTAAGGTGTAAGAGTAAGAGTGAGTAAAAATGCAAGGAGCGGAGTTACAGAAAAAGGGAAGAAAAAAGAAGAAGCGATGAGGATACAGATAGAGGAGTGAGAACGAGGGAGAGATGTAGACAGAAAGTGAGAAAAAGCGAGAGAGTGAAGAGTGAAGGACACGCAAGAAAGACGGCGAGACAAACGTGAGGGTTAGAAAGAGAGACGAATAGAGATGCGTAACTGACTGAATCTTGAACTTATTTTTATAAATAAATGAGGAGGGACCCGGGCAGAAAAAGAGAGATTGACAAAAAGAGAAAGAGACACAGAAAGAAAGAGAAAGAGAGGAGTAAAGTGAGTCAGTAAAGCCGAGAGCTGGGCGTCTCCGCCAAGGTGCGGCAACGCCAGAGCGCTTAATGAGAGAGAGAGCTTCAGGCTACCGCTCATCCTCCCTCTCTTTTTTCTCTCTCTCTCTCTCTCGCTCTCTCTCCATCCCCTCCAGGCTCAACTTGATCTTCTCCAACTACACAACTCAGGCTGGCAGCAAAAGAGCCATGCAGACTCCAGCCAGACCTTCTCCAGTCAAAACTTTCTGCACAAAGCCCCAGCCGTATTCCCTCCCGTTGCCTAACCAAGGCCGGGACGCTGCGCTCTGCTGTTAGACCTGCTCGTACTTGAGAGAGGGATCAGGGTCGTGTGCATACGTCTGGACCTTCAAACTCTCTATTCCGAGTTGCTACGAGGTTAACCTCAAAAATGTATTGTTTGTCTGCAGGTCGATCGGACGCGAGCCCTTCGTTCAGGCAAAGAGTTTGGAAATCCATTTTCTTGGGAAACTTTTGAAAGTTTTCCCGAACTCGAGACCATAAAAGCAAAGGGGAATCTAAGCACATACACAAAAGCTTTTCACACCTAAACATCTGCATCAACGCTCAACTTTCTCAAGGAACGATTTTTCGATTATGATTATCAGCTCAACGGTTCCATTCAGGACGAACAGCAGAATTTTATGCCATAGCCAGAAATTCCCCAAGCAATGCCATTATGATATAATCCGGGGGTTTTCAACTGCATCTGTCCCAGACTAAGCAGTCTGAGTGGGGGGAAGTTCAGTAGTGAAACTGGATTCCATGTCACAGACCACCTGCAATCGGGGCAGCGGACCACCGGTTGAAAATTCCCGATGTAATCGATTATGGTCTGCCACTGCATTGATGCAGAATCGCCCACGTCTGCATCGCCATGCATTGATTACGTGATTAATTTCAAAATAACATCTGACACTATTTGCATTCATCTACTTAAATTAAAGGCAGTTGGTAGCGTAAGGGGGTTAGGGAGCTCGCCTCATGATCAAAGGTACCACTGAAGTACTCATGAGCAAGGTGCCGTCCTCAAGCACCGCTCCCCAGACGATGCCCAAAAAATCTCCCCACTGCTCCTTCATAAATGGGTCAAATGCAGAGCTCACATTTCGGTGCACATCGTGGTGCACTGTGTGCTGTGCTGTGCTGAGTTCACAATGACAAATAATCACTCATTTTCATTCACTCAATTTAAATGCAACTCTCTTTCTAATTTTCAATATAGGCGACTAGGCCACTTCCATCTGTTTTAGAACACAGCTATGAGACTAAACTTCAGTGGGTCTCATTGACCAGCCTTTCGTAAGAAGAAACCTACAGTTTCCACAACGACTGTGACGTTCAGCAATGTTTTCTTATTTGAGATTTGTTCTTAGGTAAGAACAGAATCTACAAACAGTGATGAGCACTCTTACCCAAATTTTATTGCATGCCTGTTTATGCGAAACATTAGCTTAGCACACATCTTCACAATTCTACAGTTATATTATACTAACTTTTATAAGAACAAACATAAGAAACACGTAAGAAAACACTGGGCAATGTTCCGAAGTCCTTGCACTTTTTGGGGGGCAGTTGGTAGCGTAACGTTTGCTGAGTTTGCCCCGTGATCGGAAGGTCGCCTATTCAAATCCCAGACTGGTAAAGGTACCACTGAGGTACTCATGAGCAAGGTATCATACCCAAGCACTGCTCCAGCGGCACTACCAAAAAGATGCCCACTGCTCAAATGCAGAGGTCACATGTGGTTGTGGCGCCCTGTGTGCTGTGCTGTGGTGTATTCACAATACAACGTATTCACACTCACATACCATCAAACTTCTAAGGATCTTGCACTGGCTCCACAGGTTCAAATCCACAAAACTGAATGCTTTCAAGGCCAAGAATAGAACAGCACCTCCTCACTTATGGGAACTGATCAAGCAGCATGTTCTCATTCTCGCAAGGCATCAAGAGCTGCTCTTCTTGAGCCACCACTACTCTAAAGACGAGGACTCTTCTCAATCCCGGGCTCCACAGCGCTGGAATAAACCTTCTGCTTGCTATCAGAAATTCTGAGTCCCTTGCTGCCTTCAAAAGTTGTCTGAAGACCCACCTTTTCAAGGATCACCTTGGAGACCAACCAGTCCATCACTATATACTGTATATATATATACACACACACACACACACACAAACATATGTGAACTGAACTATGGAGTGTGTGTGTGTGTGGGTGTGTATATACTCCATAGTTCAGTTGATATCTTGGTTTAAACCATGGTTTGAGTGACAGTATATACTCTCTGCAAAAGTTTTAGGCGGGGGTAAAAATGTTTAGACATACGCTACCAGTCAAAAGTTTGGACACACCTTCCCATTCAATGTTTTTTCTTTATTTTCATTACTATTTACATTCTAGATTCTCACTGAAGGCATCAAAACTATGAATGAACTGTGTAAGGGCTATTTGACCAAGAAGGAGAGTGATGGAGTGCTGCGCCAGATGACCAAACCCAATCGAGATGGTTTGGGATGAGATGGACCGCAGAGTGAAGGCAAAAGGGCCAACAAGTGCTCAGCATCTGTGGGAACTCCTTCAACACTGTTGGAAAACCATTTCAGGTGACTACCACATGAAGCTCATCAAGAGAATGCCAAGAGTGTGCAAAGCAGTGATCAAAGCAAAGGGTGGTTATTTTCAAAAATCTAAGATATAAAACATGTTTTGGGTTATTTCACACTTTTTGTTGACTACATAATTCCATATGTGTTCATTCATAGTGCCTTCAGTGAGAATCTACAATGTAAATAGTCATAATAATAAAGAATAAAACACTGAATGAACAATTAGAAATAAACAAATTAGAAATAAACAAATTAGAAATGATATTTGCATTCTTACACTAATTTGATTTACAGTCTGACAGGGTGTGTAAAACTTTCATCTGGCGTTAGCTCTCAGTTCAACAGCAGTTGACTTAAGTCTAGATCTACACAGATGTAAAACAGGTATGTTGCTCCGGATTGCTCTGCTGAATTCCGTAAACATAAATGATTAAATGTCACCTTTATTAAGCTTAGGAATTATTTCTGCACCTGAAAGCTAAGAATTTTCCTTCTTTTTCATCTTCCTTTACAACCTTAACATACGCATGGGATGGTGGTGAACCAGTGGGAGATTATGTACCCACAACTATTTGGTAGGGTAAAGGTTAGAGAGTTGGCCATGTGATCGGATGGTCTCCGGTTTGCCTTTTGCCAATGGGTCGGATCGAGGTCGGACTGCTTAAACACCTTAAACGAACCGTACCAGAGTTCTTTTGGAACCAAACCGAGACCACCTCTTCAGCTGGGTCTCAGTATGTTCGTTTGGGCCGCACCTGAGTTCGGGTGCTTGTATCCACACCTGCCCAAAGGGTCCGAACCAAGGGAGGAAACCAACTTAGGTTCGTTTAAGCGAACTAAACAAGGCAGGTGTGAATACACCATCAGTTTCAGTCACTGATAAAATCTGGATTTTTGTCTTTGTTAAAACTGAATTTAAGTGAGTGCTTATTTGCCTTTGTGAACACACCACAAAGTGCACCACACTGAAGTCTGATCTCTGCTTTTGACCCATCCGTCACAGAGGAGTGGGCAGCATTTTTGGCAGCAACCGCAGAGCAGTACTTGAGGGCAGTACCTTGCTCATGAGTAAGTCAGTGATACATTTACCGGTTTGAACCGGTGACCCTCCAATCAGGCCGCCTCCCTAACCGTTACACTATCAACTGTGCTAACTGGAGGTAAATCATTGGTAATGTAGGATTTCTTAAAGACGCTTCGCCCAAAGCAGGTATAAAAATCCTGCTTTTCTAAACTGATGTATTCAGTTTCATCTCATACCAACACTTTGTACTGACGTACGGATCCGTAAGAACATCCCTCACAAATAAAACCTCAGAAAGGCATTTATTGTGTTCATTTCAAGAAGTGCTGCCACTAGCATGCGTTAAGAATTTCAGACGTTTCTGCAGAGATGTCACCGAGTTGTTCGCCTTTCATTTATGTATTTGCTGTGTTTTTTTTTTTTTTTTTTTTTTACAATTTGCTGCGTTAAGTTACACCTTGAGGTAAAGCGACTACGGTTGGTTTCCTTTAATATTAAAATAAGTTGCATTTTTCCTCTCAGTTAATTTCAAGCACAGCAGGGTTCCATATTGCATACATTTACATCCTCTCGAGCCACTTCCATTTCCTAATGACGGGAAAAGTTTTCTTGGAGTAACTCAGGGTTAAGTACTTTGCTTAGGGGCCCAGCTCTGGAATGGAAGCCTTCATTTGAACTCAGAATGAAACAGTAGGAGAGAAAGAGAGAAAGAAAGTGAGACTCGCTGACAGGGAATGAGGCAAAGGAAAGGAACAGAGGTATAAAGAGATTAAGAGTCGAAGCCTGTTGCCATAAAAACATTATTTTAGGATAACACCTCGGAAAAGGGAACGTTCTTTAATCAAGGTCTAAATGTAGTCTTGACTCCGGATAAATCTAGTGTGAAAAGCACATAAAAGGTGCAATTTTTACTCAATATTTCCCTTAAAACGTGGATCGCTTGTGGCACGTTAGGTGCGGATAATTGCGGTAAGAACACATTTTCGGTCAATTTTCCTTCATTATTTAGATGGCTTTCAGAGAAGCAGAAGGAGATGTTTGTGTTTTTAAGCGAGGATGACCAATAAGCCAAGAAAAAGCAGAAGAGAGAATGGAGGGAAGAGCAGAGAAAAGAGAAATGGACAGTGAAAATGGAGAGCAAGGCAAGGAGAGAAAGAGAGAACGGAAGATAAAGGAGGGAGAGAGAGAGAGAGTGAGAGAGAGAGAGAGAGAGAGAGAGATATTGAGAGACGAGAGAATTGCAAATAAAGAGTGAGAGCAATAGGATTAGGAGAATGAGAAAGGAGTCACAGACATGCAGAACGACAGAGTGACAAACAGAGAGAGATTAAGAGAGAGATGTAGAACAGAGTGAGAAACAGTGAGAGAAAGAAGGTAGAGAGAGAAAGAGGCAAAGAGAAAGACAGATACAGACATGCAGATTAACAGCAAGAAACAGTGAAAGAAAAAAGGCAGAGAGAGAGAAAGGGAAAGAGAAAGTGAAAGACATGCCGAATGACACAGTGAGAAAGAGTGAGAGAAAGAAGGTAGAGAAAGAGAAAGAGGAAACGAGACAGACAAATAGAGACATGCCGAGCAACAGAGTGAGAAACAGTGGGAGAGAGAGAGAGAGAAGGAGGGAAAGAGAAAGACAGATACAGACATGCAGAATGACAGTGAGAAACAGTGAGAGAAAGAAGGTAGAGAATAAGAGAGAGGAAACAAGAATGACAAATAGAGAGATGCAGAGCAACAGAGTGAGAAACAGTGAGAGAGAGAGAGAGAGAGAGAGAGAGAGAGAGAGAGTAGGTACAGACAGACATGCAGAATGACAGTGAGAAATAGTGAGAGAGAAAAAGAAAGAAAGAAAGAAAGAAAGAGCAGAAAAACATGAATAAAACGCCAAAAAATAAAGAAAAAGAGAATCAGACTCAGAGACAGATTGAGAAAAGTGACATGGAGAAAGACCGAGTGTGAAAAAGCAAAAGAGATATAAAGAAAGAATATAAAGATATAAAGAAACCAAAAAAAAAATGAATGAGAGATAGATAAGAGAGAAAACAAAAATGACACATTGACACACATGAGAAATATAAACAGTCAGACAGAAGAATAGAGAAAGAGTCCCAGCAAGAAAGTGAGTGAGTACCAAGAGAGAAGGAGAAAGCAAGCGAATAGAAGATAAAGGGAAGAAGATAGTGGCTCGTTAGGAGCAGCTAATTACTGCTGGAACACATTTTCTATCAACTTGACTTTCATTCCTGGAGATGTTATTCTTGTTTACATCATGGTCAATGTCAGAATGAGACGAAGGAACACTTGAGGTTATCGTTCTCTTCTAGTCGGCTTTCTCTTTGGTCAAATCCACTCCCTCTCCATCTATTTTAAGTTTGTGAGCCAATCTGCCTCATTCATCTGCAATTCCGCCTGAGAAAGCTGTAACATTTTAATTGGCGCTTCTGTTCGACGAAACCCTGAAAGCCCGTTTTATGTTCCATGATTTAAAAAAAAAAAAAAGAAAAGAAAAGAAGAAGAAGCGGCTCTTTGCGCACAAACCCGTTTCACCTCAAATTTACACTGTGACGTTAAATCGACAGGAAAGGCAGGAGCTACAACAAGTCTGGGGTTAAATTCTTCCGCTCCGCTTTCTCCTCAGATGCTGATTCGTTCCTCCTCGGCCATGCCCAGCGCATCTGGTACGCTAATCTAGCGTGTCTGTTACACTGAAAACCTCTCAGCCTGCAACGCGGGAGGCGTATGACGTTACTGTTAGCCGCGGAAAGTGCACGGGGTGAAAGCCTGGGTGGCAAGTGGGTCAAACGAGTCTCTCCAGGCCTCGCTGGAAGACCCCGGCCTTGTCTCGCGATGAAATATTCATGCGGACAGAAGGTTTTTTTCCCCCTACTGCATGTTCGCAGGCTGGAAAATGGAAAACAGGGCTGCTATTAACAACTATGTGCTATGGATTTAGCATATGACCTGCTTTATCGATTAACTGAAACAACTGGTCGTCCTGTAGAGACAGTGATATTTGCAATGCCCCTTTAATTGCTGGACTAATCACAATTAATCAGAAGCTATCATTGCCATGTCCGCGCCCCACGCTCGGACGCACCGGAGTATTAAAACTGAGGGGGGATGGGTCTGCATGTATGGTGTGTATATCCCTTTAAGCAACCTGCCCATTCACTTGCTGGTTGGTCTCGTGTGGTGTCGGGCTTCACATTCCCACCTGTGTCATATTACCTTATTATTAGTTCCCGTTTGCCATTGGTTTTCAAGTTAATGATCTAATTTAGTCTCTTTATTTAAGTCAGCTTGACATGGACAGTCTTTGTCCAATCACAGTCATGTCATTTTGTGTGTTTTGAGTTGCAAAAAGAGTGACGTCAAGGCCAAGCTCCGGGAGTCTTTTGGAAACAGAATCGATTAATCTGTTCGGAGACTCGAATCGCAAGTGACTCTGTTTTGAACTGAATTGTTTGAATAGTGACTGTTTTAGGAGCGAGTCCGCACTGGGCGAGCGTGCCAGCTATATTTAGTTTGTTTACTTTTATTTTGGATGTTTTTGTCATTAAAAGCGCTCGCAGAGAGAACCCCTGCATTCGTGTCCTGTTTTAACAAGGGAATCATGACAATCACACAAATCATAATTACAACACAAAAGTGAGTGATTATTTGTCATGTGAACAGAGCACAGCACACAGTGCATCACAACGAAATGTGACCTCTGGATTTAACCCATCCGTGAAGGAGCAGTGGGCCGCTAACAAGCGCCCGGGGAGCAGTGCTTGGGGACGGTACCTTGCTCATGAGTACTTCAGTGGTAACTTTACCGGTCCTGGATTCGAACCTGTGACCTTCTGATCACAAGGTGAACAGCCTACCGTTACGCCTCCAACTGCCCACAGGTAATCAACTAATCACAACTTTAATTATTCCAACAGCTAATCAGAATGATTTAATCATATTAATATTGTCCGTTATTCAGTAAATGCTACAGGTCCAATAGATAACGTGAATTCAAAATTATACTAATCACAACTATTACAGTTCTCAGTTGCTTTGGTACATTTCTCACAACAGAATTGAAGTTCTCAAAACTGCTCATTCAACTCCCACAACCTCTAGTCAGTTGTGCACATCATAACAGCAAGTTCTGGTTGTTTTTGTCATTTTGCAATTGCTTTAGTACACTCAGGCAGATGCTTATGTACAATTCTCAGCTATAGTATATCATACATCAGCGGTTGCTTATGTCGTGATGATCAAAATGCATTGTGCTAGCCATCTATTGCATAGTCCTACACTCCAGATGAACTTGTCATTTTTTCATTGTGTAAGTCATTGCAGTCAAAGTGTTGAACAAGATATCATTGGCTGTCAAGAGTGTTTTATAGGTTTCTACAAAACTTTTTGTTGGTTTGTATTCACAATACTAATGATTCCTGCACCACCTTAAATTGCTCTCAGACGCCTGCAGAGGCTGGATAAGACATTCTAGGAGGTTCTTTCCACGCTGCATTGCAAAGGAAGATATCCGGTGTGATGTGGACGAGAACACGAGGCCCAATATACAGGATGGGCAGCAATTAAAGAAAGCATTTAGAGTTTTAGTATGTATATATTGTTTTTCATTTTGTAATTTGCTTCTTTTATTCATTTCATATGTTATGCATAAAGCATTGAAATGCATTTTTTTTTCTAGACTGCAGTTGCAGGGCATGGTATGTCACCGTATACCTGTACAATCAATAAAATATTCTTCTTAAATCAATCTCCCGCAGTCAGTGTTTTTTATTTTTATGTTTCCTGCCCTTCATTCAGATGTTTTGTGCATCAGAAAATGTTTAGATTGTGCCAGTTTTATATTGATGACATGACTTTACATTTTGGCGGTCCTGTCCGTGGACGATGATTCATGGACTTAGGATTTTGATGGCACTGACATATTCAGTGACGTAAATACTTGCTTTTGAGGCATGGACTAAGGATTTTGAAGAGGTCACCTGCTTTTGCCGGTCAAAGTGTTTTGAGAAATGCACTCGCTGGAATGCAAATGTTAAGTCTGTTGTGAGAAATGCACCAAAGCAACTGAGAAAAACTGTAATACATGGTATTGTACTTTATAGCATTTACTGAACAAAGAAATGTGCTTAAAATACTCAGATATGTTCTCTACAAGTCCGAATCAGTAGAACACACACCAGGCCAGCTAGAATAAGCCTAGATTCCAACCAAAACATTTTACTGAGTGATTATTTCTCATTCTGAATGGTCCACAATGAAATATGATCTCTGGCCCCAGAAGCTCACAAGAACAAATAATCATTCACTTAAATTTCACTTCATAAATTAATAAAAACGATGCGTCAGATTGCATGTGTTTTTCTACTAGGGTAGCCACTAAGGCTTATGTTTCTATTAGTTAATTACCAGTTAATAAAATTAATCTTAACTATTCATTTGCCCCATAAAATAAATTAAAGACCAAACCACGAGTCAAACTCTGCTGCAGTGGCTTGGACTTTTGTTTTAAACAAATTGTCACGTTAACTGGAGCCAAAGCGATAATGGAACAAAGTTATTGAGTCATTTACGCAGGCATATTAAAGAGAGAATATTTTTAAAGTTATTTTAGAAATTGTGTAACGCTCATGAAAAAATGATGCATCCACATAAAATATTGATGATGTTAAACGTTGACGATATGGTGGAATAAGCAGGGTTGTGCTACACCGCAGACCACCACACAAATACCAAGCGCTAAAAGGTTAATGAATCCCAGGCACGGAGCCGGGCGAAGGGGACGAGCTGGGACCCAGACTCTCTGAGACCGGTTGAGCGTCTTCCTTTCTTCTCGGGTCCTACCCTTAGAGAGAACCGCGGCTTCCCTGACACGTTAAGCCTCCCGCCGGAGCCCGGCTTCAGGAAAAACAAACCCCGCCATAAGAGCGGTAATTAGCTCACAGGGGAAGCCGAGCCGAGGAGTTTTTTTGTTGTTTTTTTTTTAAACATGGTGAAGTACGCTTGGCTGTGAGATAGGGGCCGAGCGCGGACGCCTCACGCTCAGACGGAGAGCTCTAACTGCGTTGGGCACAAGAGACCCGAATAAGAATCAGCAAGGGAGCAGGCGGAGCCAATAAAGGGAGACGCGTACACACACAGGCGGAGAGAGAAGAAAATAAAGCTTTGGGTTATTCGCACTGTACAAATCTGAGTTTGCTTCTGAAAGCGAGAACGCGCCGGCGCCCCCGCGGCAGCTTAGCAAATAACCAAGCTAAAGTCCACATGAATTGATAAAAAAATGTCACGGCGCTAGTTGAGAGCGCATTAGAAGTCTTACTGAAACAAAGTTTTTGATTAGTGGCTTGTTGTACAACTAGGGCTGCCACTAACTTCTGTTTTTCTGTCAATTTATCTGTCGAGTATTATATTACAATAAATATTTCAATCTAAACAATTCATTTCCCCAATTCTTTCTTTAATTCATTCATTCATTATCTAAACCTATTAATCCCTATCGGGTTCGCAGGGACCGGAGCCTATCCCGGTAGTACGGACGCGAGGCACAAACCAACCCTGGGCGGGCGCCAAAACACAGCAGGTCACACACACTCACAGTCACACCTTTCATTCATTTATTCATTCATTCATTCATTCATTCATTCTCCGAACTGCTTAATCCCAACTGGAGTCGCGGGGGGACCTATCCTGGGAATTTACGGGCGCAAGGCAGGGACCAACCCTGGACACACACTCAATCACACTCTCACTCCTACCTTACAGGGATGAATTAGAGTCACCAATTAACCTATAGCACATGCTTTTGGACTGTGGAAGGAAACCAGAGCACCCGGAGAAAACGGGGAGAGCACGCAAACTCCATACAGAAAGATCCCACGGCCGACCCAGGGATCAAACTCGGGACCTTCTCGCTGTGAGGTGGCAGCGCTAACGACTGTGCCACCGTGCTGCCGTTCCCCAATTCAAATGTGACCCCATCTGCCGTAATGAGTTGGAAGTCGGCGTTCTATTTATTTAGATACGGGCCGATTATGTTGAAAAACATCAAAAATACCAATTTTTCTTTTTTGGAGACCAGATTCATTTTGAAGACCTTTTCTTTCATATAAGACCAAAAAAGAAAAATTGATATTTTTGATGTTTTTCAACATAATCGGCCCGTATCTAAATAAATAGAACGCCGACTACCGACTCATTACGGCAGATCGGGTCACAAATGGTCCACTGTCTCAATAAACTAAAATGAACTGTCACTGTGTAAAATATGCCTAGATTAAAGAATAAGCCCAGATTTCAGACTAAACCCTTGTCAGCTGCCCACTGCTCAAATGCAGTCAAATGGGTCAAATGCAGAGGTCACATTTGGTTGTGGTGCACTGTGTGCTGTGTTGTGGTGTGTTCCCAATGACAAATAATCACTTCATCCTCCAAAACAGCACTTGTGTTTTGTTTTTCCGTTATATTTATGGCATATTTATCAAGAGGGACTTGATATGACATTTCCTAATTACAGATACAGTCTCCTTGGGGTTTAGCGTCTTGCTCAGGGGACCCAACTTGGAATCTAAATGTTACACTCATGAATCAAAACGTTAAACTCAAAACCAAACCTGTAAGTCAGACTCTGCTGCAGCTGCCATGATTTTTTTTAAACGGTACCACTGACTGGAGCCGACCCCAAAACACACCGACATCATTCACACAACGTTACAGTTTTTAGAAATCCTAACATTAAACTCATCAAACAACAATGCATCAGCTTGATTAAAGTCAACAAATTTCCACCGTCAATGTCGTGGACTTCAGTTTTGCCTACAACAATAATTTCTGAAGCGCAGCTTGCCCTACAGGATGCTGACGCTAAACCTTTCATCAAATCTCCTTCAAGAGAAACCAACAGACCCCAGAGGCGACTATGAAGTGACACTACCACGGCCTTATCTGTCTTGAGCCCCACTCGTTCCTAAATGTCTAAATGGTATGAGGTTGAAAGCTCAAAGCAAAGGCCACTTAGCTGCAGAGGATGGAAGGGATGTTAAGAAAAGCCAGGAGAAATGATAAAGTGCTTAGATAATTGGAGTCTAGCCAAAGGGAGGAAAAAAAACATTCAGCATGAGGCTCGGTGTCAGTGTTTGTGCTCTCCGAATCCCCCCGAAACGATCTGGAATAACGTGTCAAGACTGCAGTATTCTGGCATTTGGATCACAATGGAGCGGCAAAGACAGTCTTTTTTAGTGTCCAACATCTAATATATAAGAGATCTAAAAGTTCAGGGTCAGAGAAATCTTGGAAATAGTTTTCCTTTAATGACCCTCTGGTGCTCTGAAGCCAATTATCTCAGAACCTCTCGTTTGTCAGACAGGCATGTAATTTTCGAGTTTGGACTTTTGCCTTCTCTTTTCTGGCAGGTGAAGGCTTTCGGGGGGGTTTTAGTTACTGCAGAACTAATGAGAAAATATTCACTTTGACGTTAAAAACTGGCTCGCTTAGAGTGGGGAGCGGTTTAAGTCTGTGTTTTAAAGCAGGGAAAAGAATGGTTGTGCTTCTCACCATCTCCCGGGTCCACGATCTCCACCTCGGCTATGGCTGGAGACTCCAAAGCGGCCATGACCGGCTCGGACAGGACAACGCTGAAGGTTTCGGAGCGCTCAAATTTCCCGTCTGGCAGGATTTTCACCCGCCACGTAGCCACAGTCTGGCCTGGGTTGAACTGCACTTGCTTCTGAAACTTCCCTCTGAAGTCCTTGTCCTTCTCCGCGCTGCCATCCAGGGTGGAAATACCTTTAAAGGAATATGGGTAGAAACAGAAGGGAGTTAAGTTAAAATGTAAGGCAGTTATTACGTTACAAAATACATCTTATAAGTTGTACGGTTGCATTGAAGATGGCCTCCACTCTTTTTCACCTCCACGTCCTCAAGGCTGAGGCTTCATTCATTATCTGAACCGCTTACTTCCTATCAGGGTCGCGGGAACCGGAGCCTATACCGGAACTACGGACGCGAGGCGGGGACCAACCCTGGGTGGGCGCCAACACACCCTCACACTCACACAATCACACTCACAGCCACACCTTACAGGGCCAATTTAGATTTGCCAATCAACCTATATTGCATGCTTTTGGATTGTGGGAGGAAACCGGAGCACCCGGAGGAAACCCAGGCGAACGGGGAGAGCATGCAAACTCCACAGAGAACTCACTACGGCTGACGTCGGGAATGAACAAAGGACCTCCTCGCTGTGAGAAACAAGGTTAAAATGAACTTATCTACAAAAATGCATGTTTTATTTCTTTTATTTTTGGATACAATAAAAAATGCTAATTTTCACATCATCTTACAGCAAATATAGCTCCTGTCTGGCTTGTTCTTTTATCTTGGAGAAAAAATGAATAATAAGGAATGAATGTCAAAATACAGAGTAATATTTGGAAAGGAAGTGCCGGGCATCAAAACGGTACTCTACTGTACAAGCTGTGTTGTGTTATTGGTGTTTACTGAAAACCTGTTGTGCGAATTTGATCATTGTTTTAAAATTGATATGTGGATCTGTTAGTTAGTGTACATGAATATTCGGAACATTTTTGTTTTGTACATTTTTTGGTATTCTTTTTGCAAAGCAAAGACGCTGTCACAGTGCATTCTCACTTCAGAATTTACCAAACAAAAAAGGAGATTGTACATCTCAAGATGAAGACCTTGAGTTTTGACAACAAAGCCTCTTTTTGTTTTTACTTAATACTACATTCTGCATTGGTGCTGCTCAAACAAATAATTGGGAGATTTTGAATTTTTGAGCCAGGATGTTTGTCAGATGCAAAAGTGCTTCATTTCTCAATGTCATTCCGCAACATTTCATCATTGTTGGAGCGCATGAGGTCCAACTGGCAGGTTCTAAAGCGGCTCTCGGTAGCTTAGGGGCGGCCCGTAGCTCTAGCGCCCCCCGCAGGCCGGGGCTGGGTCCCCTCCTGGTTAGCGGAAGCTGGCCTCGGGCGTTTGATCAGAATCACATCAAGCGCAAGAGGCTGGCAGGGTCCCTTCTGCCAGAGCCCTGCGAACAGCTGGGTGGAATTAAATCACTTCAGGCGTCCGGATTAATGCAGGACCGCGGCCCAGCAATCTTGCACCGGCGTCAAAACCGTGCCGCTGCTAGCCAACATCTACATGTGGGCGTGCTATGGACGCTCTATACTGTGGGCTAATTAAAACATAATCGACCACCCCGGAGTATCATTTAAGACGAACTACAGAAACGTTTTTAATGTCATATATTTGCATGCATTTAAAAGTCATTTGTTTCCAATACTAGGGAGCAGTTAACCAAAATTAGAGATGCATTTCTGCGAGAAAATGACAATATGCGATTGCTCAAGTTTTGTGGCTATGACATGAAAACTGACCGAGTAGAAAGACTTTGATTAAAATGACGGGAATGGGGAAAGAATGAAGGATGATAAAGATGGCAGTAAGAAACTGTTGCCATATTTTTCAAATTGTAGGACTGTGAAAGGGCAAACAGACAAAACTTACATGTACGTTTAGGACTAACTTGTGCAAAATCATGACACTCTCCACCTCTAACGGGGCAGTTGGTGGCGTAACGGTAGGGTGTTCGCCCCGTGATCAGAAGGTCCCAGGTTCGAAGCCAAGTTACTACTGAGGTACTCATGAGCAAGGTACCGTCCCCAAGCACTGCTTCCTGGACGCTTGTTAGCTGCCCACTGCTCCTTCACGGATGGGTTAAATGCAGAGGTCACATTGTGTTGTGGTGTGTTCACAATGACAAATAATCACTCACTCTCATCATTATTAAAATATTAGTATGATTTACACTACATTGTAAAAAAAAATAGCCAAAAGTAGTATTCGGACAGGATTAGTTTTACATAATGATGTGGGGTTAAAATAATTAATACCAGAGCTTCTCAGTGAAATATTAACCCAGGTAATACTAATCCCCAGAGGTGGGCAAAGTAGCTAGCTTCATTACTTAAGTGAAAGTACAGATACCACTAGTCAAATGTTACTCCAGTACAAGTGAAAGTTGTGCAGTCAAATTTTTACTTAAGTTAAAGTGCTGAAGTACTTGTTTTAAAAAATACTTCAGTATTAAAAGTACATCTTCTTTCACCGCATTGCTGCATTATTGCCACAACACTTACAATACCTAATGTTGACTAGCTTGTACAAGCTGTAGAATAAGGAACTGGCAGAATGTTACAGAATGAAACTTAAACTGATAAAGAAAACCAGTCATTCGTTTATTTTATTAATTTATTGTAAGACTACACACCAAACAAAACAGCATGGTAGTGTTTTGACCCAGCTCTAGCAGTATGTGCTCACATATATGTGTATGTTAATCAGGAGGACAGTGCAATAGCCGTAAATGCAGCCTGCTCAGAAAATAAAATCAACATTCCAACCTGAGTAAAACCCAGCTCTACACCTCCAGCTTCATGACTTTCCAACACCAACAATGTTTTAATCAGACAAAAACAGCAGAACTGTCTGAACTTGGTTTATAGTTCCAGTCTACAGGCGTGATGTAACTCTACTGATTACTGATAGACTGGCACCTGCCAAACAACCAATCACCTTTTAGAAAAGGGGGAATAACATCCACTTTATCCACAGATTTGAAAGTAACGAGTAACGAGAACCTTCATAGAAAGGTAGTGAAGGAAAAGTACAGTATTTGTCTTTAAAATGTAGTAAAGTGGAAGTCATAAGTTTCCAAATAAAATACTACTCAAGTGAAGTACAGATATTCAAAATCTCTACTTAAGTACAGTACTCAAGTAAATGTACTTAGTTACTGTCCACCTCTGCTAATCCCGTCCAGACAGACCCGCTATAAATGCACATGTAAACATTCCATCATTCTGTAGTTTCCCACGTTTTTTATAGGCACGGAGGTGCTTGAGGAAATTCTGGACGTTTGTGCAAAACGCAGGATTTCTCGGCGTACGATGAAAGCGACCCGAAGAAAAAGAAGGCCAAAAGCTCTTGGGAAAAGCACAAAGTTTCTTATTATTTTGGCTAAGTTCCTATTACCAACAGTTATGCAAGCAACGTAGCACGCACATGATGACGGGGAGGTGACGTTGACCCGTAAATCGAGCTTCCCCTCCCACTTCTGAGAGTTTTCTTATCCCGTCTGAATCGGCTATCAGTATTACAGACGTCCTGTGGTAAAATAACATTACTCCACATCGTCATGTAAAACTAATCCTGTCAGAATAGTACAATATATATATTACCTTTAACATCATGTTTTACATTTTTAAGAGCATTTTTGCTTTAAGAGTATCCCACAGCACAAATATGAATTATTACTGGATAAAATAGCTTTGATGTTAACTACTTTTTCTCTGATGCCTGTTGTATAGCTAACTACTATATTTGAACTAGCTTTGCTGTAGCTTAGCTACGTTTAATCATAGGCAGCTTGTAGCTTGAAAAAGTAGCGTCCCAAACCCTGTCACCACATCTCTATAGCGGTTCAGATCTTGCTCTAAATTCAAGTTAGCTCAAGAAAGCTCATGTCGGACCAATTCTCCCACCCCGGCTAGATGATTACTGCCCAGAATTGACTGGATGGTTATTAAAGGCTGTTCCTGGATCAGCCTCCGCACTCTATCAAGGTCTGATAGATACGCTCCCCGATCACAATGCCGCCCTCATACAAGAAAGCGGGAGAGGGGAGGAGAAAGGGAGAGATTTTCCATTCAGCATCTGCCATGGCCTTTACATGGCCTTTAACACTGTAAAAACACGAAAACGTGCACGGAAAGAATGCCGGGGGAAAAAAGGGGGACGTGGGGAAGCAGATGAAAGGAGGAGGGAAGAGAGAGAGACAGAGAATGGCTTCACTTTCCATTCCATCTCTCTAGCAGCAGGGGGGCTGCAACAAGGGAGCCGAGAGGAAGAGGACCAGGAGGAGAGCGAGTGTGCGAAGGCACGGAGCGGTGAGGCTGGAGCTTCACAGAGGTGGCCAGCTGAGATAAGAGCCACAGAGAAAGAGAGAGAGAGAGAGAGAGAGAGAGAAAGAGAGGGGCTTTTGTCAGATCCGGTCGGTCCGACGCAGGTTCTTCTCTCCCTCGTCTGTCCAGCTGTGAAGAGCTGCAGAAGTGGACTTTGAGAGAGTACTTTGTTGTTCGGGAGTTCCATTAAAGTTGTAGGGACCAACACTCTCTCTTTCACACACACACACACACACTCAGGAGATACTCAGGAGAGCTGCTACGCCCCCTTATAGTGACTTTCTCTAACACATTTCTTCCTTTGATCAAGCTCTTCAGAGACAGAAGGTCGTGAGGGCCAAAGGCTGCCAGAGTTGCTGGATTTGATGGATTAAAAGCAGCTTGCAAAAGGTAAATTACTCAGCAGCCGGTTAAAAAGACAGAAAGATCGTTTCTATTTCTATTAGTTTCAATACTTGCTCTTTAACTGCATCTTTCTCTCGCATTTTCTTAGTTTCTTGGGTGCAATCCTCAGATCTTGTACCAAGACCTTTACAATTTCCGTGTTTTATTCTCTTTACCTGCATCTTTCTCTCTCCAGGTTTTCTATCTTTTCTAGCTGTATTAATTTGATTACTCCATCTCTCCTTGTATTGTTCTCTCTGTCTCCCTCTCTCTCTCTCTCTTATTCTCTCTCTCTCTTTCTGTCACTCTCTCTTTCTCTTTCTGTCACTCTCTCTCTCACTCTCTCTTTCTTTCTCTCTCTCTCTCTCTGTCACTCTCTCTCTCTCTTTCTCTCTCTCTCTCTCTCTCTCACTCTTTCTTTCTCTCTCTCTCTGTCACTCTCTCTCTCACTCTCTCTCTCTTTCTCTCTCTCTCTCTGTCACTCTCTCTCTTTCTCTCTCTCTCTCTCTCTCTCTCTCTCTCTCTCCCACTCTCTCTCCCCTGTTTTCCTACTTGTTTTTATACCTGCATCTTTCTCTTGTTCTGGCTTTCCTATCTTTTCTATCTCCATTACAGTTCTCTGTTGCTTTGGTACATTTCTCACAACAGAATTGAAGTTCTCAAAACTACAACCTCTAGTCAGTTGTGCACATCATAACAGCAATTTCTGGTTGGTTTTGTCATTTTGCAATTGCTTTAGTACACTTAGGCAGATGCTTATGTACAATTCTCAGCTATAGTATATCATACATCTGTGGCTGTGTATGTTATGATGATCAAAATGCATTGTGCTAGCCATCTATTGCATAGTCTTACACTCCAGAGATGAACTTTATTATTTTTTTTCATTGTAAGTCATTGCAGCTGCGTATGCGGAACAAGATATCATTGGCTGTCAATAGTGTTTTATAGGTTTTACAAACTTTTTTTGGTTTTTATTCAATACTATCGATTCCTGCACCACCTTAAATTGCTCCCTTTAAAAAAATAATATTAGGGCATGTGAGATCACAATCAATGAGCAGTCCCCTCAAAATTTGCTCCTGAACCTGCAGCGACAAGCATAAAGACAAGGCACAATGCAAGTATGGAAGAACATCAAGGAAGGAGAAGCCAAAGATGGAAGAAATGAAGCAAGAAAGGAAACAGGGCCAAATAGCCCAGACCAAGAAGAGTAGAGGCGTGGGTGTATGAGACAAAACAGAAGAGGCGCTCCAACACGAGGGTGACTTCTGATGGAAATAGGGCCACAATTGTGGTCCATACATAAATCATGGCTCTTCAATGGCTGGGAAGCAGGTCAAGGTGCAGCTGGGGACTTGGGAGAAACAACCATATCTCGATTGTTCGTGACATTTCTTTTGCAGAGAGAATAGGTAAATCAACGATTTTACTCTGTATTTGTGTACATTTTATAATACAGCAGTATTATATATTTACAATAGTCCACATTAGACAATATGTACAGCCATTGTTGTCCATTCAGTCTTGTGTTTTTCCTGTGACATACAGGACTTCAAGTCTCCCTCGAAGAGGTGGCAGAGGGAGATTACCTTCTATTGCGTGAAGAGTTATTTGTACAGTGGTCATAGCAAAATAAATGGCATTAGACCTGGTGAAATACAACCGCCATTATCGCTGACAACGATTGACTCATATTGTCTCCAAAATGAAATTTATTTTTGGCGATCAAACTTGCTGTAGTGTCTTGTTCGATACAGCGTATAATGGAACTGGAATCAGGTGAACCACCACATATTCATATCAGAGATGTAACCGATCCGATATGTGGATCGCTATCGGTCCGATAACAGGCTCAAGCGGCTGGATCGGTATCAAACATAATGATCTGTAAATGCGTAACGCCAATTCGTTATGCATGGAAGCGGCATTGCGGTAAAGTAGATGAAACGACAGATTAATAATCTAATAATTTATTACAAAAAATGGTCGAGGTAATTTCTAGAATCAAGCTTGGTTTACACTTTTCTTTTATTGCTTTGGTGCATTTCTGCCAACAGAATTGAAGTTCTCAAAACTACTTGTTCACTTCGCACAACCTCTAGTCAGTTGTGCACATCATAACAGCAATTTCTGGTTGGTTTTGTCATTTTGCAATTGCTTTAGCACAATGTACCTTAGGCAGATGCTTGTGTACACCTTCATTATAGTATATCATACATCTGTGGCTGCGTATGTTATGATGATCAAAATGCATTGTGCTAGCCATCTATTGCATAGTCCTACACTCCATGAACTTATTATTTTCTTATTGTGTAAGCCACAGCCAAAAGTACAACAAGATATCATTGGCTGTCAATAGTAGTTTTTATAGGTTTCTACAAAAACTTTTTGGTTTTTATTCACAATACTAATGATTCCTGCACCACCTTAAATTGCTCTCAGACGCTACCTGCAGAGGCTGGATACATTCTAGGATAAGGTTCTTTCCACGCTTGCATTGCAAAGAAGATATCCGTGTGATGTGGATCTAGAACACGAGGCCCAATATAAGCAGGATGGGCAGTACTAAAGAAAAGCATTTAGAGTTTTAGTATGTATATATTGTTTTTCATTTGTAATTTGCTTTTTATTTATTCTATATGTTATGCATAAAGCATTGAATGCATTTTTTCTAGACTGCAGTGCTGTGTAGTAAGCATGGTATGTCACCGTATACCTGTACAATCAATAAAATATTCTTCTTGAATCAATCTCCCGCAGTCACTGTTTATTATTTTTATGTTTCCTGCCCTTCATTCAGATGTTTTGTGCATCAGAAATGCTTAGATTGTGCTGCTTTATATTGATGAGGCGATTTACATTTTGGCGGCCATGTCCGCGGATCTATGATTCATGAACTTGGGATTTTAATGGCACTGATATTATCTGGAGCGACGAATACTTGCTTTTGAGGTAGCGGACTCAGCATGGATTTTGAAGAGGTCACCGTTTTTGCCGTCATCCATGATGTTTTCACATTTGCAGTTTTGAGAAATGCACTGCTGTTATGCAAATGTTGTCTGTTAGAGAAATGTACCAAAGCAACTGAGAAAAACTGTAATTTCATTGCTCCATCTCTCCTTGCATTGTTCTCTCTCTATTTCTTTTTTCTCTCTCATTTCTCTCTCTTAATTTTATTATTTAATCTTTTCTTTACATTGTTCTCTCTCTCCTCCTGCCTCTACTTGTTCTTACCTTGCATCTTCTCTCCTCTTCCTGCCTTTTGCCTTTTTTTTTTTGGGCCCGCAATTGTGCTGTTCTCTCTGTGTAATGTTCATCTTCCTCTCTGCTGTTTCTGATTGCCGCTTTTATTTACCTTTCTCTCCTCAGTAACATGAATACGGACGTCACAGTGACCGTGGCTGACGGCATGCGAGGAGAGATAAGCAGGTAAGTATGAACGAACACCACAACACACACACACAGACCCGTCCGCACAATTGCACAATCAATCCGTCTGTTCTACAGATGCCAGAGAGCTGGTCATCTGGGGCCTCGAGAACTGCTAAAGCGGCCCTGATCACTTCGCCAAAACATCTCCAGCCGCGGATGAAAACCAGCGCCGATAAGCAGGAGCAGCGGGAGGCTCCCGCACGGAAACGCCGGACCAATTGAATGACAATGATTAGCAGCCTAAATCCTTACACGCTCCGACTTTCATTAGAGATTCAAACTTAGGCGCTTAGAAAACCCGTGTGTTTAACAAAAAGCTTCCAAAATAAATGGAACGGGATCCGAGTGTTGCTACACTCTGTATAAGGTGGAAAAAAAGTGGAGAAAGAGTGAGAGAAAGGTGGAGAGAGATTGAGAGAGAGGGGGGATGAAATGAAGGTGAAACAGTATGGTTACTCACCTACAAAGCGAGGTCTCCCAGAGCTCCCCCTGGTGCCGGAGAGTGCCCTCCAGCACTCCTGCCTGCCTGTCCACCACATACCGCCAGCAACGAGATCCAGGCCCAGTGCAGACGAGACTTGCCCTTCCAGCGCTTATCTCCTCCTGCAGAGTTCCACAAACACACACACGTTAAGATGTTAACGGGATTAATATTGTCTTGAAATGCGGAGGAGAAAAAAAAATAATTGAATAAATCTTTCAATCCAATGAGAACACAAACTCTTCTCTCTGGCAGCAGAAGGTCATAAGTCCAGCAGGCCGTTTCTTCTTCCTCCATTGTAACTGGTCTCATCAATAAGGCCAGAGATTCCAACTGACCCTTACTCATCATCACTGCATTTTCAAAACATCTATATAAATACATCACACGCCTCATACTGTGAACACTGCACTATTGCACATCCTTAGTTCAGATTGTACAGTTTTTGTTTTTGTTTAAATCCACTGCACACACCCTCATTCATGACTTTTCTCATTCGGCGTCTGTCTGTATCTGTATGCAAGATAAAATATGGTGCTTTTGTACACAATACGTATGGTTATATTTCATTTCATTATCTGAATCCCTTAATTCCTATCAAGTTTACGGGAACCGGAGTCTATCCCAGGATTACGGGCGTGAGGCGGGACCCAACCCTGGGCTGGCCAACACACCGCAGGGCACACACACCACACAAGCACACACTCTCAACAAACCTTACGGGCCAATTTCTATATTTTTGGACTATAGAGGAAAACCGAGCACACGCAACCCACACAGAAAGGCCCCACGCAGCTAGTAGGTGTAACGGGAAGCGGTGTTCGCCCAGGATCAGAATATAAGTGGCATTTCTATATACATACAGTACTGTGCAAAAGTTTTAGGCAGGTGTGAAAAAATGCTGTAAACAAAGAATGCTTTCAAAAATGGAAGTGTTCATTTATTTTCATCAATCAACAAAATGCAGTGAATGAACAAAAGGACTATTTGACCAAGAAGGAGAGTGATGGAGGCTACAGATGGCCTGGCCTCCTATTAGTCACCCGACCAACCCAATCGAGATGGTTTGGGATGAGATGGACTGTGAGAGTGAAGGCAAAGGGCCCAACAAGTGCCTTAGCATCCTGGGAACTCCTTGAAGACCGTTGAAACCATTTCAGGTGACTACCTCATGAAGCCTCATCAGAGAATGCCAAGAGTGTAAAGCAGTGATCACAGCAAAGCGTGGCTATTTTCAAATAGTCATGATAATAAAGAATAAAACATTGAATGGGAAGGTGTGTCCAAACTTGACTGGTAGTGTGTGTGTGTGTGTATATATATACATTTATACACAGTGGGGGAAATAATTATTTGATCCCCTGCTGATTTTGTAAGTTTCTCCACTTACAAAGAAAGTCTCAAAATTTTATGGTAGTTTTATTTTAGTGAAGAGAGACAGAATATCAACCAAAAACCAGAAAAAAACACACTACATAAAAGTTATACGTTGATTTATCATTGAGAGAAATAAGTATTTGATCCCCTGCCAAAAACACAACTTACTCAGGAGGAAACCCTTGTTGGCAAGCACAGCGGTAAGACGTTTTTTGTAGTTGGTCACCAGGTTTCATAGTCCCATTTTTTGGCTTCAGGCCAAAGAATTAATTAAGAATTCCAACCAGCCGCTTTCCGGGGACCTGAAGGTCACAAAAGGTGATAAAGACAAGAAAGGGCTTTTTATAGCAAATATAAACTCTTCCGAATCCACACTCACATTTGACTGTACCACTCACACATCCACATTCACCTCATGTCTGCAAAATCCATATGTGTGTAAAGATAAGCTCTAACCCTGCCTACTTCCTGCGCATGCAAAGCGCTTCCTCTCCGAGCTGGGATTTCGGCTCGCTTCCCGTCTTCAATCCCGCCTTAAATTTAGCCCATAACCATCAGTCCCTACGCTTTCCCTCCTCACGTCGATTTGTTAGGCCTCGCTGCAGGCTCGCGCTCGTTCACTGGGCGAGGCCTCGCCATGACGCTTCGCCTCGGGGCTGCCAGCCGACATCAAACGTCTCCAGCATCTCCAACATCCTGATACCTCCAACTCGGCACATTTGACTTAAGTCGGCACAAAGGGACGGTTTCCAAAAGACAAGCAAAAGAGCATCAGGTAGGCAGGGTTGGGGAACAACTAAAATGATTCCAGTAGCTTTTATTGCAGTACGCTATTTTAAAATGCTTGTTTGGGTAATAGTGATGTAGCGCGGGCAAATGCTAGGGTTTTACAAAACAATCTACAGTATTTAACACCAGGTGTTTTGTTTGCGTCAAACTGTAGGAAGTGGAATCTGATAGGCTAGTGTTCCTAAAACGTCTTTGTCCTGGTACAGCATTTGTACGCAGAACTTGTACGCTCCACTGCAGCGTAGGGGTAGCCAGTTCCACTGACACGCAACGCTAACGCAACACTTCACTATATATCAGTTGCCCTAATGTCAATACATTGGAACAACTGAAATGAATGAAAAAATAAAGATAAGGAAACAATAATTACATGAAATAAAGATTGTTCACGAGTCCAAATCTCGACTCCAAGTGAAGTGTCAAGTCTTTTGAGGGCGAGTTTGAAGTCAGTCAAGTCTCAAGTCAATGTTTAAAGTGACTTTTGGCAAGGCCCAAGTCTTTGACTCGAGTCACCATTCTCTGCTTCCCGATAAAAGGTAAAAATTATTTAAAATAGTGCACAAACACCAGTACGGCCAGACAAAAGATGACAAAAAAACAGGACCACCATCCCAGAGCCCCACAAGTTTAGAGGCTGTTGACCAAAAAGAAAAACTTTGACTTTTGACTGCTAAAGATGTAGTAAAGTTTTTAGGTGTTTTCACACTAACTGTTTCAGCCTACTAGGTCACATTTTTACATGTGAACACACCAAACGAATCAGAAACTTCTGGAAATGAACCGAACTGAGACCGAGACGGAGGTGGTCCTGTTAGTCCGGGTTCAAGGAGTCTCACGGGCTGGGTCAAGGCTTCTGAACGAAAGTGCCCCTGGTTCGCTTCGACAGTTGTTGTTCAAAGAAAAAAAAAAAAACTAGGCAGAATGCAAAGCAGTAAAGGTCTGAGAGCTGGACCAGAAAGATAACCGAGTCCCCTTTCAAATGAACCCGAAGTTCCCTTTCTGTTGGTCCACTTTTTGGACCACTTTCAGAGGACTGAGTTCGGCTCCTTTAAAGAGGACTATATGTGAAAACACCCTTAAACACAAAGAAAGATGCTGTTGATCTGAGTTCGAGTGATAAACTGTTCCAAAGTCGTGGCACACAGACACTAAAAGCTCGGTTTTCTAGTCCCAGAGAGAAGTCCGGCCGCTGCATTTTGGACCAACTGTAAGCGTGCTAAAGATGACTCACTAAGTCCAGTATAGACGACACTGCAATAATCAAATTATAAAAGCATGTGCGGCTTTCAAAATCTTACGCGGTTAAAAATGATTTTACTTTTTAAAGTAGCTTCCGAGCACTGGTTGTTGTTAGGAAAAGAAATGGTTGAACCGCTAAGGAGGACAAAAACTCAGATTCATTAGTTTAATCCATGAGAACGATCAGATTGGAGGCATCAAAAAAACTAAAACCTGCGCTATGCACTCAGTAGGCTTGACTTCCAGCGATTTAATTACCTTCGATCTAGATGTGTGACTCACACAGACTTGAGGCTTGTTTCCCTCCTGAGGATAAAATTACCTGGCTATCCAAGATCCATCATAACGAGGCCTCCACTCCTTCTTTGCTGACGCGCTTAGGCATTCGCAATGAGCCAGCTGGAGGGCCGCCGCCAAGACGGGGCGATTAAACATGAGATATTTCTGGTAAACGCGCCAATTTCGTGATCCGCACTGGGGAGTCTGCCTGCAGAAGGGCAGCTGCGCGTGATGGAGAGCCTGTAATTTCACCTTGCCAGCCCGCCAAAGTTTTCTCCTAGAAAATGACCTGAGCCAAAACGCCTCAGAACCTGCTGGAGGCTTTCAGCAGCGAGAAATACGGCCTACCCAGGCCGGCGCGGAGGCATTTGAAGCGAAAGCAGATCGAGCCCCCGCGTGAAAAAGCGATGAAAGGCAATCAGGGTACATGTCGTGTGGAACATTATTAAAACACACTCACACACAAAAAAAACGCGCCGCTTAAAACCTTTCGGGGAAGAAAGCGACAGAGCCGCTTAGGCGAGATAGCTGCAGACGCATTGAGGGGTCTCAAAAGAAGACGCAGGTTTTCCAGAGAGATGAAAAAAGATGAGTTTAGTGGGAGGAGAGTGCTAGGTGAAAGGACTCGACTGATCCGGCCTTGGTCTGAGAGACAAAAGTTGATAGATGTTTGATGGATTGCCGAGCAAGGGGACACACTTACATTATAAGGCAGTTTTGGAAAGAGGGTGACTGACAAGAAAGTGTGAAAAATACGGTGGAGGTGCAGTAGTCTAAGGAACTGAAATGTTGGGTTGAAGGCCATGAGATTGGGGGTTAGAAGCTGGGGATAAAAACACCAAAAGGATCCCTGAGCAAGGTCCTTAACCCCAAGTTGCTCCTATAGGAAAAAATATTCATGTAATTAGTAGTGGCAGGAAAAACTCAAATCAATCGACTGACTTCTTTCTCCAATGATTCAAAATCTCCATTCATGAATTCCAAAAATCACTCAAGGTCAGCCGCTAAAAATCCTAGACCGCTAAAAGTTGGCCACTGTTAGCTCTCCCACTGTTCTCTTCACGGATGGGTCAATGCAGAGGTCACATTACGTGGTGGTGCACTGTGTACTGTGCTGAAGAAATAATTTATCTGATTCTACTCCACCACAAAGGAGCAGCCTTGAAGCCTATGCGAGTGAATAACTTCCGACAGTCTGTCAAACGAAGCCCAACCTCAAGAGGACCTTTAAAAAAAAATCTCCAAACTGATTTGCCGAGTCGTGCTGCGCCTCTTCCTCCACCGCCAAATGGAGGGATTACTACTTCATCATCTGGGCTTTAATCTCCGCTTCTGCCGCCTTACAAAACAATATGACCTCGTTCACGCGAACACTGACTGGAATTCTCGAAGAACTTCCCGCCTCTTTCTTGTGAACTATTATGGAGGACGAGAGCGGATCGGGCACAGCAGGGAGTGGAAAAATGACACACGCAAGACTTAAAATCGGGGTGGGGGTTTTCTCTTAAAAAAAAAAACGTCCAGCTCAGTCTCACAGATGTTTTCAGGTTGTGGCATTTTTTTCTCGACCAGAATAGGGCTGTGCAATATGACGAGATATATCAGCTTATCTGATTAAAACGTCTATCGTTTCACATTATACTCGTTTTTTTCGTGGTGTTGCAAAATACACTGTTTGCGGCAATATTTTTGGGAGGGTTTAATAGGCTTGCCGGAAGGTCACCACAGCGGCACATAGATGTAGGCACAGAGAACTTTCAGTGGAACTTTCACAAGCAAAATCGTGTGTCTGTGCACAGTGGCGGATTTACTGTAGCAAATTTAGGGTCCAAGGTGAATATAGACAAAGAGCCCTCCACATGAATTCTTTAAAAAAACACACACACACACACAAAACGGACCAAAAAAACAAGAAGGGCTATCCCTATACGATAGCTGTCAGCATATGGGCAGTTGGTGGCGTAACGGTAGGGTGTTCGCCCCGTGATCAGAAGGGTCGGTGGTTAACCAGGCCAGTAGTTACCACTGAGGTACCTTATGTTAAGGTATCATCTCCCTGCTAATTGCCCCCAGGCGCTTACATGCCCACTGCCTCTCACGGATGGGTTAAATGCGCTAGGTGCCTGGAGTGCTGCCAGGTGTGTGTCTGTGCACACCAACCTGCTCTCATAACGTTAATGCCTCGAAACATTCTCACGCCAGATCTATGGAAGGTGCCACAATTCGCCTTAAAGTCACTTTACTAGAACGCTGTAAAAAGTGCCGCGTTTTACACCTATTTTACAATGTAAAAATTCGCCTCTGACCATAAGTCACTAGTAAGCAATCTTTAAGAGTTCGCGCCAACAGCTTAAAAAGCACCAGTATATTAGAGTGCCACAAAAAGTAGCCCTTTTACTGAATGAAATGGTGTAAAAGGGGTTTTTTACTGTCAAATACTGTAAAAATAAAGGCGAATTGTGGCATCTCTGGCATTCCATATAGGCACGTAGAGTATTCCGAGCATGCATGGTGAGTTGGTTTACACTTCTTTTAAAACTGAGTTAACATTGCTGGACCCGAACAGCACTTTTATGAATCATCGTATGGGTCCATAGTTTGTCCAAACTATGATGTGGAAATCACAGTTGAAGCTCGTACCATATACATATGGCATATAACATTTATCAAAGAATTGCGCTGCTAGATATAGGATGCATAACTTGATTCTCCAAATCAATATGTGACCCTCCACGGCAAAACCAGTCGCTTGTCGCAACAGAAGTTTCTGGGGGAAAAACGACCGATTATGATGCGTGGCGTAAAATTTTGGATGTTTTGTTTTTAGTGTTTTAAACAGTGGAAGGTCTATATTGCACTGTTGTGAATAAATTTCGCTAAAATTTTACTCCTTTCCATCCTAAAAACGTGACTTTCGAGGAGGAACAATTCCAGCAGAATGTTAAAAAGTTTCGTTTTGACCGCTTACTAATATTTACGTAACCCACCGGGCGGACTAGCATGAAGATATTTACCGAATCCATCTGCCTCCCCGAGTTCAAAGGTTAACCTAACGTGAGGTAGGCTATCCTGTGGCTGTGAATGCAGCGAGGCTACCGAAATATAAACATAGCCATGATCAAGATTCAAGCTACTTCTGTGAGTACATTACGATGGTCAGTCTCTAAAGGTAGATTTCCTGTTTTCTCACTTATGTGACAGGAGAAACCTGACTCTTTGAATGTTGATATCCTAAATATATGTCGTCCGGGTTCATTCGATATAGGTATCGTTTGAAGGTTGATTTATGCGCCCGTCATGAAAAACATAATAACTCAATTTTGAAAACTTATGCATGTTTAATTGGTTTGCTGCAGGGTCGCAAGTATAGATTTATTTATAAATTTTATAAATATCACCTTTAAATATGATTAGCTAACAAGGACCCTATAATGCTATTTTATATGGAAACATCAGGGTTGGAAACATCAGGTTGAAACACGGGCCTAACATGAGAAAGTGGATTTAAGAAGGCATGTTTCTGAAATTACAGAGTAGCATCTGACATGAGCGAGATGATGTCAGAGATTTTTAAATGTGAGCTTCCATTCATTTAAGGTTAACTGACCAACCTTGTTGAGATAGAATTAACATTGCAGGTCATGCAATGATGCTATGTGCCAAAAGATTTCATTAACAACATACTTCCAGAAAATATGAAGCTGCAATAAATAAATTTGTTTGTCAAAAGACCGAATCCCCGCACATCTAGGTCCCTAAAATGTGTGTTGATCGTAGGATAACTGAGTGACTTTATTACAAAGAGTGAACTGACTGTTTCTCATCTCCATAGCTACTTACAAAGAAGCAAAAATGCTTATTTTTCAGGGCTATTATTTTCACTAACAGTAGAGACTCGATCACCCCAATTATTCTAGAATAATTTATAAGGGCCTAAATATAGCCAAGTGAAAATCATAGCTTTTTTAGC